>JARPMR010000002.1:27617580-28217580 GCA_029955525.1 Oeneis ivallda | reverse complement strand
TATATATCATGTACTTTATTTATAGGTAGGTACACTAGGTAGGTTAACTACAAATTTCAATTAATTAGGTAGCTTTGAATTTATCAGAAAGTTTAATGCGAATTTGTATTTAGGATATGTTTAAATAAAACATATCCTAGAACCTTAAAAACATAGGTTAGATTCCTTATTTAAGTGAGCCATATTTGTAAGAATTTAAAGCGATTTATAAATAAATATTTTAAGGCATGCTTTATTTACTTATTGGATTTGCTGTTTGCTTGACCATTTAACCACTCCGTATAACATTAACCATTTAATAAAATTTGCAGTTCATCATTATCCGGTAGATTAAATTAACGATTTTCAACAAAACACCCTAGTATTCTTTTCAAAATCTATCATGAATTGGAAGAGAAATAATTAACACTAGCTGAAACTGAATAGAGCTTAATATTATAAGCAATGAGGTTGAGAGGCAATCTCGTCACGGGCCAGATAATCTAATTCCGATCTCTGCAATGGCACAAACCGAGAACTGACGACTGGTAGCTATTAACAGTAAATACCTGCGCAAGATTATTTCACGACTCGGTAAGTTTGAAGTTGATCGCACACCATACTATCTAGCAACAAGAAGTGCAAGAGCATAGTCCACAAGGGCTGCTCATATAGAACTCAACGCATTTCTTAGTTCAGAAAAAGCGAATGACGTCAAATGCGCACCACAACCATGAGTGGTCGCTGTCATGGTTTCAAAATAAAACACATTCGCACTGTGGAAGAGTGCTGGGCCCATAACCTCTCAAATAAATAAAGATAAAAGTTTTAAAACTGTTACCCAAATACCCAACTACGGAAAATTGGATGTAATAACGGTCATTTAAGTTTTGTTTGCATCATTCAATCAGATACTTTAAATCAGACATCAAAATACAATATTTGGGAGTAAGAGACAACATAACCGATTCGTACGATCAATAAAACTAACAATTTACAATACCTTGATGTGATGGCACTATAGTTAATTAGTTATTAGTTGATATTTAAATTACAACATCAATCTTATTCACAAAAGCTGGTATGACCAAGCATATTATTCTTCTACGCGTACATTATGTTAAGTAATAGTTTCGGCATGCATGAGTTGGTCATTGCTGCCAAGTGCGCGGTGCGTGTATAAACCAGGGACGCTGAAACCACCTACTGACCGTAATACGTAGTAGTCACATAGTGCGTAAAGCAGGCACGCTACGTCATGTACGGTATAGCATAAACTACAATTCTGCTTTTTCCGCATACGAACCCAGAGTAAGATAAATTCACCCTTGCTCTTACAGATGTTTCCCATATTTTTTGACTGGCTTCAAATTGCATGGAGCGTGCGCCGCACATGCGGTATTTACGGCATAGCATCTGCGATCAGTTTTATAGAGAAAGCTATCTTTTCTAAGGAACTTGACTATTGATTGAAGTGTAATTTCGTTTTTCTGTGAATATTGAACGTTATTACGTTATTACTCAATCCATAACACAATAGTGGAACGCTCAGCTTGCACCTTGAGAAGTAATAAACATTGGATCTATTGTAGTCAATTGTAGTTGCATTGTTTCTGTGACGAATCTCTTCAAATGAAGGCTAAGTTTCTGTTGTAGGATATCAAATAATATTAACCTAGGAACGTTATGTAATTTTTTTATTTGTGCCGCTTGTATTCTGAGATAAATATTTAAGGTTTGGTTACAATTCGCAAAATCCGTACCTAGAAAGCAATAAGGTGTTAATAATTAGAATTTTTGTCCTCAATCTCCGAAGATTGACCTCTAAATAATAGACCAAT
The DNA here is from genome assembly GCA_029955525.1 of Oeneis ivallda. Classification (NCBI taxonomy): domain Eukaryota; kingdom Metazoa; phylum Arthropoda; class Insecta; order Lepidoptera; family Nymphalidae; genus Oeneis; species Oeneis ivallda. The sequence continues at coordinate 28,215,760 of JARPMR010000002.1, read as the reverse complement.
AAAAAAAGAATCGTTCGAATAGGTACATTCAAACAAAAGTTTCAAACATCGGCGGAACCACCTTCATACAATCAAAAGCCTTCATACATTTAAAGCCAATGTTCAAAGCTGTTTATTCAAACATTTTCTTAATTTTTTAGGGTTCCATTCGCAAAGGGTGCCAACGGGACCCTGTTACTAAGCCTCCGCTGTCCGTCCGTCCGTCCGTCTGTCTGCAGGCTGTATCTCGTAAACCTTAATAGATAGACAGTTGAAATTTTCACATATTGTGTAATGTGTATTTCTATTGCCGCTATAACAAAAAATAATAAAAATAAAATTAAATTAAAAAATAAAGGGGGCTCTCTCCCATACATGGAAAAGTAGTCGAAATAAAATTTTATTTTTTCGCCCTGGTATGTGGGGTATCATTGTCTAAAGCTCATTAAGAGGAGTTGAAATATATTTTTTATTATTTTTTAACTACAAAAATGAAGAAATGGGAAGCGGTCAAAGTTGTCCGATTTAGACCAATTTTGTTAGGGGTCTACCCAAAAACTAAACTAGTTAGGAATTTGAAATTTTGGTATATTATGTACTATGTAGTGTATTTAAACAACAAATACTGAAAACACCGATTGATAATGCGGTTTGTAAATTGTGACCAAAACAAACGAGCATTTTTTCCCCATATGCTAATTTAGTACTTTCTAAGAACTAAGATATCTAAATATGTATCTAGTTTGAAAAAAATGATTTGGTCATATTATGTACGGAACCCTTAAAGAGCGAGGCCCGACTCGCACTTGGCCGATTTTTTAATAATGAATGGTAAAAAAAAAATAGAACTTACTGTAGCATAGAAAATCAAACTCATGAGTCATTTTAAATGAAAGTTGCAAAAGCAAACATCGCAAATTAGGTAGTTTATCTATTTCAACGGAGACGAAAGCACTTAATGAAATGACTGGCGAAATGGCACCGAGTAAAACAAAATTGCCTACTGCGTAAATTATACACAAACGATTGCGTAACGCACCTCTTCACACCGGCTTCCTTCTCAGGCGCCGTAATAGTTAATTGTGTTACATGGGGCCAAAGAAATTTTTTGTTTCCCGAGGGCGGTATTTTGAATTCAGAGCGAAGTGAAAGATTCTAAAGTAGAATCCTGAGCGTAACGAAGAATTCAATATACGCCGCCCGAGAACAAAATATTTTGGCCCCAAATGACACACACTATTTTTCATCATTACCTATCAGAAAAAAAGCTAGGAGTATCAACCTACTATGTATAGACATTACCTATGCGTAAATTGAAAGTTTAAATAAAACACAAATAAATAATTATGAAATAATTAAACATTAATTAATATTTATGGGCGTATATATCAAATCGAAAAATTGATCACGTGACTTATCGAAGACAACAGCTTCTCAAACATTTTTTGAATTTCGAACGGAATGAGCGATCGACAGGTTTCTGCAACGGACGCAGATCCAATACACATACTAAAGCATGAACGCGGACCAATCAGAAGAGAGAAATGAAAAGTCCCATGGGGTTAAATTAAATTTTGCTCCCATGGGGTTTAAATTGAATTTTGCTCCCATGGGGTTAAAATTAAATTTTGCTCCCGCTATCCTCTGAAGCCAATATTCGTTTTACGAATAGGTATGATGAAAAATAATTTTTAGTAGAGCTAAGTATAGTAAGTACTGTTTGTAAAAGATATGCAAGTGACTACAAGCGGCCCGGATGGCACTCTTTGGTGCAAGCTTTTTAATCAACTTCAAAAAAAAGGAGGAGGTTCGCAATTCGACGCATAATTTTTTTTTTGCGATGTTACTCCATTTAACTCCGTCAAATCTGAACCGATTTCAATAATTTTTTTTATTATATCCAGCTGTGGACGACAAAAGGCGAAACACTTAACGATGATGATAACTTGATGAGTCTAAAAAACTCAAAATTTAAATCCGATTGACGACCGATACATAGAGGTGATATATACTTTTTCGTACCACTTGCTCAAAAAAGTGACATTCTGTGCCACAAAAAGCGAACATAACAATAGTCATTTTTAATCTGTTAAAAACAGGGAAAGAAAATTGTACTGAATTTCATTCATCCTCTAGGGGGAGAATGTGATTTAAATTTGGAATACTTACCGAAATTTATACTGAACTACATCTGTGTTTACACCATTGAGTTTGTATATAAAGCATTATACATCTTTTTGAAAAAGGAATACGCATTTATTATGCAGTTATGATTATTAAATAAAATTACGAAAACCGACGAGGCCGTATGAGCTTGATGCCTTTGCTTTTCCGACAAAAAAATATTAGTCTAGGAATTTGCCGCGTTTTTGTTTTCTTCAAATACATAAGGTAAGGCGCATACATACAACTTTTACATCGACTAAACTGTTCAGTCGAGTTGTGTACTTTTCGTGAATTCCATACAATCAAAAGCAAATCGTAAGGCTTTTTGATTTTTTTGTCGAGCAACTATCGTGTTGATAGTTTGCGCACATTCTATGATCGCAGTACATTTCCATAAACTTACGAAACACAACTAAATAGTTGTTCAACTAAAAGTTGTATGTTTGCGCTAGGCCTAAACGTTAAGTTTATTTTAATTTATTTTTATAAATAAGTTAATGTTCTAAAAATACGTTACGATGTTAAATCAAAGCGACAGTGACAGTGAATTGTCGGATTCCATCAGTGCAAATGGTCAGACGCAAGAACAGAGAAATACTCAAATCAACTCATCAACAATAAATGTACCAAACAAAAATGTAACTCTCTATCAATAATTGGACCAATGTTTCAAATGTTAACTTTTACTTTTAATTGTCATTATTTTTAATAAATGCTTATCTCATATTATTATTGTGTTAATTTTTTCGCAAATGGTACGAAAAGTAGAGTATTTCCCTCGGCGATAAAGCCGTCTTAGTCTTGGGTGAACTTAAATCCCTCACTACACTCAGGGCTCGTCTTAAATCCCTCGCTTCGCTCGTGATTTAAGTTTTTAACACCCTCGCTACGCTCGGGAGTAAACCTCGAGTCCTTCGTTACGCTCGCGATTTAAATCGTCACCCGCGACAGAAGACACTGCTTTATCCCCTTGGTTAATAATCTACTAATCCGACTACCTAGTAAAAAAATGATTTACGATAAAAATTATAAAGGATGAAATACTCGTTTACAAAGTCGAGGTTATTACACGGTTAATGAAGTTATGCTTCTGCTGTTCACGGAAAATAATAATTTATTATATAATATTTATATTTATTGATAAGCTACATGTTGTACCTAAGTAAAAGAGCAACTGCTTAGCTTCTTGTTAGCTGTTTTCAGCAAAATCTACTTTCCGAATCTGTGCGGTCCGTGAGAGAGTATTGACTTGCCACAAGAGCCAAGTACGACGTTGAAATGAAAGCTTATTATTTATACGGGTTGCTATCAGTTCTATCAATTGTTTACCAATTAGTAGCAAAACAAATCCCAATAGGTATTTGGTATAACCATTTATACATTTTTTTATATCATGAACGGTTCACCACTTCTTATTCATACTAAACTTATTCCATATAAAAAATCCAGAGCTTATTACATAATTATATTTTAACATAAATTAAAACAAGTCTCTTCACGTCTGCCCAGAGGCGGTTGCATTAAATTTTGAAACGTCATGTAACACTTGTAACTTTCTTCAAACCTAATTACGTCGTAAGTAGGTATGTAAGTAGGTAAATACCATACAACCACACCCTGGTTACACCAGTTTAACTTGTCTCACACTACCGCTTTTTACTACATGTATCAATTTAAGGTAACCTACATTAACTGTTTGTATTACTTTTGAGTTCTGACCAATTGTAGAACTAGCGGACTGGTCTGTCTTCGTGAGTGTTGGTACATATTGACCCAATGGGTTTGGCGAGTGCTGGCCAATATATACGAACGCTGCTTGCGAAATAAAAATTTTTTTTGTATGAAACATTGTAAGCTTTATATGCGGTAAATATTATACGAAAAAATATGTAAAATACAATCAGTGCATTGGTTGTGCGCTAAGACCAATGTATAATACATATCTAGGCTTTTAAGATTTGCAGCGTACAGAATAATGAGTAGGTTCAGTGTATTAAGTATATTATAGTATGTATTCACATAAGTCGTTAAGTTGATTATTATAACGTAGATATATGTGATTTATTTTCCTAAAATTAGGATAAGTAAACGTACATTAACACTCAATTTATAGCTCTTACTTTTTAGAGACCAATAAAAGCTTAGGTTCTTCGTATTCATTTACATAAACTTCATTGTTTTATAATAATAACTAGTGAAAACTGTGAATAAAACGGCATTCTCTAGCTAGAAAATCATAGTAAGGACATTTGTTACACAAAGATTTAATCAAAAAAGAAGCAGTAATTTGATAAACTTTCTTGATAGACAAATTTACTCAATTATTAACACAAAAACTACGATTTTACTGCCTTTTGGGAATTATATTATCAATCAAAAGCAGATGATGTAAATCAATTTTCATGCAAATTAATTATTTTTGAATGAATAAAATGACAGTCGGAGCTCTAACTCGGGTTTGTTAATGTTTTTTTACGTTCAGTAAATCTTTATAAATAATTGCATTTATTGATAACAATCTTAATGGAAAACGGACAGACTGATTAATGATTGTTGGAAGTTTTTAAGTTAAAACTGTTACTAAGAATACACTTGAATATCTATTAAATTGAGCATTATACGATTATAAAAAATTTAATTACCAAAAAATAAAGCAAAACAAAAACCGTACATACATATTTACAAAATATAGATAGGCAATTAGCTATTGACAGAGTCTTTCTATCTGAGATTGAATTCCGTAGTAAATTCCGTAATTCCGTAGCAATTTTTCCGGGCAAAACAGTAACCTATGTCACTCTCTAGGTTCTTAGCAATGCAAAAATCACTTCGATAAGTTGTTCAGTATGCACGAATTTGTGTCTGAAATACTGGCGTTATTGCTTCTTTGGATAAAAAGGCTTATCCTTTTGGGATAATTATGTGTCAGCTTTAGGGTCAGCACTGAGAATAAAATACGCTCTATTTTTATTCTCTTAGTGCTGACCCTACAGCTTAACGCTGAAATAGGCTAGCTTTGTAAAAGACATCAACGCGCACGCGTTACCTATTCTTACTAAAAATTATTTATAGGTAGGTAAAGATTACTTTGCCTAGACATTAGTAGTTACTGTTTATATGTCTCTTATCTCTTTTGCAGAGCATGACGTGATTTTTATTTTTAACTAACTTTTACCCGCGGCTGTGATCCCGACATCTATTAAAAGTAATCCGAAATGTTGATTCTTATACAAAAGTATCAATTTTAATTTTTTGTTTTTTCAGGTGTTCTTTTGGGCTTTCCCTATATTTTTAGATAATCTGTATCACAATACAGATTCTACTCTGTACTCTACTCTTGTATTATACTTTTGTATAGGAATCAACACTTCGGATTACTTTTAATAGATGTCGGGATCAAAGCCGCCTATAAAAGTTAGCACGTCATGCTCTCAAAATGCTTAACTTTAAAATATTTTCACATAATAACTCATCATATTTGATCATCTGCATTACGATAACATTGCATCTCTTATTGTTGCAGGTGGAGTATATTTATAGCGCTGCTACTGCTGGGCATCGCGGCTGCAAATGAAGAAGAGGATGACGTCCCCGATGTGGGAGTGGAAGAGGACGATGACGAGGAATTGGCGTTAGATCGAGAGGTACTTTTGTTTTATAACAAACTAGCTGATGCCCGCGACTTCGTCCGCATGGATTTAGTTTTTAAAAATCCCGCGGGAACTCTTTCATTATCCGAGATAAAAAGTAGCTCTCCCGGTCTGAGGAACCACTACTACATCCACTACTACTACTTAACCAAAGACAAAATTACGTTTAGCTGTCATTTACGTTTTGTTATTCCACTGTCATTTGCGTTTTGTTATTCCATGTCAGATGCGTTTTTGTTATACCACGTTTTATAGTGACTTGACGGAAACGCGGTCGAACGGGATAAAAAGTATCCTATGTCCGTCTCCTAGTTCTAAGCTACCTCTCCACCAATTTTCAGCCAAATCGGTTCAACCGTTCTTGAGTTATAAATAGTGTAACTAACACCACTTTCTTTTATATATATATATAGAAGATATCTGTCTATCAACCAATTAACTTCCATTGTTGGACAAAGGTCTCTTGCATGGAATTCCACAGGGCTCGGGCTTGTATTGCAGCATAAGTATGTCAGGCACTCTTTAAACATTTCTGTGTCGTGTGATGCGGGTTGTTACGTTCCCTCAAATATGGTTGAGCGAAGCAATAGCTGGGTCATGCGTCATGCTCGTGAACGGGTTCCACCGGCGGAAATGGGGCTACCTTATGTCTGCCCATCTTAAGATAGAAGTTAGTCGGTATGCATTTTTGGAACTTCCCTCATTGTGGAAACACTGCATATATAGCATAGTATTTACTGTATTGTAAATTTGTTTTGAAAAGAGCAACCACCGAGTTTCTTGCTGGTTCTTCTCGGCAGGAAAGGCATTCCGAACCAGTGGTAGATTCATCGACGATTCAAAAGCACTTGTAAAAGTTTATTTGAATAAAAAATATTTCTATTCTATTCTATTTTATTCTATTCTTGCACCGCCTGTATTCAGTGGCTCTCTGTAACTCCTTTGACATCATTCGCTAACCTAGTCGAGTGTCTGCCAACACTGCGCCTCCCGCATCCCGGTGCGGGGTCGGTGCGGGGTCGCGACTCCAGCACCTTGAAGCCCCAACGACCATTAGCTCTGTGAACTATGCAACTATGTACATTTATTTATAACAAAATAGTTATGGATAGAATATATTTATTTAAAAAATACAAAAGAAAAGAAAAGTAAGTAGGATATAATTATGCGTATAAAAATAATAATTATCTGAGATAGTGCACTGAACTCTCGTCGTGTTAACTGCGCGTATCTCATATGTCATAACGCGTTCACTTTTATTTTCCTTGTTTCTTGATTGTTTGCCGATAAGACGTGGAAAAATGTAAGCAAGTACATACCTATAGATAAATAATTAATTAAGAACGAGTCCATGTTTTATTTTTATCTTAAAAGCTCTATGTATTTTAGTTTTCTTGTTTCACTGACTGAAAAAATAGATTTTTTCATTCAAATAAACTTCAATGATTTATATTCCTGCGCTTTCCCAAACAGTTATTCGTATGATATTAGGAGATAAGGCTTGTGCTAGGAATTACCTACATACGATATGATGCGATAGTAATGCGAAAGGTGGAGTTTGACCCTTGATCTTTTGGACTCCAGGCCACCGTTTGACCATTGAGCTATTGAGGTACTACGGTTGTTTGTTGCTTTAGAAATCAATGGATAAATAAATACATACATAGCTAATAGCAAGAGTCTTTAAAAAGTAGTTATACAAAGTAGGTTTAGCTTTTCTTGATACATGATTAAATTAGAAAGGATTTACTAAACATTTAATACCTTTTTTTATCTTCCTGCCTATTGGTTAGGCAGAACATATCACTTTCGGTTTCGTTGCTTAAAATGGACGCCTGCGCCGTAGTAGAGGTGCCTACTTTTACTTTCCTTCTAATAATTTTATCAATGGTTTTACTTAAGGTTCATCTGTATCTTCTGAAGGAAGGAACTGTTGAGTTTTTGTCGACTTTTCGAAGTAGATACCTACAGCTTCACTCGTCAAGGTAGATTTTTTCGTGTATTTAGTAAAAACAGTACCAATTTGTTGAGTTTGCAAACAGATTATGCAAATAGCAGAAAAAATCGGCCAAGTGCGAGTCGGGCCTCGCTCTTTTAGGGTTCCCTTAAAAAATTTACATAAAAATATTTCCATGTACCCATGGAAATATTTTATTTAATTTTTTTAATTTAATTTAATTTTTATTATTTGTTGTTGTAGCGGCAATAGAAATACACAATCTGTGAAAATTTCAACTGTCTACCTATTACGGTTACCGAGATACAGCCCGCTGACAGACGGACGGACGGACGGACGGACGGACGGACGGACGGACGGACGGACGGACAGCGTAGGCTTTGTAATAGGGTCCCGTTGGTACCCTTTGGGTACGGAACCCTAAAAAAGAAGTTACAGTTGTTATACACAAAGAGCATATTAAAAACAAGATCACTTAAACCGTTCTTACTTTTTACTCGCCAAAAGAACACTTTTGAACGGTCTTATCTTGGTAGAGAAATCGAGTTTTAGAACCTTTAAGATTGAAAAAAACTTTTAAGATTGTAGTGGAGCGGACATGTCTAAGCTATATGCAACGACTGCATTTTTTACTTCTTTTAAGTAAGAATCTGATTTTTTTTACGCTAAAATGGAATTTTCACTGAGATAGCCCTACTGGAAAGAATTACCTACCTATGATCGGTGTCTTGCGGTATCGTAGTAGGTAGGTACTTACTAGAGCTTTAGTTTAGGTTTGAAGTTAGTCTAAAGAAGCCCTCAAACGATTAAAATATCACGTTCACGAAAACAATACATGACTTCGTTCTTTCCTTTGCACTTTCAGATGATAATATATGATTAAAACTTTCGCACAAAAACTGCCGGGAGCGTTACAAATTACAATTCAATAACCGATGCAGTTTTTGCGATGCCTGCTTGCGAGCCAGTGAAAGTCGAGAGTAGCTTGTTTGTTATTTCTTTTTAAGTTTTACGAACTGAGAGCGAAAGTTAGATTGTTTTAATTTTGTAACAGTAATGAAAATACAAATTTTTGAATTATTCTTATTACCATCATAATCATTAATTAGGCGCAGTGTGAATTGTGATGTAGATGTAGGTCACAAAAGATTAAGATCGTGACGAGACTGGTGACGATTTGGAGAAAATTTCAAACTCAAACTCAAAATTATTTATTTCATGTAGGCCAACCTGTGGCTCTTATGACACGTCAAGATTCTACCACCGGTTCGGAAAGCGGATTCTGCTGAGAAGAGCCGGCAAGAAACTCAGCAGTTGCTCTTTTCAAAATAATCATTTTACAATATTAATAAGTAGCTATTACATTGTAATAAGTTTTTATACTATCTTGTGGGCAGCTGGATGCCAAGCTGATTTAACCCGTGCATCTTTGTTAGAATAGAATATGACATTTCCACAAAACGTACTACAATTCAATTCATGTCAAAGACGGGCAGACAGAAAGTAGCCCGTAGTATATACTACTAGTACTAATAGTATTCCCGCCGGCGGCACCCGTTCACGAGGGCCAAAGAATGCCAAAGGGGTTGTTTCAAATACAATATGGAGCCTGGGCCAGGTCTTTCTACAGTCTTTCAAAATGTTTGGGGTCATGAAATAGTGATTATTTTTTCGTTATTTCTCATTACAAGGTCATTTTTACGAGGTACAATGCGAAATTATTTTGCAAAATAAAAGCGCTACAACATGGCGGTTTTTTTGATAATGACACGTAGGTACTTACACGAGTCATGATGACATTTGACAAAAAAAACCACAATTGATAGCAATTGACATTTGACATACCAGCAATTTGACGTTTGACAATTGAAATGACATTAAGATGACGTAACGTCATTACATAGACAACAAAAACAAATGGATGCACTCCGGGAGTTGTCATTCTACAGATGTACCCAATTATCAATTTTTTATTTGTACCTCTTATTCACTGTAATACTACAAAAAAGCGTATTTTACTTCAATTTTTATGATTTAATACTATTTTTTGGTATAGCGTACAAGTACCTGGCCCAAGATGAAACAACCCCTTTTATTCAAAATAGATTTCACCCACATGTTTTTCTTTCAGCCAGCCAATCAAAGTGATTACGATCGTGACACTGTAGCAATCAATTTTAGACGATCGCAAAGCTGCAGTATCGCAATGGTTTAACTGCCGCTAGTGAGAGGCTGCCAGCTTCGTTAGGTACTAACAGAACCTATTCCAAACTATGCCTACTGAGTGCTGTTACATAACCAACTATTTCTACTATTGTCGCGTACTATTCATAAGCGTTGCAAGCCCAGATGCAAGTATGACGACGTAAAAACGACTGGAACTAATGGTACATGCACTCGCTCTTCGCGTGGGAAAATGCTAATGTTGGTTACTCAGCTCATTATGCATTTCTGTTTCTAGTAGCAACTACTTAACTGTGCCATAATTATTGCAGGCTTCCTAATCCATCGGCTCTATTTTTTACCATCTGTTATGCGATCTTATTGGATTGTTGCAATATACCTATATCAATTAAAATTTATAATAATTACCTAAAATATAAAGAAGTTACCCCATTGCGTGCATTTAAAAGAAAACTGCATGAGTGGCTCGTCAGTAAGTTACTTTTACTCAATAAATGAGGTTTTTGACATAAATTAGTATCTAATAAATTAGTAATTTATAAACTGACATACACAATATTATAATAAAATATTTGAATCAAGAAATTCCGTAACGAAAATAAACCTAACACCGTCGTTCAGTAACCGTTCAACATTTTAGAGATTCGCAAGTAGCTCTATTTGGCTCAGTGGGCGAGCGGCCGCTTTCTTTACCGATGTCGCAGGTTCGAATCTCACTCGCGAAGTAGTGACAATGCGCTTTTCTTGTTTGTTTTTTAATTATTTTTTTGCATAATTTTTATTAAGCACAAAAAATATAGTATAAATATTATAATTGCATAAGTTGATTAAAAATGCTATGCAATAGCTTTACCGCGGCAGTCCCCGAGTGCCACTTAATTTTTTATGCAGTGTAGGTACCTAATTAGTTATGACAGCATAATTGTAATAGCAACGTAACCGCCGGCTTCCAGCACGTGCTATGATATAATTTCTCCGCGAGGAATGTTCGCGTCGCGTCGCAACGCACGAGTGGTCACGTCGCCGCCGCGGAGAATATCCGCCTGGTCACTTTATATTATTTTCCGCCATTTTTCCGGTAATGTGAACACGGTATCGTGGTGTTAGGCACACAAAACGCGCGTGTCTGTTCTACCATTTAGTCTATAGTAAGGATTTTCCGCCAATTCGCAAGTCCGCCAATTCACATTGGGCCAGCGTGGTGGACTATGGCCTATAACCCTTCTCTGAGAGGAGACCTTGCTCAGTAGTGAGCCGATGATGGGTTGATAATGATGAATGATGAAGGATTTTCACAAAAATGTCCTTCTTCTTCTTCTTCTTTATCAACCTATAGACGTCCACTGCTGGTCAAAGGTCTCCTGCATGGACTTCCACAGGCTTCGGTCTTGCGCCGCTTGCATCCAGCGGCTCCCTGCGACTCGTTTGATGTCGTCGGTCCACCTAGTGGGAGGTCTGCCAACATGTCTATGAAATCCTTACTACTAATAATATTATAAATGCGAAAGTGTGTAAATTGGTTGGTTTGTCCTTCAATCAACCAGTAACGTAGTAAATGGACCGACGTGATTTTTTGCATGGACATATCTCTATATGTAAGAAATTATTTATGTCGGCTTATTTTATTACGGTAAACAAAGGAATTCCGCAGCTTTTGAAAACCTACGCAGATGAAGTCGAGGGAAAAAGCTAGTTCAAACTAATAATAATACAATGATATAAACTTTTCAAATATTTCTAATGACTCTAGGTAATCCGCAGATCTACGTTTTTTTTAGTCGATGACAAGATAGTCCTTGACTGCGATCTCACCTGATGGTAAGTGACGATGCAGTCTAAGATGGTAGGGGACTAACTTGGAAGGGGTATGGCAGTGAAAATTCAATCAATACCCCTAATCGGTTTCTACACGCCAACGTGCCGGAACGCTAAATCGCTTGGCGGCACGTCTTTGACGATAGGGTGGTAACTAGCCACGGCCAACGAAAACCTTCCACCAGTCCAGACCAGAGACAATTCAGAAATTATAAATTCCCAAACTGATCTCGCCGGCAATCGAACCCGAGACCTCCTAGTTATAAGACCACAGCGCTCACCACTGCGCCAGGGAGGTCGTCAAAATTTAAGTTAGCTTTTAATAGCATCTTTAGGTGGGAATTAATTGAATAAGGGTTATCATAACAATAACTTCTTGTGTAATGAGCAAGATGTTAGTATGTTTTCAGAATATTCACTCTTTATATTCTGAGAAGGCCACATGAATTAGCCCCCAAGCGTTCTTGCGTCCTGCCATATTGTGCAAACTTTGTTTTAGTACATAAACGCATATACGATTTTTTTATTACGCATACGATCTAACACACTTCTGCGATAATTAATGTACGAAATTTCGAAACTTTTTCGAAATTTGAACATTTCGCAATAACGCATTAAGATTTTGCCTGATAAAATTATGTATATTGGTATGGGAGAGTTTTATTTCGGTTGGTCCGCTGTAGACTGCGTTTGGTGTGTCGCACGCTTAACATTGCGTGTTACTCAATAATGATTGTATCGAAGAATGTAACCGGTTGACAAGAGTTACTATATAGTATACTTATTTTATTTTATTAACCGTGAATCTACTTCCTGGTTTACTTTCTTTAAGATAGAGAAAAGCCTTTAATTTTTATTTATTTATGTATTTGTTTTTATTATTTATTTTAAGAATTAAAAATACTTCGTGCGCATGCTATGCCCATTGCCTACTGGTCACAGTATGCCGGTGTTCGTATTATTTTTTATTAGATGACGAGATAGCCCTTGATTTAGTTCTCACCTGATGGTAAGTGACGAGTCTAAGATGGTAGCGGGCTAACTTGGTATGCCAGTATAAATTAAACCCATAGTCCCAATCGGTTTCTACGCACCTTCGCTCCGAAACGCTAAATAACTTAGTGGCAGAAGCTTCCTTGAGCGTACGAGCGCACCCGTACTACAGGCGGAATCACCTTTTATACTAAAAAAAGCAAATTAGAGATGATTTGCCTGTGGTTTATGTTTCAGTCAGTTACTGACTCAATTGTTTTTTTTTACCTGATCAAATCCAGTAAGATTTTTATTGGAGTTTACTCCTTAAGAATCGATTTTAGCAGCCCGGTATGAGAAAAATCCGGGCAGTAAAATAAATTTATCAATGACCTCGTTACGTTTTTCACAACGTTGAAATTTCTACCCTAACGTTGAGTAAATAAGGTTGGTTTTCGTGCGAAAGAGCTTTCGCTTCGGGTAGCCGAGCGCGTAACGATCGGGTCCCGAAGCGAAAGTCGGTCGGGGCGCGCTCGGACCCGAGTCGCGCGCATCAGAGAAGGATATAGCGTCGCGCGTAAACTCCAGTCGTGCGTCGGAGGCCGGAGCTGACACACACTTTTTCTTTTTTTCCGCATTACCTTTAACCACCGCTGCCCTGCCATAAATTCGACTCAAGCTACGACCCTGGAAGTAAGTACCTACTGTGAGACATCATCCTATAGTAAATGAAAATCGGCGTCAGTTTCAAGCTAAACCTTGTCTCCAACTGAACTTGATACAAATATAACTTATGTAGGTAATTCAAAGCTGTAAAAAATTAACAAAAATAAGTTGGAAATCCGATAGTTTCAAATCGTTTCATGGAATTACCTTGAATTTGATAAAAATGAAAGGACTATGTTTACGAGTAGGTAAGTCTCACGTTGCATTCTAGACAACGTTTCTTTAGATATTATATCCGTCTCCGGGAAACTGCCTTTCTTCAAGCAGTTAAGTACAGTTAGGCCTTAACATCAAAAGTTTTTATTTTTTTTCAAAGGCACCCTAAATATGATTAATTCCGGCTTATAATATAGCCCAGATCTCTCTCAGTATAATTAATCTTTACCTGCCTGTGAAAATTTCGTGAAAATTAGTCTAAGTTTCAAAAATTAACCCGTTTATAAAGTCTGTTTGGGATATGCTATCATAAAAATAATAATTAAGCAGTAATTTCACATACTTACACAGAAACTTCAATTTTATATAAGTAAGGGTCCACATGGGGTACAGTGTGGATGGCATGCGGACTGATGCATTTATTTCAACTGTACCAAAATCGCATCCAAAACTCGTACCTACTTATTAGACTTAAAAATTGCAGTCCAAATGCAGACCGTGATGTATAGAGTATCTAAGACCGTTAGCGTAGCGACATTAACTGGATACTTTTTTATTCACTTTCTTGTAGGTACAATATACCTAGTGTACCAAGGTACAAAAGCCCCTAAACAAATAAAGAAAAAAAATAAAAAATATATTTAGTACAATATAGTAGGTACTTTGGGATTGATCAAGTGTTTATGATATTCATAGACTTGTATGCAATTATTTAATCCTTTTGGTAGACGGTATCATAGGTACCTAGTAAATAATAATTTATAGCGGTAGGTACCTAAAGTTCATATGGTAGCACGTGGGATGTGGGTCTAGCAAACAATGCTCGCCCACGTGATTCTGTAACGCCTTACCAATCATTACTTAAACCATTTACACTAACGGATATAGAAAACGTTATAAAAACCAGCCCCTCTGTTGGCAATTAATCAATAAATGCTTTATACATCGTAATTCTTTAGAAATATAATAGAAAAATGGAAAAAAAAACATTCAGTATTTATTGCTGCAACACCATGCTGAGGGTGGTGGCTAATAAGCCTGATTATCCCATACTGAGTGTTCATGTAGCTAGTGCCTATGCCACAGCAAGTATTTAAATTATTAAACAGAAACTTATATACATACATTTTAAGTAATTTTATAACTAATACTATGGCCCTAAATAACCTGAAATAAACAGATTTTTTTATTTATTTATTATCATCCAGGTTAAAAGCTAATAAAATAACCCAGTTGCACCATGTATTTGCACCATGCAGTAGGGTGTTAAACTAACGAAACAGCTAACGAAAACTGAAACCTTAGGGTTTCAGTACATGATTCTGAATCGCTCAGCGATAGCGAGATACAGTATAGATTTTTTAATGCTGCAGCGGCTTGTGTTTTCTGCTCCATGTTAATAGCTTAAATTATAGAAGACTAGATGATGCCCGCGACTTCGGCCGCGTGGAATTAGTTTTAAAAACTCCCGTGGGAATTCTTTGATGTTCCGGGATAAAAGTAGCCTATGTCACTCTCCAGATCCTCAATTATGTCCATGCAAAAAATCAAGTCAATCCGTTGCTCTGTTGCAGCGTGATTGAAGGACAAACCAACAAACAAATCTTCTTCTTTATCAACCGATAGACGTCCGTCGTCCACTGCTGGACAAAGGTCTCTTGCATGGATTTCCACAGGTCTCGGTCTTGCGCCGCCTGAATCCAGCGGCTCCCTGCAACTCGTTTGATGTCGTCGGTCCACCTAGTGGGGGGGTCTGCTAACACTGCACTTGGGACCCTAACGACCATCTGCTCTTCGAACTATGTGCTCCGCCCATTTCCACTTCAGTTTCGCGACTCGCTGAGCTATGTCGGTTCTCCTACGGATCTCCTCATGTCTGATTCGATCCCGCAGGGACACTCCGAGCATAGCTCTCTCAATCGCCCGCTGAGTGATCCTGAGCCTACTTATGAGTTATGAGGCCCATACAATTTCGCATTTATAATATTAATTAGTAAGGATAATGTTTATTTTTCCAGGAATCTCGCAATCTCAGGCCACGAGCGTACAATCAAGGCGGGTTCTCCAACACGCTGCCCAGCGGGTTCCGCCCAACGCCGTCCCTCGCCGAGCTGGCCGGGTACCAGCAGCAGCAGCAGCAGCAGCGGCCCCAGCAGCAGGAGCAGCAACAGCAGCAGCAAGAGTTCCTCATCCCCAACCGGCCGCAGCAGGTATACATCGAGGAGCAGAGGCCTGCGCCGGTCAGAGCACCGCATAGGAAAGTGAGTAGAATAACAGTGTAAAAGCTTAACAGTACCTAGGTCCTAGATAAATATTATGTCTTGCGTTAGTAGGACGTTTCAACGTAGACAATGAATGCCAATCTACTCGTAAAGTTTGACTTTCTAAAAATCCTTTTTAAAAAACCGACTTCAATAAACTCCCGCGCCACTATACAAAGTATAAAATTTATTGATGATATTTTAAAAAAACCGCTCGACCGATTTTGATAAAATTTATATAGAACCACCTGGAGCGTATACCCTTTTAAACAAAAAAAAATTCCAAATCAGCTTAGGCGTCTTCGAGTAATCGGTGAACATACATAAAAACCGACGAATTGCCTGCCTGCTCCTTTTTTGAAGTCGGTCAAAAATCGTAGATTACAGGTTTTTTTAGTAGTAGTTTAGCAGTAGTTTTTTTAGAAGTTCCAATAATTCAGCCAAATGCTATACCTACCACTACCATTATTAATTAATCAGTAGAAAATGGTAATCTGAATATTTAAGGCTTTACTTGATAATATAGACTTATGGATATCTTCGAATGAAGGCACTATTTGTTGGTGGTGTAACGGGTGATAAAAAATACCTTTTACACTACCAGTGGTGCAAGTCGGTGGTGTCACGGATCCAAAACGAAGCGATTCTTAAATATTATCGATCAAACTTCACTAATTATTTTTCTATTTACTGGCATACCTACTTTACCAAATAAGCCTATATTGCGATGCATTTGTTAAATAATACAACCAGTAGGTATTTTTAGAGCACTGCACGAAAGGATTGTAAGGTACTTAACTGTCCCGATTGAAAAGTGATCATCAAATAATACTTTATTTTCTAAACAGCAAGAGCAGCAGCAGCGTCCAGCCAAACTGCAGCAGCAGCAGCTATCAGAAGAAGAGTTAGAAGAGAAGGAGGAACCCGACCGCCTGTCCGCGCTGCTGCAGCAGTCCAAGTTCAACTGCGTCAACAAGAACACGGGCTACTACGCCGACGAGGAGCTCAACTGCGAGGTGTTCCACTACTGCCAGGACAATGTCAAGCATTCGTGGATCTGTCCTGAGGGCTTCACCTTCCACCAGGTACGAATTCTTCTTCTTTCGATGCCTTAACATGGGTAGCATAAGTACGTCACGCACTCTTTAAACATTACTGTGGTGGTGTCGTGTGATGCGGGTTATTACGTAATTCCCTCAAATATGGTTGAGCGAAGCAACGGCTGGAATGCTCGTGAACGGGTGCCACAGGCGGGAATGGGGCTACTTTATGTCTGCCCATCTTAAGATAGAAGTTAGTATGTATGCATTTTTGGAACTTCCCTCATTGTGGAAACTCTGTATACATAGCATAGTATTTATTGTATTGTAAACTTGTTTTGAAAAGAGCAACCGCCGAGTTTCTTGCTGGTTCTTCTCGGCAGGAACGGCATTCCGAACCAGTGGTAGACTCATCGACGATTCAAAAGCACTTGTAAAAAGTTTATTTGAATAAAAAACATTTCTATTCTATTCTATTCTATTCTATTCTATTCTACTCTCCCCAGTAATCCAATTATCCAATCTACGATGGTTCAAAGCATATTGCTGCAATTCGCATATTAAGTACATGACACAATAATCACTGTAAAAATATAGATACTATTTATCATACTTTAATATTATAAATGCGAAAGTGTGTTTGTTGGTTTGTTGATCTGTTGGTTTGTCCTTCAATTACGCCGCAACAGAGCCACGGATCGAAGTGATTTTTTGCATGGGTATAATGAGGACCTGGAGAGTGACATAGGGTACTTTTTATCCCGGATAATCAAAGAGTTCCCGAGGGACTTTAAAAACTAAATCGCGGGCACTTTAAAAACTAAATCACGGACAGTCTTAAATATGTTATGCATATAATTATTTAAATATTTCAGGTTCATCTCATCTGCATGCCACCCACCCAAGAAAGCATCTGCCAGAGGTCTTCAAAGTACCACTTCGTCAACGACTACCTCTACAAGCCGATCAACGAGGAAGAGGTGCAGAGGAAGCCGACCTTGTCCCTCAAGTACTCCGACCGGTACTACCCCGCTGAAGTGTACAGGGACGACCGGTACGAGCAAGAAGAGGAAGAAGAAGAAGTAAGTTTTTTCCTTAATCCTTGTGTATGTTCAGGGCAAATCCAGCTATTAAAATCCTTGGGTTCCAGGCACTGTTATGAGAAACTGTTAATTTATTTGCTCATTATTCCATAATGTAGCTAGAAAAAAAATCCATAGAAGAGGTATGTACATAGAGAGCAATGCATCGGCTTGCTGCCTAAAAATAAGAGCTCACCGAGCATTTTGTTGCTCCAATTAAGGGACCTCGCGCACTACGATGACCAGTTGTCATGGTCGTAACTTGTAATCTTAATCTAAGAAGCGTTTACGCATACTTAGATGCTCATAGAGAACTACACATAGTTTGGTCGTAACGACTAGACACGACACGTCATGTGCGTGATGCGTATTGCATTACTATACGTTACTTATACGTTGCAGCCACTGACTGTGGCCGTGGCCGCGTACTTTGCGAAGTCACCAATTCTGTAATGCCTTATCGTTATCAGATATGTGCGGTTTTATTTTAAATTTCAAAATAGGTTTGCGCTCGACGACAATCAATGCTGCAAAGCACTGATGAGGTCTAGGTTGGAGCACGCTTGTCTAGAAAATTTCTATTCACTCTTGCCTTGGAGGTACTCAAATTATACGTGGCTGGAAAAACAGACGCCGGAAGTGCGTTCCACATCTTAGCGGTTCGTTTCAGAAACGTTGAGCTAAAGCGTTTCGTGCGAGTAGGTTGGATTTCAACCACGTAAGGGTGTTAAGGTGGATTATACGAGTCTGCCCGCGAAATTCAAATTTAATTTGGTTTTTCCCATTTTGTAAACTAATACGACAAAGTAGGCTTATGGCATTCTAATTGCGCCAGTAGACTTATCATCTTCACAGGTTTACATAAAAATCTTTACTTGAAAGTTACCAGTTTAAGAAATTAATCAAAATACCGAGTTGGACGTGAGTTACTCACAAATTAGTCAGTATTTTGATTAATTTCTTAAACTGGTCACTTTCAAGTTTCAAGTAAAGATTTTTATGTAAACCTGTGAAGATGATAATTCTACTGGTGCAATTAGAATGCCATTAGCCTAGTTTGTCGTATTAGTTTACAAATTGCGAAAAACCAAATTAAATTTGAATTTCGCGGGCAGACCCGTATAATCATCCTTAATAAACATTATATATATATATATATATATATATATATATATATATATATATATATTTTTTTTTTTTTATTCGATGACAAGACAGTCCTTGGCCAGGGAGGTCGTATGGCACGTAATACAAAAATTGAGTAACTATAATTTTATTTAAGGAGGAAGGTCCACGCCACGCCCCCGCCGCCCAGCAGGCGAGGCCGACTGCCCGACCTCAGTACCAGCCACAGGTGTTCCGACCAGCCGAAGACGTCAACATTCCTCTAGTGCAGAGGCGCCCGCAGCGTCCTTTCGACTTCGACATCTAAGTTATCTTTAAACTCCATTAAGTTTGTCTTTAAGCCCAGCTTTGTAATTTGCAAGATTATCTCCTTTACCATGAATGATACTTAATTACTTAAGTCGAGTTAAAATAAGACCAAACTAAGACCAAACTCTGTTTACAAAGAGTTAAGAGCGTCAAAGAGTTAAGCCACACCATTATTTAAGCGTAATGTTAATGAATCTATTTATGCTGTACAATAATCTGTTGTAGTAAGTTACAAATTAGATGTAAGCTAGTCTTTTGTTAATAAATTAAAGTAAGAAAATAAAAACTGAACGGATCAATTGTTTTATTATTGAAACATCGACAAATAAAGCCTTAAAAAATCAAAATATTTTCATACTAGTACAAAAATCCACTTTCAGATTTTCTTTGGATTACTCATGCTAATTTAACAGGGAGTGGTCAGGACAATTTGAATTTTACCTGAAAAGTAAAAATAACTTGAGGCTACAATCATTATTATTATTACATAAGGAAGAAATATAAAAGTTTAGATATGTAATTAACTTACGAGTACTAGATCCGTTAGATAAGCTCCGAAGTTGAATATTGCAGTGAAAATACTTCTTTTTCGCTTACGTCTGAAGCTTTTTAGTAACTTTTTCGATTTCTACTGTATTTTCTTTTGAAATTATTTTCAAATCTTTTGAAGAAGTTTTCCGATCCTTTGAAGATATTTTCAGATTATTTGGAGTTATTTTCAGATCCTTTGAAGGTATTGAAAAAGGTATTCAAAAATTAGAATCCTGAGCGTTAGCGAGGGAATCAAAAGTGCACGAGGTGAAAAATCGAGGCGAGAGAATCAAAAGGTTTTAACAATATGACGTGAAAAAAAGACGCGCGCAAAGCAAATTAAAAAAAAAAGTACGCCAAGAAGGTTCACAGTCTGAGTTTTTAACAAATTAAAAAAGGTTGTATGATAAATTTGTGAGAATATTCACTTTAAGGCTGTTAGGCCCCCACGCAACTCACTAATAAATAAAATGCTTTTCATATTAATGAAATTATAATTGAATCAAACACCATTACATTTTTACCATAATCCAAAATCCGACATCTTTTTCTTAACATAACAAAAAGGCACAGAGCAAAGTATCATAGACAATATCTACAGCTGTCACAGAGCAAGTCATTCTTATAAAGTTACACAGAGTATCATATTATTCTAACATTCTCCCTCGATTTTTATTAATTTTATGTAATGAAATTAATGAAAATCGCAAAATACACATTTTAAATTTTTAGATAATTACAACACTAGATTAGATTATTGAAACACAAGTTATACAAACAATATCATAAGCTAAACAACATTTAATTTATCAATTCTGAACAAGTAAATTAACAATAATTATTATTAGTACAAACATACATAATGTCTCTTAAATTCAAATTATGATAAACAACAATATTATTTTTATTTGAAATATCTATTACTTTAAATACTTTAAATTCAACTCAATTTGACAAATACAATTTAGTTTATGTTTAGTGCTGAACGCAAACATATGAAGTGTTCTTTGGTTAAACTTTTAGTAAATAAATCTGCATAATTATCTTTGGACGATACATATTTTATCTCAAATTCTCCCTTACTATGTAGGTCTTTTATAAAATGTAATTTAATGTCAATATGTTTTGCACGTTTACTGTTTTCATAAGATTTAGATAGTTCTATAGCTCCTACATTGTCCATATATAAAATACTTTGCACATCACTGTTTTGTATACTATTAAAGTTCATACACAGTCCTTTCACATTGATTAAGTCACACACACTCACAGTAGCAGCTATGTATTCAGCCTCAGCTGTCGATAGTGCAACACAATTTTGTTTTCTTGAAAGCCATGAAATAATGTTTCCATTGTACATTGTGACTGATCCACTTACACTTTTCCTGTCATCTTTATTTCCAGCCCAGTCTGCGTCTGAGTATGTTTCAATACATCTATCATTATTTTTATAATATATTAGCCCATGTGTCCGAGTGCCTTTTAAATAACGTAGTATCCTTTTCCCTTGTATCCATAAGTCATTAGTGGGTTTTTCTAAATATTGTGATAGAAAAGATGTTGCATAAGATATATCAGGTCGGGAAGTTGTAGATATGAACATAAGTCCTCCGATCAATTGCCTAAAAGGTATGTCTTGTCTAATTTCATCATCTTTATTTATTTGATAACCCTTTGTCATAGGAGTTTCTACAGCATTGCAATTTTCCATTCCGAATTTTTTTAAGCATTTTATCTATCTGTCTAGTCTGTGTGATTTTTATTGTGTCAATTGTCCTTGTTATTTCCATTCCCAAAAATAATTCAACTTCACCCATATCTTTTGCCTTGAACTCCTGTTTCAAATCTTTTATTGTTTCTTCCAAATTATTTTTGTCACCGGTAATTAATATGTCATCTACATAAAGTACTAGCCAAATGTTTTTCATGCTATTTTTGTATAAACAAAAATCATTTCTTGATCTTTCAAACCCTTTTTCTTCTAGATAATTATTTAATCTCTTATTCCAACATTTTCCACTTTCTCTCAGTCCATATAATCCTCTATTCAGCTTTAATACATTTCCATCAGTAACTTCTACTCCTTCTGGTGGTCTCAGGTATATTTCTGATTCTAATATTCCATTTAAATATGCTGTTGGCACATCTAATTGTCTTATTGGCCATAAATTTTGTACTGCTTGTGCTAAAGTAAATCTCACTGTTGATGTTCTTGCTACTGGTGTATAGTTGTTATTTCCAAATTCATCATTTTCTTTTATCTGAAACCCTTTTGCAACTAATCTTGCCTTTTTTATCCCATTTTCTTTTGTTTTGAATATCCATTTAGCTTCAATTGCTTGTTTGCCATTTGGCAATTTAGTTTCTGTCCATGTATTCATTCTTTTCAATGCATCTAATTCCATATTTATTGGTGATGACCAACCCTTTTCTATAGCTTCATCGTATGTAACTGGATCATCTTCGCTGTAAAAACAATATGCCTGAAAATTAAGATGGTAGTCATTAAGACGATCCGGGACTTTAATTTGTCTCCCACTTCTAGTAGTTGTCACTGGCTCTATTGTATCTGTTTCATTTTGCTCTGGTATAGTTTTTTGTTGATTAACATGCTGTATATCTGTATCTTCTACATTTCTCACAATTTTATACTTTACCACATTTTCCTCTTCTTTTGTGTTCACTTCAGTAGTATATTTAATGTCAGATTCATCAAAGGTGACATCTCTTGATACTATGATTTTGTCAGTTTCTGGATTCCAAAGTTTCCATCCATTTTTCGCATATCCAATCATTCTTGTTGCTACAGCTCTGTTCTCAAATTTATTTGCTCTAGGTAAAATTACAGCCCAAGCTTTGCAGCCAAATATTTTTATATTATCTAACTTCATATCTCTTTCAAATCGTATTGCCGGTATATCATTAAATATTGCTTTTGATGGTGAACGGTTAATCAAGAATGTAGCTGTCAAAACTGCTTGTCCCCATAAGTGTTTGGGCAAGTTAGACTCACTCATCATTGTTCTAGCTTTATCTAATATAGTGCGATTCATCCTTTCAGATTTTTCATTCATTTGCGGGCTATATGGTAAACTATACTCAATTTGTATTCCTTTATTTTGACAAAAATCTTTTAAGTAGTCTGAACTGTATTCTCCTCCATTATCACATCTTATTTTCTTTACTCTTATTCCTTTTTCATTTTTTAACATTTTTATGTAATCAATCAAATTTTGTGCTGCTTCTGATTTATTTTTCAACAAATATGTAAATGTAAAATGTGAGTAATCATCTATGATGGTTTGATAGTATCTTTCTCCTTCATTGGTAGTAGTTTTCATTGGACCTGCTATATCAGAGTGGATTAGATCACCTATGGCATGTGATTGAGGTTTAGTTACAGTATAAAATGGTTTTCTGGTACTTTTGTTCATCATGCACTCATTACATATTTTATCACTAAAAGGTAAGTCCATTATTTGTAAGCTTTTTCTATTTAAATGTCCAAGTCTTTTATGCCAAAGGTCATCTTTGTCTATAGCTTGATTGCACTGTTCATTTTGTTTAATTAACATCCTCATAGTAAATAGTTTTCCCTCTTTATATATATAGTGTGTATTATTATATGTATCATTAGTATATATTTTCATTTGTTCCTGTTTAATTATTATCGTCATACCCTTTTCCATTAATTTAGAAACTGATATCAAATTATGTGAAATTTCTGGTACTATTATTCCGTCAATAACTATAATTTTATTCATGTAAGTTCCTTCTAATTTCCCTTTTTTATTTGCAATTAAAAATTGACCATTGGCTATTTTAATCTTCATTGGCTCATCTAGTAATTGTATATCACGCATGTACTTTTCATATTTTTCTTGGATAAAATGATGCGTTGCCCCCGAGTCTATTATGAATAAGATGTCATTGTTTTCTTTAAATTCCTTTTCCAAAGTTAATGCGACAAATGCGCTTTTATTTTCCTCCTGTGAATTAGTTTCTTCTGTGGTGTTCGCTTGTCTAGAAAAATTATTATTGTGCCGTCCTCTTCCTCTGTTCACATAGCTATTATTAAATACTCTTCCTCGATTCATATAATTATTATTGTAGCCTCTTACTTGTTGCATGTAGTTATTATTATATCCTTGACTACGATTCATATAACTATTATTATAACCTCTTCCTTGATTCATGTGACTATTGTAACCTCTTCCTCTGTTATTGTAGTTGTTATTATATCCTCTATTAAAGTAATTATTATTGTGTACTTTTCGCCTATTACTTTCACTATTATTTTGAATGGTTCCTTGCTTCATATCATTGTTAGTCATATTATTATCTAAATCACACTGAAATGATTTGTGCCCTCTACGCTTACATTTGAAACAGATAATGTCTGTGTTTGTAATATACATATTTTCGGTTTTCTCCCTGATACTATTTTCTTTTAATTTGTTTTCTAAATCTAGTAGCCTACACTTCACAAACTCATAATTTAATTCCTTGTCAAGCGATTCCAGTGTATTTATTATGGTATCATACTCCGTTGGTAGTGTTATAAATAGATGTTCCACCTTATCTATCTCTTCTATCTTTGCACCTCCACCTTCTAATTCGTTAATTATATTTTCAAAGGTAATTAAATGATCCTGAAGTTTATTTGAGAATTGATGTTTCAAAGTAATGAGTTTCTTTTTGAGTAATACTTTGTTAAATGTGCTTTTTCTTTCAAACACTGCACTTAACATTGCTAGTGCCAAAGTACCATGTCTGTCCTCGGCCCGCGCTAGGCGCCGGATGCCAATGTGACATCTCTGTCCACAGACAGGCTCGGTCGGAAAGGGTCGCTACCGACCGAGGGTTTTATGCCATTTTAAAATTTATCTCTACTATATAAAGCATATAATTCTTTGCAAATGAACCGGAAGATATCAATGAGTCGATTACATCATTCACTTGTTCTTAAGTTGGCACTATGCTTTCATTTTTGAGCGTTCGAAATTCAAATTACGGTTCGCGCGCGTCGCCGCTCATACAAGTTTTGAATAGTGTTCTGTGAACGTGAATTTTTATCACAAAAATATGCAGAAAAGGTAAGTAAATTATATGTTTTCTTGTTATTTACTAAATTTAGAAGCTATATCTACAAATCAATCGTGTACACTTTGTCTAAAATTTGAAATGCTATGAAGTGAAAGTCGGGTGAATTTTTTTTTTATTTTTGTTTATTTCTCGCAAAATTGATTTATTCTATTAACTATTTAGCTACAAAATCTATTATTTAACATTCGTTAGTTAACTGACTTCCAATTTTAATTGCTAGTTTGTAGAGTATCATAGAATTATATCTCAAAAAATCGAATTTCTTCGACCGCGCGAACACGCTCTCTTCTAGAAGAACGTCCCGCCCACGGTCCTGGCTCTTTAAGTGCGCGCGCTTTTTGCATACTCTGGTCGTCAACAAGTAGTTTCAACATTTCTAAAGCACTAGTCGCTGGCCTTACTACTTCCAAAAATTTATCATTTAAGCAATTTATAATTATCAATCTTCCCTTAGCATCATCCTTTTTAAAGGTCTCTTTTTTCAAATTTTCTTCGTTCTTTCCTTTTAATAGGTACTCAATACCTTTTTCTTCGAATAAAATGTTTAACCTATACTTCCAGTTGCTAAACTTTGCTGATTCATTGAGTTGCGGATAAACCTCTATGCTCGACATTTTTATTCGTTTGATAAAACACTTTTCGAATGAATTCAAACATAAATAAATACCTTTTTGAGTTTCACAGGGCCAAAGGGGCTACGGCATGGCGTCCATTTTTGACAAATTATTTTCTTTTCTTTTCCGGCACAGCAAACATAACAGAGGTCCGTGGATGTGAGAATATTCACTTTAAGGCTGTTAGGCCCCCACGCAACTCACTAATAAATAAAATGCTTTTCATATTAATGAAATTATAATTGAATCAAACACCATTACATTTTTACCATAATCCAAAATCCGACATCTTTTTCTTAACATAACAAAAAGGCACAGAGCAAAGTATCATAGACAATATCTACAGCTGTCACAGAGCAAGTCATTCTTATAAAGTTACACAGAGTATCTTAAGGGTGGAACCACATTTGTGAGGATCGATTCGGATTTTGCCTACACAAAACTGTCATTTTCCATACATTCGTGTACGCATCGAAAAGCCGATATGATCCGTACACGTTTCTATGGAATTTGACAGTTTTGTATGGGCGAAATCCGAAACGATCCTCACAAATAAGTACATAATAATTCCATGGTTGCGGGTAACGACGATGACAGCTGTCGAGTAATTTAGGGTGGAACCACATTTGTGAGGATCGATTCGGATTTTGCCTATACAAAACTGTCATTTTCCATACATTCGTGTACGCATCAAAAAGCCGATTTGATCCGTACACGTTTCTATGGAATTTGACAGTTTTGTATGGGCGAAATCCGAAACGATCCTCACAAATGTGGTTCCACCCTTACTCTCCAGATATATTATTACTTTACTCTATGTAAATTTACACTGAAACTACTTAGAGAAAAGGCAGTAGAACGAATAGGGATTCCGGGATAGGGTTCCCTCTTCACTCGCGGCGCGAAGCAACAGTATGGAGAAGTCAGTAATATTCTAAAGTCGGATTTTTAATTAGTCGATACCAATAGGTAGCTGCGTGTTATCGAAAAAAAGATATGTCCCAGTTTAGTATGGAGGGTGGTTTTTTATTCTGAGTGTCCATTAACCAGAACCAAACTGCCATCATGTGAAAGAGAAAAAAAATTAAATTAAACGCCATAAAAATAATAATTTTAGAGTCCTCGGTTTTTTTTAATTAATTATGAAAAATGTCGTTTGTAGAAAATATTTTTCAATGGATGGTAACACTAAAAAACTTTTATAATCTATAGAACTATCAAATCTGGCACCGGTTACTGTCACGTAAATGTCATTTTGAACCAAATACTATTCTAACAAAATTCGGCACCATCGAGGTAGAAGTAAATAGGTTTAATGATGTTTTGAATTCGCAAACTTATACTAGCGGCACGCTATGATGGCCGGTTTGACACATTATAATAGTGATGTGGAATGTCAATTTATTCTCGAACAAAAAACAATTAAGTTTTGTTTTTGTACCTGATTAAATAGGTTTAATAAAACAAAAATGTATATGTTTATTTAATTTATTTGAACGAACTGAATATTTGAATGAAAATGAATATACATACTTTATATGCACACAAGAAACATATGAATACAAAAGATACCAAAAAAGGTGCCACAAAAGGCCATAATTAATCAGATTCGTCCATACTACTATTTTCACTGTCGTCACTGCTATCATCACCTACATTAATAATTATATGTTCGTTTTCTATAATATTATCTATTTTCACATCTCTTTCATAATCTTCCCTTATTAATTTAACAGTTCTATTCACAACCTTTTCCCAGTCTCCTTTAGTCACATGTTCACAAGCTTCTTCTAATAATTTTAGCATTTTTTTTGTGGTAAATGGGGGTTCTGTATTGTGTCTTGCAGCATATCCCTTAATTTGAGCCCACACCAACTCAATCGCATTATACTCACAATGGTAAGGCGGTAACCGTATAACTCTGTGCCCATGTTCTAATGCTATTTCGTCAATGACGTATCGGATCTTGGTTGGTTTGTTTTCTTTTAAAAGACGTACTAATTCCGCTTTTAACATATTCATGTTTGCATCTACGCCATTTTTACGAAGCCATGCGACGATATCAGCTTTCTTTTGGGATTGGGCAGGTGGCTTGTCAATTTGCATCGAGTGGTATGGGGCGTTGTCCATAATTATAATAGATGGTTCAGGGAGGCTACACAACATTGAGGTAAACCATTCAGTAAACTTTTCTCCATTCATGTCTTCATGATAGTCTCCAGTGGTTTTTGACGCAAAAGCCATGAGAGAACCTTCGACAAACCCGTTGATGGTTCCGGCGTGACAAATTATAAGTCGCGATCCTTTTCCTACAGGAACTTTGGAAGTAGATGCTGCTGTGTCATCGTTCCAAGAACGGCCTACAGTATGGTTAGCATTAAGCCATGTTTCATCCAAGAACACAACATTTTGCCAATTTTTGATTTCTTTCACTTGCCGTAAAAAAGTATACCTTGCCATCGCTATATCAAATCTTTCCATCAATATTTTGCGTTTGTTACATTTTTTGTATCGAAATCCAATGGTCTTCAAAATCTTCGTTAAAGAACTTTCCCCACCGAAGAATAATCCAGCTTCCTTCAGTGAATGCACCAACTTTTTTCTTGTTGGATACTCCTTCTGTAAATAGTAGCCGTAAACATGTCTTCGGATAGCATCGGCATCAAAGCTATCGATGCCTACGACTGGTTTTGCTCGTTTTCTCTTTTTTGGTGTGTGAAGTTTATTTTCTTCTGTGCCAGTCTCGCCATATTTTTTTTTAGTTATCCGTCTAACAGTTCGTTGTCCAATATTAAGCGCATCAGCTACGCGTTCAACCACTGACGTTATAGGTAAAATTGGCCCTCCATTTTGAGCTTCACGATCGAAATAGTTACGAAGGCGTATTACGAACTCACGTGTCTGACTATTTAGAACAGTTCTCTGCGTACGTTCGGTCATATCGACGAAATCCACAACAAAGGGCTTGAACAGAGTCCAAATTAACGAGCAAGGGTCAACAGTAATGCAGTATCAATATTTGAAATCCAAAGCCAGGTCAAAACTATATCACAATCGCATTGCACTGACAGTTTATACTTTTCGAAGCAACGTCAATTCGAAACTGCTTTGTTTTGCATTGAGCATTGACGCGAGTTTGCCGGAGGTAGTAGTTGTGCTAGCCAGCGATCCTATGTGACGATCGTATTAGATTCCATTTTTAAAAATTTTCAATTTAGAAAACCAAATGCCGAGTTGTGGTATATATCATATAAAAATAAAAATTTTACCTTTTGTATGAAACAGCTGATATTTTTTTGCGATTTCAGAGGTTTGTCCACATAGTGAAAATTGTTCATATTCACAAGTACATTCACCCCTTAAATGGTGCAAACTGATTTTTCTACACTTGTATACATTTTAGAAATCAATTTAATAAATAAATTTTGAGTCCTAAACCTAAAACTACATTCGATAAAATTTATGAATCTCTGCACATCACTATCGTCAATAAAGTAATACAATTATTTCCTTCAAAGTCGTTATCAATTAATACGGAACTTCATGAGCGGACAAACGTCAAACCGGCCATCATAGCGTGCCGCTAGTGATGTTCTAAATTCAACTTACTTTATCCTCTAGCCAGCGGATAAATACGGTTTTTGCACTCGGATATCGAAGAGCAAAATAGTATATTTCATTACAAGTGCGGAAAGGCTGTCATTGCAAAGAGTTCCGACAAATGTCTACCCGAGCCTGCACCCGAGCCGAGGCGCAGCCGAAGGCGAGGGTTGACAGTCGGAACAAGTTGCAATGACGGCTCCGTTGCGAAAAAATGAAGCAATTTAATAAAAATGTTCTCCGAAGCATTTTGTGCAATAGGGTATTTGACTACTTTTAGAAAATCATCTTAAATTGTTAATAATGCTATGCTGAAGCTAACAAAACGTATATTTCGGCATAATTTTCAGTATTTTTCATAAAAATCGAGAAATAAATTCAAAAAAATAAATTGCCGCCAAAACGTTCCATTTGCTCTCATGACGTCACAGTTCACATTTCAAACAATGACAATTCCACAGCCCATAGGTGGTGTGGACTGTGACGTCATTCGAGACCACGGAACGTTTTCGATCACGTGACCATGGCCGGAATTATAGCAATTTTATTTAATGTTTTCTAATTAAATAAAACTTTATTTTTTAGTTTTGTCGTATGGAATAATGTTTTTAGATAATAATCTTTTAGGATGACACCAAATGAAACGATATTTTTAATATAGTCAAATACCCTATTATACTGAGTTCCGGTGGTGTTAATTCAAAAAAACTAGGGTCGAAATTACTCATTTTGTGCAACAAACAACTAAACTCGCAAAGAAAATTTCTGAAAAACCGTAGAATATAAGCAGAGTTTTTTTTTTTCTTCACCCATTCTTTTTAATAGACATTATTTTGACAGTTGGGAAAGAGAACGCACGAGTTCGGGAAAGGTAAAAAAAAAAGCACGAGTTTATACGTCCCTGCAATACGCCACTTTTTGAGCAACTGTATTAAAAATACTCTTTCCGAGATGGAGAGATGAAAAATTTATTTATTTACGTAGGCCAACCTGTGGCTCATAAGACACGTCATGACTCTACCACCGGTTCAGAAAGCGGATTCTGCTGAGAAGAGCCGGCAAGAAACTCAGCAGTTGCTCTTTTCAAAATAATCATTTTACAATATTATTATGCAGCTATTAGGTTGTAATAAGTTTTTTATGTACTATCTTGTGGGTAGCCGGATACGTAGCCGATTTAACCCATGCAACTTTGTTAGAATAGAATAGAATATAATATTTCCACAATGAGGTGTTCCAAAAAAGCGTAGGTAGGTACTACATTGACGGGCAGACAGAAAGTAGGCCCATTCCCGCTGGTGGAACCCGTTCACGAGCATGACGCATGATCCAGTCGTTGCTTCGCTCGACCATATTTCATCAATCATTCCTACTCGTCACCCAATAAGGAAAGGTACCTAAGGCGAATGTACTATTATCTGCTCTAGCTCTATGAAACTTCTCCATTTTTCATTTCAGCTCGACAGTTTGTCATTGTCAATGTCAATAGGGTATTTGACTATAGTAAAAACTAGTAGGGCGCGTGGGTGCGCGGCCCGCAAGCGGACCGCGGTTTTTCTACTCGTCTAGTAGACTTTCAGCTCCTGATCATTTTCTATCACAAAACCACTCTTCCATCTTTTATACTCTCCGAGATAGACACCGTTGAAGTTTGTATGGCCGCCATCTTGAATCCGCCATTTTGGATTTTTTTCAGCTCACTGCCAATTGGATGAGATTTCGAGTGACTTTTGTTCGAGCACCCCCACCTATCTACATTACCATGGCCGTGCTCCTCACCCACCTTCCAAACCCTCGATCATCATATGTCATAATTTGTCATAATGAAAATTCTTCAATAAAAAAAAATCTTGAAAAGGAATTGTATCAAAGTCGTGCATGATTCCCGGCTTCTAGTCTCTTCAATATTCGCCATATATTTTTGTATGAAGAAAAAAAAAATTCCGCCATTTTGAATTTTTTTTCAGCTCACTGCGAATTGGATGAGGTTTCGAGTGACATTTGTTCGAGCACCCCCCACCTATCTTCAATACCCTGGCCGTGCTCCTCATCCGTCTCCGAAATCCTCAATCATCAGCTCTCTCCATAATTTTCCTCCGAATGAATTTTTGTCCTCTATACGAAACCATCGGTGGAAAAAAAATTTTTCATACAAAATTTTACAGGAGAGGTGATCAATCAGTCAGTGAATCAGTGAATCAGCACGAGCAGCTATATATATATTAATATCGTTTCAACTGGTGTCATCCTAAAAGATTATTATCTAAAAACATTATTCCATACGACAAAACTAAAAAATAAAGCTTTATTTAATTAGAAAACATTAAATAAAATTGCTATAATTCTGGCCATGGTCACGTGATCGAAAACGTTCCGTGATCTCGAATGACGTCACAGTCCACACCACCTATGGAATTCTCATTTTGTTAATACATTTCGACGTGTTTGTGCGGCGTAATAGGCTAATTTCGTCTGTTTTTCATCGTTACTATTTTATTAAATACCAAATAGTATGCGACACGCGGCCTAAACACATATTATAAAATTGTAATTGTTTGAAATGTGAACTGTTAGGTACGTCATGAGAGCAAATGGAACGTTTCGGCGGCAATTTATTTTTTTGAATTTAATTCTCGATTTTTATGAAAAATAATGAAAATTATGCCGAAATATATGTTTTGTTAGCTTCAGCATAGCATTATTAAACAATTTAAGATGATTTTCTAAAAGTAGTCAAATACCCTATTGTCGGCTGACAGCAACAGCTGTCGCCTGTCTGCTGTCAGCAGTGTTACCCACCTTAGGGTGTTTTCCCCTAGATTTAGAGGATTTTTGCACATTTAGGGGATTTTTTAAAGCATAAAATTATTAAGGGGAAGTTTAAGGTTAAAAAAACTTAGGAAAGTAGGGAAGTTTTGACTTTTGATTCGCAAAAAAGTTGAATACGTGTATCCAAACGTAACTTGGTGTGCCGATGTACCTCGCTCTATAGCACTAAAATATAATATATTTTTCTTTTTCGCACTCATTTTGTACGCGGGAAGGGAAATTTTGTAAGAGAAATGACGAATACGAATAATGCTACTTTGTTTGTGTGGCCGTTTTGTGTTAGGTAAACTGGTTTACACTTGTTTATTTAACTTGGTTGGTTGCATGTCTGTGTTTTGTATTCAGTTGAATTGAAAATGAGGAGAAATGCCTCTAAGCACAAAATATATTATAAACAGAACTATTGCATTCCAAGAATATTATTAAATAGATTATGAAGTAATATAGTTTAATACATAATTTAATCAGTTTATATTATTAATAAAAACAGTTTAATTCAATTTAATTTGTGTTTTAATCTTAGAAAAAAAATTTAGGGGAAATATTTTTAAAAAGTGCTTATTAGGAAATTTCACGAGGAGTCCGGGGAAAATTAAAATCAGAGGGTGGCAGTACTGGCTGTCAGGTTGTGGAATGTGCGGATTTGTCTATGAGCTAATTTGTTGTTTGTTGTGTCATGTGGTGTCATGGGACTCATGGGGATTTGTATTTTGTTTGTGATTTTTCATTTTGGATTGGGATGTGAAGAAAATAAAAAATGTTTACATATTTTATAAAGGCTGAAAGAATTTAAAATAAGTACTATAGAACAGGCAACAATCGAAAATGAACGGCACGGAATACAAGAAATACCATGAATCCTTCATGCAAAATAATCATGGCTCAATAGCCATCCATACTTTTTTATGCGTATTTTTTACGGTGCAGTGCGCTTTATTTTGCGCAATTAGGCAACAGAATTATAGTTCAATTCAGTATGTAACTGAATATTTAATAATTATACTTCCTACAATAATAGTGCACACAATATTTTCCGCATACATTTACGAGCTAAACCTATGTGCAACTGTGTTATTATTATATGAAATACAAAGAAAAATTACATTTATAGATCTCCAATGTGCTTTCAGATGTAAAAACGCCTTTAAAAATGACAAAGTGCAATCGATTACATGTTTGAGAGGCCTGACGTATCTCATAACCGTAATATGTATTTTGGCTGTAGATTTCAAAGATTTCCCGCGTTACTTGGCGAAAACTGAAAAGTATGGTTATAGTTTGATGGACACAGGCGTTGGACTGTTTGTGTTGATCAGTGGGCTTGTACATAAAGATATTAATAGAAACAATCATGTATCTGTTATAAAGTCTAATTCAATATTTGTTTCTATACTTGTGATTCTTGGTCTGACGAGATACGTGACTGTAAAACAGCTGGACTATCAAAACCATGTTACTGAGTATGGAGTGCACTGGAATTTCTTTTATACCCTTGCAGTTTGTAAACTCCTCTCAACTCTGCTTTTGTTGTTGTCTTCACAGTCATTTTTGTTGAGTATTACAGTAATAAGTATTCACGAGTTTCTATTATACACTGGTTTAGAAACATGGGTGTTTAGTGACACACCTAGAACTGATTTAATAGATGCAAACAAAGAGGGTCTCACATCAAGCTTAGGCTATGTTGCGTTGTACCTATTTGCAGTTAAAATGAAACATTTATTGAACAATAAATCTGTCAATAGCTATTATGTACTACAGAAACTGATTATAACATCAGTTGCATTGTTTGTTTGCACTTACATTGTTAATGTCTATAGGCCTGCTTCTAGAAGTCTTGCCAATGCAGCCTACTGTATATACTTGTCAGCTATAACAGTTTTTGTCTTGTCTGTAATGTATTTCTTAGAAATATCATTTAGTAGTAAACACATAGGATTCAATGTCCCATTAATACTAGTTGCCATAAATAATAATGGATTACTCTTCTTTTTAATTGCCAATGTAACAACAGGCTTAATAAATATGTCAGTTAGAACATTATTTGTTCCTTCTATTGCAACATTTATAATATTAAATCTTTATATAATATTTACTATTAGCATTACTGTTTATATTAATAAGATAGGAATAAAATTATAAAACGTTTTACACATTGTAAGAAAATAGTTTTATTTTTGTAATAAATTATTACTTACATGGCTTTTGTTTATATTTAATCACTTAGTAAAAAAATTCGATGTTAATTATTATTTATAGCATCAGTGATATAGAAATTATGCTAAATTATATTGGAATATGCATTGGTATAAAGACTAGTCAATTCATTTGCACTTTGTACATTGAGTATTTAACTTGTGGACTGAAGTATAACTCTTCAACAGCACTGCCTATTGATTATATTATATTACTAGCCAATGCCCAACTTCGTCCGCGTTGATTTGGTTTTTAAAGTCCCCATGGAACTCTTTGATTTCCCTGGATTAAAAGTAGCCTATGTTACTCTGGAGAGAGATATAAGGCTGCTTTTATCCTGGGAAATTGGTTCTCAAGTATACCCACACAAAAAATCATGTGGATCAGTTGTTCCATTGCTGTGATTCAAGGACAAACCAAAAAACAAATTCTTTCACATTTATAATAGTAAGGGTTGTATATTATGAATGAGTAATTCATTTAAAAATAGAATAATCTTAATTGTATAGTTAGCATAATTTTTAAACCTGATTCACAAAATTATTTTATCTAATTACTTAAATATTGAGTATATTGTATAGGTAAACTAAAAATCAAAACTTATACATATCTTAGTTTGCAACACACATCAATCCTACAATGTAGGTGATCATCACCTACACCTACCTACATGATCATCGTAACCATCTGTATTCACTACTGGATATAGGCCTTTCTGAAGATGCCACAGCAAATTGTCCCCCAGCTTACTCATCCAGTCACTTCCTACCACCTTTGTTCCTCAATCCAGCAATCTAGAGTTGGTAAATGAGCTCGCCACTCCAGAGCAAGAGATGTAATGTAGGCCACATTACTTACACATAAGAAATCCCTGTCCAAGAGGTCACTAGAAGTCTTTGTATGGTCGGATTCCATACGCCACATCAAATTACACAACATTAAAGCTCATGAGATCGAAGTAACACGTTACATCGATAGCTTATGATATCAACTTTTCATCATATCGAAAGTATATGAGATCGATCGTTCATGACATCGAAAGTTCAATAAATCGAATTCCCTTTATAATCCATATCCCTTTTAAAGTCTTCGATATCACGACCTGTCGATTTGCTAAGGCTTCGATCTTATGAATTCGATTTATTGAACTTTCTATGTCATGTCATATGTTATGTTTCGATCATGAACGATCGATCTCATAAACTTTCGATATGATGAAAGGTCGATATCATAAGCTATCGATGTAACGTTTTCGATCTCATGAGCTTCGATGTTGTGTAAGTCGATGTGATGGCTTATGGAACCCGTATAGTCTTTGTTTGACATTTCTATACTACCACTGGTTTGTAAAGTAGATTCTAATGTGAAGAGGTGACAAACTCCGTTTTTTACTACACAAACCAGCATCAGCACTTTTACTTCTGTAATAAGATATTATGCTTCTGTTACGTAATAGGCAAGAGTTATTACATTATTATATCTAACTAAAATGAAAAACCTAGTAAAAATTGTAATAATAACTAACAATAATACAAATAGCTGAATATTAATTATATAAAATAAACTTTTTATAAACTTGTAGCATAACATTCACACATCTTGAGCAATCAATAAAAAATAGAGTTATAATCAAAAAATAAACTTAATCCATGCATTATTATGTCTAGAACTAAGCCTATTCTCATAAGGGCTAAACACATTCAACTCATCAAATTGGCTCATAAGTCATAATACATATATTCCTATTAGATGTGATCATGATTTCAGAATAGGCTAGTGATAAAATAAAATGTCATGTCAATTCTGCAACATCAAAATCATTAAATTAACAGAGTTGGTAAATTCCAATGGTATACTATACTAAATTACAAATCCTCAAAAAATTCTAAAAATTGTATTTTCACAAAATCAGTAGGGCTAGCACCAAAGTTTGACAACAGCTATGTTTAATCTATTTTTTTTTGTCAACCGATAGACGTCCACAGCTGGACAAAGGTCTCAGCATGGACTTCCACAGGCATCGGTCGTGCGCCGCCTGAATCCAGCGGCTCCGTGCGACTTGTTGTCGTCGGTCCACCTAGTGGGGGGTCTGCCAACACTGCGCTTCCTGGTGCGGGGTCACCACTCACCACAACACCTTTCTTTTTTCTTAGCCGTCTTAAAAGATACACTAATCGCAAAAAACGTTACGGAGAAACGCGTTTCCTAAAGACGTAGATTGACGCTTACGACGTTCTTATTCTTAAGTTTGGTTTTTGACTTGTAGCAAGGTTTCATTGTTAGTGACGTTCGTCGCTTACGCTTTTATGTGAGAAACCACTTAGTTTACCCATAAGGACAGCTAATTATACAATGCTATGATCGCCTGTGAAGTAATTTTCAAAATCTTCATGCAGTATTGCTGCAAACGCGTCTGCTGTTATTTGTGAGATAGCATATGTCTCTTGGTATTCAAGTCTAAGGGAGAGGGCACACTGGCTTCGAGCGCGCGATAATCGCGACTCAAACACGTTTGTATGGCTTTCGATCACAGTTTCGCGCGAAACGCCATGCACGCAAATGGCCATCAAAACGCTAATGACAATAAAAGCGCGCGATCGTTGCCTCTAAAAGTAGCCAGTCTGCCCTCTCCCTAAGAAAGCAACAAGTCCTGTATTTTACAGCTCTACAATATTCTGCACTGCTGTTTAACTGCAAAAAACTACTCCTTTCAAGTATCATAAAAAATTGGTTGTCTGTAAAGTCGGTTTACGGACGATAGTTTTACGTGATAACGTCATAAAGAAACATTGATGACCGCTAAGCACAGCGCGCACGCGATGACTGGCGGGCGCCGGGCGGCGGCGGTCACAAGCGGCCGATCGTGCCTCTCTATCGATTGTTCCGCGCTCTCGCTTGCACGCTCAGGCTAGGCAGAACGTGACACTTTTCGTGCGTGCAGCCGCGGGTGTTATCGATTTATAAGACGTTATCACGTCAAAAAGTGGTCTTCCTGAACACATTTATACACTATTTTCGGTGTAGAAGAGGTAGTATATCCTCAGTGCTGAGCAGCCGAGGCTGTTTTGAGAGCAGTCTGACGATACAGAAACAAGCGGCGTACAGTGTGATCATCACCACCACCACCAGATATGTGACGAGGTGCGGGAACCTTTGCGGTGACCAAAACACGGTGTATTTTAAACTGTGATGTTTTTCTGCAAGAGGAAGTGTTTGTGTGTTATAAAGTCGACGTTAACAATTATATTATTTTTCTTCTTTTTTGTCAACCGATAGACAGACAGACAAAGGTCTCTTGCATGGACTTCCACAGGTCTCGATCTTGTGCCGCCTGAATCCAGCGGCTGTCTGCGACTTGTTTAATGACGTCGGTCCGCCTAGTGGGGGGTCTGAAAACACTGCGCTTCCCGGTGCGGGGTCGTCGCCACTCCAGCACCTTGGGACCCCAACGACCATCAGCCATTATATTATTACACATTACTAATATTATTATAAATGCGAAAGTGTGTTTGTTTGATCAATCGCGATACAACAGACCTATGGATGGATCGATGTGATTTTTTGCGTGGGTATAGTTCGTGAATCGTGACATAGGCTACATTTTATCAATTCAATAGAAAAATTGAAGAGTTTTTGTAATGGATATCGATATTCTGTTACATTAGGTACAAAACGTAGAGTTAAAAAAAAATTCTATGCTTTCAAAATGCTCCCCTGTAAAATTCATCTTTTGCAGATACGTAAGTGTTGCAGTTGTAATGATAGGTCCCATTTGAGTTAAAGTTTAACTTACCTAAGATGGCCGCTCCATAACCAATTTTACTTGTTCCCATCCTATACGAACAGGTTGGAACAAATATCTCGTACAACCAATCACCCTCAAAGGGCACGTTTAGCACTGGGTCTCCTGATTTCAGCAAGTGTGTTTGTTTGGAGGAAAAGTCTTTCTTTTCCTTCACATATTTTGAGACGTGTTCGTGAGCGCAAAAGTATATGTCTGGATGTATCGCGTTATTTACCTGGGGAAATAATTATCTATACTAATATTATAAAGCGGAAAGATTTTTTTGTTTGTTTGTACTGAATAGGCTCTGTAACTACTGGACTGATTTTAACCACTTTTTCACCAAGCTAAGTTATCAGGAAGTTAACATAGGCTATAATTTATTTTCAAAAAAATTAGAGATCCTTAAGAAAATTGCAATACTGTAACCCAAAGTAGCAAAATTTTGCCTATAAAATGCATCATTTGACGTGTGCTGAGAAAACTATTGATGATACATAAAAATCATGTACTACATGATTAAAGTACCTACTCATTATTCTCTACAAAAAAAGTATTCGAAGGAATATATCTCTAACTATCTAATTAAATTTTAGAACACAAAAGTCACAATAGTGGCTTTTGTGTTCTAAAATTTAATTAGACTGCTTTACTATCGTAGTATTAATTCTTCCTTACTGATACATATTATGAATGCGAAAGTGTGTCTGTTTGTTAGTTTGTCCGTCAATCATGCTGCAACAAAGCTACGGATTGACGTGATTTTTTGGATAGGTATAGTTGTGAACCTGGAGGGTGACATAGGCATCCCGGAAAATCAAAGAGTTCCCGCGGAATCTTAAAAACTAAATCCACGCGGACGAAGTTGCGGGCATCAGCTAGTTACTAATATAATAATTTTATCAGTTATTGCATTAAAAAAAAACTAAGACAGATAAATGCTGATAACTGTGAATTCACGAGGATTTATGGCATAAATAGTATCCATAACACCTAACTGGGTAATATAGTAACTACTATAATATTCAATCATCTATATATATAAAAAAAAGTGGTGTTAGTTACACTATTTATAACTCAAGAACGCATGAACCGATTTGGCTGAAAATTGGTGGAGATGTAGCTTAGAACCAGGAGACGGACATAGGATACTTTTTATCCCGTTCGACCGCGCTTCCGTCAAGTCACTATAAAACGTGGTATAACAAAAACGCATCTAACATGGAATAACAAAACGTAAATGACAGCTAAACGTAATTTTGTCTTTGGTTAAGTATGGTAAAAAATTTGACAATTATAAAAAGTGTTATAATAAAGCATTATTGATATTATAAATGCGAAAGTGTGTTTGTTTGTTGGTTTGTCCTTCAATCACGTCGCAACAGAACAGCGTATTGATGCGATTTTTTGCATGGGTATAGTAATGGATGTAGTAGTGGTTCCTCAGACCGGCAGAGCTACTTTTTATTTCGGATAATGAAAGAGTTCCCGCGGGATTTTTAAAAACTAAATCCATGCGGACGAAGTCGCGGGCATCAGCTAGTATATCATAAGTAACAAAAACATTCGTAAGAGAACTAAACTGATGGACATAAGGAAAAGAATTAGGACATTAAAATGGAAGTGGGCTGGACACTTTTGTAGATTAGACAATATGAGATGGACGAAAAGAGTTACCGAATGGATACCAAGAGGAAGAAAAAGGAAAAGAGGCCGCCAAAGGAAGAGGTGGCGGGACATATTTTTGGAAAAATGCGGACCAGACTGGATGCGACAGGCTAGAGACAGGAAGCGCTGGAAAGATTTGGGGGAGGCCTACGCCGTAGAGGCGACTTATACGTGAAATACGATATTTTTTAATTAATTATTTTCGCTAATTTACATATTATTAATTATTGACATAGAATTGTATTTTAATGTATATTTGACCTGATTATTTTACTATTTTACTTTTAATTAATGTATAATATTATATTTGACCTGATTATTTTATTATTTTAAATATTGACATAAATGATGTAATTTGTAATATTAATTTACTAAATCTTTATTTTATCAAATTATGAAAGGTAAAAGATTATATAAATTAAATTAAAGAATAATGTAACTCTAAGCGAATAGATCTAATTGTAATTCTGTAACATATTAGAAATAAAGGGCTTTTTTATTATTTTATTTATTTTATTTTATAATATTCAATCTATCCATTCCATACCTAATCTGACGTCTGCTAAACCTAGGTTACAAAACGTATGCTAAACTCGCACAAATTAAGACGCGGCAGGCCGCATCGTATCTTATTGCAAATTGTGGTATAGCATGTAAGGTTCTGTTTTTAGTAAATAAAGCCTACTCGATCTGCCAGTACCCTGCACCGCAGTCCGCATATAGTACCTATAACATGGTTCATATAAAATGTATCCTTAC
Organism: Oeneis ivallda; assembly: GCA_029955525.1. NCBI lineage: Eukaryota > Metazoa > Arthropoda > Insecta > Lepidoptera > Nymphalidae > Oeneis > Oeneis ivallda. Next base: position 28,175,251 of record JARPMR010000002.1, on the reverse strand, counting down.
TAATATTATAAATGCGAAAGTGTGTTTGTTTGTTGGTTTGTCCTTCAATCACGCCGCAACAGGGCTACGGATCGACGTGATTTTTTGCATGGGTATAGTTGAGGACCTGGAGAGTGACAGGATACTTTTTGTCCCGGAAAATCAAAGAGTTCCCGAGGGATTTAAAAAAACTAAATCCACGCGGACGAAGTCGCGGGCATCAGCTAGTAGTGTATATATTTGCCGACTGCATTGGCTAAGCACTTAGGGCCAGTGTATAAAGGCTATTTAAAATTTACCAAGTATTTACCTGTTTGCCAAAAACACCCTTAGACAGAACAGGGTAATGTGCTACAGCTATTTTCACATTAAGATCAGCATCGTCTGGCCCTTGAGGCACTTTGTACATTATTGAATTGATTTTATAAAAGGTGATATTTCTAAATGTGATCACTGTGGGCTGGTTGAACACAGTGTTGAATTCTGCCACCTTCTCTTGGTTTATTGGTTCGTTTTCACCGCCTATGTCATTGTCACCTGATAACCATACTTGCTGGAAAAAAACATCATATTCCATTGACAAGTACCTATAAAATAAAATACCAAATACCAATAGTAACCAATAAAATGAGTTTTTTTGCATTTTAAAATTTCGCGCGTACATATGTGATTACAAATTATATCTGGATGGCAAATTCGTTCGCTGAAATGGTTGGCGCGCTTTGAACCCACACAAAGCGGCCGCTGGTTCATGTCGAAAGGTGGCACGGCTTCTCTGTGACCCGCTGTGTACTTTAGTACAGTTGTGTAAAATGTTTGTGTATTTTATTGTGATAACGGTATACATGTACATTTATAAAGTGATGATTCAGAACTAATACTATTAGTATTTTGATATTGTTGTTTCGTTAAAACAAAAAAATGAAAAAATTAGGTACTAATTAAAAAGTGTATTTAATGATTTTTCTCATAGTTTCCAACATATCTTGTACATGTACTGCAAACTAATTGAGCAGATGAACTATAAACTACTGACATGATGACGTAGTTTCATGGCGGGTACCGTATCGAGCATTTCACATATTTGTAGCATAGATAAAAACATTAAAATTTTGAAATAAAATATAAAATTTATTTTATAATTTTGTGAACTGAAACTTACATTTCCCGATTTCTTATTGCCTAAATTATCTATTTATATATTTTTTAGGTAATTTCTCAGTAGGAGTAAAATGCCTTATTTAGTCAAGAATACACAGCAACACTTAACAACAAGAACTGGACAAGGTGACAAAAAACAAAAAGACATTTATTATATTAAATATGGATGAATACAGGATAAAAGCATGCATTGCAAGCAAGCATGCAAAGCATACTTTGGGAGATTCTATGACAAACCAAATTCTTTTGCTATACCATCTAAGGAGGGTTTTAAGACAGTTTGTGTGGTGTTGCTGATGATGTTCATTTATTTGTTCTCCAACTAGAAGAGTGACTGTGTATGGAGTGAGTGGCCAGATTTCTTCTGGTTTGGCAAAATTCTTCTTGTCCCTTCTTTATCAATGAATAAAATAATTTAATATAAAAAAAATATTTTTAAAAATCTGACTTCAAACTCCAGCGCCACTATACAAAGTATATAATTTATTGTTGATATTTTAAAAACTACTTGACCAATTTCGATAAAATTTATATGGGACCACCTGGGGAGTATACCCTTGCAAACAAAAAAGAATTTTCCAAATCGGTTCAGGCCTCTTTGAATAATCCGTGGACATACATAAAAAAAAGATTCCAACGAATAGATAACCTCCTTTTTTGAAGTTGGTTAATAAAGCATGGCTTACCACAATGGGGTAATAGACATCAAATATATTGAAGAGCCTCTTAGCATAGCTGTGGAACTGTGCAGAGCTGGACACAGAACCTTCGTCCATCAAGTCCCCCAGATACACTAACACGTCTGGCTTGAAGTGCTTCAGCACTATTGAGAAAGTGGACCGGAGGTATCTGAAACAGTATTTTAAATTAGTAACCAAAACTAGAAGCAGTGGTAGCCTAGTAGTTAGGACTGTGGTCTCCTATTCAGGGGGTTGCAGGTTCGATCCCAGGTATGCACATCTGACTTTTCTGAGTCATGTGCGTTTAAGCAATTAATTATCACTTCAACTTCAATTATCGCTTCAACGGTGAAGGAAAACATTGTGACAAAACCTGCACATCTGAGAGTTCTCTATCATGTTTTCGTAAGTATGTGAAGTCCGTAAATTCTCGTTGGGCAAGCGTGGTGGACTGCATCCTATAACCCTTCTCTGAGGAGATTTGCGCTCAGTAGTGAGCTGTTGATGGATTGCTGATGAACCAAAACTAAAGTAGTAAGTAATTGAATTAATTCAATTACAAAAAGCTATTGGATTAAACAAATAGATTTGGTTGAACTAGGTGGACAGAAAACTGCAAAAAAGTCATGTCTGCATCAATACTCGCAAGAAACAAGAATGTCCAGATTAGCCTTGTGTAGTACATGTACGTACTATAAGGAATGAATGCTCAGAGCTACTGTACTAATAGAAGTCTGAACTAGAACAGTCTTTGGAATGTAATAGTATGGAGCGCTCCTTTTAGTGACAGCGAGAACAAGCGTACCAGAGTTAGATGTTCATCGCCTGAGACAATGAAGAAGATACAGAAAATATTCTCACCGGTCACTATCCCAGTTAAAAAGCGAGCCGAGAGGTGGTGGGACGGCTAGCTCCCCTTGTATTTGAGGGTCTGCTATGAAAAGTATTCTTGTACACGACTCTTCATGCTGGCACACCAAATCCTGCCAAAACAGCGGCTGTACGACGAACACGAACCACTCGCAGTAGAATAATACAGCCAGCGGCGCCGCTATGAAGTATTTTAACGTTGTACTGCAAAAATACTAGCGTTTAGCTTAAATAAGTGTTTGCGACTAGCTTTTACTTAAAAAAAGTCAACTTGTAAACCTTTTTCGGAAAAACATCAGGCTTGTTTTAATAGCCGAGGAATTTATTATATTATCTATTTCGAGTTTTATCGCTATCTTAGCCGAAAATTCATTGTATTGCTAAAAATTAGAGAAATCAATTTGCAAACAATTGTTGATGATTGTTGATTGTTGACAATTTGAAAAATGACAGCTCGCAAAATGTAAACAAAAACACTAAATAAGGCTGGAATCACATCAGTGCGCATCGATTCGCATTTTGTCCATACAAAATTGTCATACTAATATTATAAATGCGAAAGTGTGTTTGTTTGTTGGTTTGTCCTTCAATCACGCCGCAACAGAGCTACGGATTGACGTGATTTTTTGCATGGGTAAAGTTGAGGACCTGGAGCGTGACAAGGGCTACTTTTTATCCCGGAAAATCAAAGAGTACCCGAGGGATTTTAAAAACTAAATACACGCGGGTGAAGTCACGGGCATCTTCTAGTTTTTCATAAAGTCGTGTACGTGGTAAATATAGTGTATTATCTATGCGTGTACGGTTCGATTCAAAATGTCCACACGGATGATAGCCGTGATATAGGTTTACACAGGTTCGCCGCGCCGCCTTCCTGCATACCGCTGGTACCGAATATTGAATTCTGCGCATCGAAAACGAAGAAGTCAAAAAGTTTGAATTCGACTGTACGCATCGCAAAGCCGAATTGATGTGAACACGATACTAAGATAAATGATAGTATTGTATGGACAAAATGCGATTGATGCGCACTGATGTGATTCCAGCCTTATACATAATTGTTCACAGTGAAAAATAATATTCACAGAGTACAATAAATTACGGTAGTAAATATCATTCGTCTATGTACAATAATAATGATAACTTTGCCAAGCTTATTTTGAAGCCAAGAACCAAATCCTGAATCCAACGTTGTTTGTGTTTAAAGAGTTAAGGTGGAAGACAAGGGTCTGCTCGCGAAATTCAAAATACTGAGTTGGACGTGAGTTACTCACAAATTAGTCGATATTTTGATTAATTTCTTAAACTGGACACCTTTCAAGTAAAAATTTTGGAACGTAGTTCCTTATCGCGCGGTACGGAAGGGGGCTAGACGGAAAAAATTAAGGAAACCGACACGACACATTTTTGAAACGTCATTTTTTGTTGAATGTGAATTTTGCATTGTATTCGGTATTTTCGCCTTTGAACTCGGCGTCTGCATGGCCTAGTGGTTAGGAGAGTCGCCTATAAATTCAACGTCGATGGTTCGAATCCCAGCTCGACAGACTGAATTTTCTATTTTCAATTTTATTTTAAATAATTTCGTTTATAAATTGCGAAAAACCAAATTAAATTTGAATTTCGCGAGCAGAACCGTGTCTTTATAACAACTTTGGAAAGTTTTTCAGTATGTTTTTCAGATTTTGATTCTGAATGTTTATGGCTGGCTTAATTTGAACGTAACAAAAATTTAGAGTAGATTGTCACTTGTTGAACGCAACTATTGCGGCGGTTTGACAGGTCAGCTTCGAGCACTCTTTTTTAGCTTTCTCAGTAGCGTATTTTCGTTTTATTTCATGTTGTATCTTTATTTACGCGTTAAAATTAATATTAACGTAGACATTAAAGTAGTATACATTAAATATTAGTTCGTATTTAAGTGCACTTACAGTGTTACATAAACAGTAGAGACCGTATCGGCAGTTTCTATGCAAAGTTATAATATACGTCAGTTGATGAATGTTGGCTGAAAGATAATGGATGTGGATACTCCGAATATTTTAAAAAGGAGCAGTAGCGCACCGCTTATCAATGAAGCGGCGCCTGCGGCGGCTACGTCGCCTGAAACCAACACTGCGCCCAGGTAAAGTTTAGATGTACTAGCGGTAATCGACATTCGACACGCCTCCCACGAGTCTAGATGTGGTCGCGACGTTACCTGCCTATTTTTGACAGCTGCTGAAATCGCCAGTGGGTGCTGTGCACGTATTTAGCACTTAACGCATTCTAGTCTAGAAAATTTAACATGTATGAGGCACCTTTATTCTCTAGATGCCATTTTCAGAGCTTTTAACCGGTGTGTATGTCAAACCCTTTTAGATTTGTTTACATTTTTCATAATATTAATATTACCTATGCTTGTAAAATATACATATTTAGTATTTATTTCAATTATTGTTTTATCTTCCTTGCTGTTGCAATAAGGTAAATTTTATTATTATTTCCTCTATGTTTTATGTATTTTGTGTGGCTATGTTTGAAGCAGTGATAGCCTCGTGGTTAGGACTGTGGTCTCTTATTCGGGGGGTCGCAGGTTCGATCCTGGGCACGCACCTCTAACTTTTCGGAGTCAACTGTGTTTAAGCAATTATATATCACTTGCTTCAACGGTGAAGGAAAACATCATGAGGAAACCTGCACACCTGAGAGTTCTTCATAATGTTCTTGAAGGTGTGTGAAGTCCGCCAATTTGCATTGGGCCAGCGTGGTGAACTATGGCCTATAACCCTTCTCTAAGAGGAGACCTGCGCTCAGTAATGAGCCGTTGATGGGTTGCTAATGATGAAAATGATGATGATGTTTGGCAATCTTATCTCAAACCATCATCAGTCCACTGCAGAGCCTTAGTCTATTCTCAGAATAGAAAGGGTTTAGGTCGTCCACCATGCTGACCAAGTTCGGACACACCTTTGAGAACATTATGCAGAACTTTAAGGGTATGCAGGCTTCCTCATGATGTGTTTCTTTACAGTTCAATCAGCAATATTTAATTGCTTCAAAAGCTTATAATTCTGAAATTTAGAGCTGTGTGATTGCCTGTGATTCAAACCCTAGACCCCCTACACTATAATTATTGTAATTATTTATAGTCAATTAACATCTTTAGTGTTTATATTCTGTAACCTTACTAACATTATAAAATGAGAAAGTGTGTTTGTTTGTTGGTTTGTCCTTAAATGTTGCGGTCATTAACTAGTGGCATATAAAAAAATTGTAAGCGGTCACAGGACTGGCAGTTGACTCTTTCTAAACTACCACTATCAGACATATTTTATTGTTAAAATTATTTCTTTTAAGTAAGACACAGGTTATGTGTACCTTAGTAAACAACACTGTTTCGTACTACATATATACATGATCTGACCCACCAATATAGATGATTCACATAAAAAAAGTCTGTACATTCCCACAAATACCAGGGTTAAGAATTTCTTGAAATAACCTAGATTAATTTATAGATAGGTTTATACTCCTAGGTCCAATAGCACAACAGTAAGGGTGGCAGACTGTAAACTGAAAGAGTGACTCATTCTTCATAGTAAATGTTATATTGTAATTGTAAATAAAATAAAAATATTATATATATATAATATATTGTATAATATAATAATATATGTACTATATTGTAATTAGCTTATTTTCAGTTTTCGCAAGACCTCATATTACAGTTTACACTTGGAAGGAAAGGAATTAAATTGTACATTGTAATCAATATTGCATGATAAGCAATCTGCAGAATTTTGCTAACATTGTGTTGTTATATTATGGTTGTTTTAGTAAACATTTGGTAACTTGGTAGCAACAGTGAATGTTTTGTTTTATAATAATTTTAATGAAGTGTTTATATACCTAGATGGAAACCAAATCAATACTAATAATATAAATGCGAAAGTGTCTTGCTTATTACATTTTCAAAGCTAGACCTTTAAAAAAATATTCAAATTTCAAAGTTATTTATTTCATGTAGGCCAACTTGTGGACCTTATGAAAAGTCGAGGACCTACCACCTTACTTGCTGGTATTCTCTTGCTATTGGTTAAAATGCATTAGAGAGAGGGCAGACTGGCTACTTTTAGTCTTTAGTGATTTTATGGCCTTTCGCGCGCGCGAACGTCGCTATTACTCAAACGCGTTCGCGTTTTTATGACTTTCCATCGCAGAATCGCGAAATCACGCGAAACGCGATGCACTCACTCTGCCTTACTTATGCAGTAAGTACACAGTAAACTCAGCCAATTAAAGGGGACTGCGATCGTCAGACTGTAAGACTGTACAAAATATCTTTGAATAATCCCACAGCCGCGCGATCTTGATGAAAAAATTTAGTGCCACAAACATGCCATTAAATAAAAATTCAATCACCCACAAGCCTCTTCTCGCACGAAACAAGTGTTATAAATGTATACACGTGGCTATAGGTGCCAATTAAGCTCAGGGCGTCTACTGTACACGTACCTGAGACTACGCGAATTAGCTATGATATCTATTGAAAAAAATTTGGGTTTTTTGTAATTTTGCAGTTGCTACATAACTTTTAGGAGACATATTTTTTTGAAAGATCATAATATTATGCTTCCATTATGCTGATGGAAAGCAATGATTAGGTTTACTTATAATCTTACATTTCCTTATATTAGTCTTAAAAGGTAACCAAGTAGTTTCTGGCAGAAAGGCGTAAGTAACCCTTAAGCATAAGCTTAAGCTACTACTATGAGTGAAAAACAAACTTATGAATGTCTACGTTCCTCAGTTACGAGTTTTCTGGGACAGTTCTTTCAAATTGTATACCTTATAAGGCAGCTAATATTAGCTGAACTTGAATTATATTCTGCTCTCCCCTCCAAATAAACTGAAAGCATGTGTTACGAATGTTTACCAATTTGTCTGTCTTGTGTTTGCAGGAGTACCTCCTTCTTCAGCATGTTCAGCAACAACAGCTTGCCGCGCACGCGCAGCAACAGCATCAGCTGCAGCCCGCTCTCTGCTGCCATCAACATACCCTCCAACATGCAGGTAGTTCCACTACTGACCTTTTGTTTGGTACGAAGTTCCTTTTCGGACGGTTTGGCGGATGGAGGCTAGGCGAAAATGTGAAGAATTTTCCGTCACAACCCTTGTTGCCTTCGCAAATTACACACGTTCCATCAAAGCTTTGGTGGCGTATCGGCTAAACGAAGGGGTGATACAATCGGTTCGCGGGTTCGAATCCTCACTTCAGATCATGTCTATGTTCTTTTTTTAATTTTTAGAACGAAGTTTTATAGAAGAGATATTCCGAACAAAATATTTGCGGCATAATTTACTAACGCCATCTATTGTGGGCAGCATGAAATTGCTTTAATGTCTGCATATTTTTTACGAGATGGCTCTAACATGTGGCGAGAGATGGCATTGATTCTAAAAGGTAATGTTTTAAAAGGCACTTCGTTCCAACCGAGTGTTCCACGACACTCAAGCATTTTTTAAATTTAATAAAGCTTGGTTACAAGCTGAAGTTGACTAAAATTCTCCTCTCCCCTCCAAATAAAGGGAGAGTTTGTATAGGGTTTATATTGGGTATGACAATTGTGCAATGGGTGGTATTGAACCTGCGACCTTTCAAACCTTCCATTGGGCTATTGAGGCTTCTTAAAGAAAACCTACACACCTACTTTTACTTTTTATCTAAATAATTACTTAGATAAATTTAAAGAATGTGATATGTTATGAATATGATTAATTGTATTAATTGTTATTTACGAAGATAATATAAATAATGGGATAATTGGGATTGCACATAAGGCCATAATTATGGGTCTTGTTTTACACTGCCATATCCCTTCTGAGTTAGCCTGTTATGTCTGTCTATCCTAAGTTATGCGCGTTTAAGAAATTAAATATCACAAGCTTCAATGCACAATGGTGAAGGAAAACATCGTGAGGAAACCTACACACGTGACAGTTCTTTGTATAATGTTCTCAAAGGAGTTGCCAATTTGCATTTGGCCAGCATGGTGGACTATGCTCCATAACCCTTCTCTGAGAGGATGTGCTCAGTAGTGAGCCATTGTTGGGTTGCTGATGATGATTATCTAGATTCTGCGAAGGCCGCAGGCCCGACACCGCTGCGGGCGCGTGTGAAAACCGCTCCGTGAGTTTTTAAGTTAAATGCGATTTCCGAATGGACTGATTGATTATATTTCGTCCTTCCAATCGTCCTAAACTGATGTTTTCATTTTTTTTATTTGATGACAAGATAGTCCTTGACTGCGATCTCACCTAATGGTAAGTGACGATGCAGTCTAAGATGGTAGCGGGCTAACTTGTAAGGGGTATGGCAGTGAACATTCAACCCATACCCCTAATCGGTGTCTACACGCCATTGTGCCGGAACGTTAAATCGCTTGGCGGCACGTTTTTGACGGTTGGGCTATAACTAGCCACGGCCAAAGCCTCCCACCGGACCAGACCAGAGACAATTCAGAAATTATAAATTCCCAAATTGCCCCTGCCGGGAATCGAACCCGAGACCTCCCAGTTATAAGACCACAGCGCTCACCACTTTTTTATCAACCGATAGACGTCCACTGCTGGACAAAGTTCTCTTCTCTTGCATGGACTTCTACGGGCCTCGGTCTTGCGCCGCCTGAATCCAGCGGCTCCGTGCGACTTGTTTGATGTCGTCGGTCCACCTAGTGGGGGGTCTGCCAACACTGCGCTTCCCGGTGCGGGATCGTCACAACTGGTATACTACGGCCGTTCAGAGAATGCGTTCCTGACACGTCGCGATTGAACTGACGACGTAACTTTGTAATGGCGTTGCAGTTACGATAAAAATATTATTGCTGGTTGTTTACCGTTTTAACAATTGATGAGCATTAAAACAACATTATTATATCAATAATCAATTAATGTTATAATTTTGTGCCAAACTGAGTGTCAAATAACTTGGTAAACAATATTTTTCTAAATCTAAACTGCGCTATTACAAGGTTATGTCAACCGGATATTTTTGTTTTGTATGGCAAACTGACAGGTGTCAGGAATGCATTCTCTGAACGGCCGAACTTTAGTATATCCGGCTGCCCACAAGATAGTATAAAAAACTTATTACAATGTAACCTTCATAATAATATTGTAAAATGATTATTGTGAAAAGAGCAACTGCTGAGTTTCTTGCCGGCACTTCTCGGCAGAATCTGCTTTCCGAACCGGTGGTAGAATCATGACTTGTCATAAGAGCCACAGGTTGGCCTACGTGAAATAAATAATTTTGAATTTGAATTTATAATAGGGTATTTGACTACTTTTAGAAAATCATCTTAAATTGTTAATAATGCTATGCTGAAGCTAACAAAACGTATATTTCGGCATAATTTTCAGTATTTTTCATAAAAATCGAGAAATAAATTCAAAAAAATAAATTGCCGCCGAAACGTTCCATTTGCTCTCATGACGTCACAGTTCACATTTCAAACAATGACAATTCCACAGCCCATAGGTGGTGTGGACTGTGTCGTCATTCGAGATCACGGAACGTTTTCGATCACGTGACCATGGCCGGAATTATAGCAATTTTATTTAATATTTTCTAATTAAATAAAGCTTTATTTTCTAATTTTGTCGAATGGAATAATGTTTTTAGATAATAATCTTTTAGGATGACACCAGATGCAACGATATCTATATATATAAAAGAAAGTGGTGTTAGTTACACTATTTATAACTCAAGAACGGATAAACCGATTTGGCTGAAAATTGGTGGAGAGGTAGCTTAGAACCAGGAGACGGACATAGGATACTTTTTATCCCGTTCGACCGCGTTTCCGTCAATCAAGTCACTATAAAACGTGTTATAACAAAAACGCATCTGATATGGAATAACAAAACGCAAATGACAGTGGAATAACAAAACGTAAATGACAGCTAAACGTTATTTTGTCTTTGTTGGTTTGTCCGTCAATCACGCTGCAAAAAACCTACGGATTGATGTGATTTTTTTGGATAGGTATAGTTGAGAACCTGTAGTGTAAAGCATCCCGGAAAATCAAAGAGTACCCTCGGGATTTTAAAAACTGAACGGACGAAGTCGCGGGCATCAGCTAGTTTTTAATATAGCCAAATACCCTATTTCCAGAGCACATGCAGCCGCCGGCTCACGCCGCGCGTGAACCAGCTGCGCGCGGAGGAGTGCGCGGACGTCAGCAACACGCGCGAGGTGGCGCACGAGCGGGAGGTGCACACCGCGATGCAGATGGGGCAGTCGTACGAGGACCTCACGCTGGTGGGCGGGCTGGCCAACTCGCCCACCAGGGTGCCTAGGTGAGCCGCAACTCTTTATTAAAAGCTTTTATTTAAGGTTGATTACACGGGTCTGCCTACGAAATTCAAATTTAATTTGGTTTTTTGCCATTTGTAAACTAATACGACAAAGTAAGCTTCATCATCATCATCATTAGCAACCCATCAATGGCTCACTACTGAGCGAGGTCTCCTCTCAGATAAGGGTTATAGGCCATAGTCAACCACGCTGCCCCAATGCGAATTGGCGGACTTCACACACCTTCAAGAACTATGAAGAACTCTCAGTTGTGCAGGTTTCCTCACGATGTTTTCCTTCACCGTTGAAGCAAGTGATATTTAAGTGCTTTAACGCACTTGGCTCCGAAAAGTCAGAGATGCGTACCCGGGATCGAACCTGCGACCTCCCGAATAGGAAACCACAGAACTCTTTATTACAAGCTTTTATTTAAGGTGCATGTGCAGAGCTCGACTTTCATACATTTTTCTTTTTGATTAATCTTGAAAGATATACATTTTTTATTTTATTTAATTTGTTTTATCATTCCTTTAGGCCTTTTTATAGGCGCAAATACAAATTTCAGGCAAATATTTTCATTATTTATCATTATATTTCAATAAAAAAAGGGGCATCAAAACCTTTCAAATTACGAATGTGTGAGTGTCAATTTACATTTGGTTAATCAATTTTTTGGCGCCATCTACCATGAAAGTTTAAAAACATTGTCAGCGCCATCTTTCAATAAACTGTAAAAGTACTTCGCTGGATATGGGATAGCTAGGAACCTATTAACAACCTATTTTATGAAGGTTCTTAACTAAGAACGAGAATTGAATTTACAATGGGTGTGTTCCGATAAACACTGCGAGCACTGCTCAGTGCTCTTACTGGTGAAAAATTCGTTCCGTTATGGACTGCCAGTACACTGCCGCAGTACCTACCCTAGGGACGTCATAAATCGCTACCATTTTTGTACTTTGAGCACTGGCGCTTTCAAGGTAAGGAGCTCTCAATACTTTGACCAAGTGATTAAAAAAATTACAGCGCCTAGAGATTTGAAAAATGGGGATGACAGTATACTGGACTGCGTTCCGTTTTAAACAGTTACCAGTATAGCAAATTAAAAAGGCAAGGCTTCACAGTATACTGAATTGACGTCACAGTATCAGTGGTCATACCCAATAATAGGTATTCACGTAGTCGCAATTCCTAGTTCCATGAGGTATTCACAGTAGTTACAGAGTTGCCATTTTCACGGAATGGTCACATTTATATCGTCGCTGTAGTTGGAAAATTAAATAACTACACTTTTTGCGAAATCGACTTTATTGCATTTTCAGAAAGACCAATTAAAGCCGCATCTTTCTGTAATTCTAATTTTTGATTATCTTTATTAATTAAAAAGATATATGAAAATGAATCTTGCAAGGCGCCACATTTGGAAAAATAAATACTGAAAAATTGATACAAAAGTAGCGAGGAAAAAGTAGATAACTTAGCAAAAAATAAATAAGTTCTCTCTTTGCATCACTTCGAGAGTGAATAAAATGCATAAAGTTAGTTATTTAGTTTTCCCTCGACACATATTCTGCTTAACAGGGGCCATGCAGTCCAGAAAAATTAATTAAAATCAGTTATTTAATTTTGCGTGTGTCATGATTGCAATGTAAGGGTACTTTTTAAATTGAAAAGTAAGTAAGTAAGATTCCACTGTCCAGTTTTCAGGCATCATTATTGTCAATATGGTAATGATGGTCCATATATGTCTAAGGGCTTGTACCGTACTACTGGGCGACCGACAAGGAGGATAATGGAAGGGAAATTAACATTGCTCACGAGTTAATTACAATGGCATAACACCCTTTGCCGATTACAAAAACTTAATAATTTTCGCATAATGAGATTAATACATGTTCGATTACAGGCGGTATGCACTATGCATCTATTCCTTCGTCACAAAGCAAAACATTGACGATTTTTAATCCTGAAATGGTTCTGAATAGGGTACTTGGAATTTGTAGCCATCAAGCTCAAGATTATGAGTAAAATAGATTTTGCCCCCGTGATCTCATCCGCATGAAATCAGGTTTAAATTGTGAAACACGTACTTCTTTATTTATAATCGAAAAGCTAAATCCCTGTCTTCATTTTTTATTGAAAGCTCAAATAGCAGGTTTCATTGATGTACTTAACTTGCAAAAATGTTTGACTACCGTAAAAACTTTCACCCCCTATTTAACCTCCATGGGGATAGAATTTCCAAAAATCCCTACTTATTAGATGCCTACATTATAAAAGGAACCTACTGTCAAAATTTCAAGCTTCTAAATCTAGTGGTTTAGGTTGTGCGTTGATAAATCAGTCAGTCAGTGATGATGACAAGTCTTTTTATAGGTAGAGAGCGTAAGAAGTCGTTTAATAAGTGAGTGGACTACTTAAGTCATCGGATGCTTTCCATTACTACATCTTTGATATCCCATCTACGCACACGAAGCGTTTAAGTCTTCATTTCTCGTTCGCACGACTAGGCTCCGGATATTTCTTCTGAAATCGTGGGTTTCCCGATACTACAAGAGTGAAAAGGCCAATCTTCAAGGCAAACGCGTTTCATCACTTCACTTCAGATCACTTTTCATCAGAGATGATAGTGATCAAGTGAGTACCTATAATGTATCGAATTTGTTTTTGTGAATGTTTTGTTTCCATAGAGTGAATGTATAAGAAAATTCTCATAAGTTACTTTAGCTAATCGGCTAATTGAAAAGCTTAATAAGTTCATAGATACTTGCGAATCGATGAGCATCTTTGAACTTCCTTAAGAGTTTGAGTTAGCCATTTGACAAACGTAACCATTGGTTTTAAACACTCGAATGATCATGATAAGTTGTTATCAAGTCAGATAGAAGAATGAAGGTGTTTCAGTGTTTTTTTCATTTTATTTTTAAGCTGTTAATAATAAGAAACGTTTTTTGTTGGTTTTACTTTAAAAAAACATTCTATTTTTGATCTAATGAGACACATGTATAGGATTTTCAAAGTTGAATAAGTAAACAATAGGTCTTTATAAAGCCTCACTTCTGTGGAAAAATTAAACAAAGGCACTTATATCGTTAGTTTTTCGAACTTAAATGGAATCTTGACGAAGAAAAACTAAATAACTGACATGGAAAAATAAATAAGTGTATCAATATTCAAAACTTTGGTGAGGGAAAACTAAATAATTGCATCTTATTTTTTTTCTCACAAACAAATTAATCAAAGTTTATGGCAAGTAGATTCGGACATAGATACAGTAAGAAACTTTAACATATATAAAATTGTTTATGAAAACAAAGTTATCGCCATTTTTGACGCAAAAAAACACTAAATCGCGTTTTACTCGCGATATTGGTTTTGTTAGTTATTTAATTTTCCAACTACAGCGACGATATATTGTCGCTGTAGTTGGAAAATTAAATAACTACACTTTTTGCGAAATCGACTGTTGCATTTTCAGAAAGTCCAATTAAAGCCGCATCTTTCTATAAGTCTAATTTTTGATTATCATCATTGATTAAAAAGTTATATGAAAACTAGCTGACCCAGCGAACTTCGTACCGCCAGCAAAAATATTTAGTGGTTGGTCACCCTTATCATTTAGGGCTATGAAAAATAGATGTTGGCCGATTCTCAGACCTACCCGATATGCTCACAAAATTTCATGAGAATCGGTCAAGCCGTTTCGGAGGAGTACGGGAACGAACATTGTGACACGAGAATTTTATATATAAGATGAATCTTGCAAGGCGCCATACTTGGAAAAATATATATTGAAAAATTGATAAAAAAGTAGCGAAGAAAAAGTAGATAACTTAGCAAAAAATAAATAAGTTCTCTCTTACATCACTTCAAAAGCGAATAAAATGCATAAAGTTAGTTATTTAGTTTCCCTCGAAATTTTAATTTACAGGGGAATTAAGTTCGGAAAAATTAAACAAAGTCAGTTATTTAATTTATCATCCCATGATTGCAAAGATATAGGTACTATTAAAATTGAATAAGTACATTTATACAAAGGTAAAACTAAAAGAAAGATGATAGCTGTTATAATTTCATTAGAATCTTAGTTTAAATTTAAATGGACGTAATTATGTACCTTTTTCTTTTTGGCATCCTACTAATATTATAAATACAAAAGTTTGTGAAGGTGGGTGGATGAATGTTTGTTACACTTTCACGCAAAAACATTTAGACGGATTTTGATAAAGCTTCACGATGTCATAGCTTATACATCAGAATAGAACATGCACTATATTTTATCCCAGAAAGTTAGAGAACTTCTGCGGGAATCAATCATTAGCTAGTCTTCAATCCTAGTGTTCCACAAACTATTAAAATCTTTATTATTTTATGAGTAGAGTCGTTATTATAACAATTACTAGCGTCACTTACATACCCCTAGTTCGATTAAACCATTCTTAGTTTAATTATAACTTGAAAAGGATAGTTTTGATTATACTGAACTTTACTCGCTATTTGATTTGAACCAGCTGAGCTTAATTGTTAAATTTAAATTTATAATGGTAAAACTGAAGAAAAGTTGATAGTTATCATTTCAGTTGATACTTAGTTTTTAATAAGTATAATTGTTAAATTCAAAGTGAAATTTTGTTGATTTTATGAGTAGAATCGTATAATTTATTGTTATGTGTTTTTTTTTATGTTTTTTTTTGTAAGTCTGATAGAAGAATCTAGTTGCTTCAGTCGTTTTATTGATTACTTTTTACAATAATATATAAAAAGAAATGTTTATTTGTTGGATTTCTTTTAAAAATCCTCCTTTTTTAGGGTTCCGTAGTAAACAAGGAACCCTTACTAGTTTCGCCATGTCCGTCCGTCCGTCTATCTGTCTGTCTGTCCGCGGTTTAGCTCAGAGACTATTGGTACTAGAAATCTGTAATTTGACAACGGTATAAATATCAATCACGCCGACAAAGTCGTGAAATAAAATTGTGAAAAATAATTTCTCTTAGGGTACCTCCCCTACATGTAAAGTGGAGGATGAATTTTTTTTTTCTCGTGTATCCCATAGTGTGGGGTTTCGTTGAGTAGGTCTTTCAAAAATATTGTGGGTGTGGGAACATCATTTTTCAATTCAGGGATCCGTTTGTGAAATAATATGATATTTTATAGTGCTAAATTTTATTAGTCAAGTGTCCCCCCCTCTGCCAGCTAAATGGTTGTATATAGGATACAAGAAAAAATTCACAGCAGTAGTATATATAATGAATTTTAAAGGAAAACTATCACGGCTAAGCAGGGTTCATTAGTTAAGGAGTTATATCTGTTTTTTCTAAGTTAGGTATTACACGTAGTGTAAGTTGCATATTTTGTAATATATTATAGTATTTAAACCATGAAACTCAAAATTTATTCAATATTCATAAATAAAACAAAAGCACTATCCTAGGTCAGCAATAATATTTGTGACTTGCAACTACGGAACCCTACACTGCGCGTGGCCCGATACGCACTTGGCCGGTTTTTTTATTAAATTAATACCCTTAAATAGGATTGTCATAGTAAAATAAGTAAATAACGGGTCATTTTAACATCTCAGTAAAGTGGAAAAACTAAATAATGGTACTTATATCGTCACATTATCGTACTTCAACACAATATTGACGAGGAAGAACTAAACAACTGACATGGAAAAATAAATAAGTGCATCAAATATTCAAAACTTTGGTGAGGGAAAACTAAATAATTGCTTTTTATTTTTTTTCTCACAAACAAATGAATCAAAATGTACGTCAAGTAGATTCAGAAATAGATACAGTAACAATCTATAACATAATATCAAAACATGGACCGTTAAATTGTTTATGAAAACAACAAACAAACAAACACTAAATCGCGTTTTACTCGCGATATTGGTTTTGTTAGTTATTTAATTTTCCAACTACAGCGACGATAGTTTGTATTGATTGGACCCCTAGTAAAAGGTAATATTTCAAATATTGGACTTTCTGAAAATGTAATAAAGTCGATTTCGCAAAAAGTGTAGTTATTTAATTTTCCAACTACAGTGACACTATCTCCGCCTATCTATTCAGTGGACACCGTCGTGGGCTAAAACGACGAATTCTGCTTTTATAATGCTGTTTTATAACCGATTTGAAAAAAGGAGGTTATCAATTCGATCCGAATGGATGTTATATTATTAGAATTGCACAATTTTCGGATTTAAATTTCACAAGTGTATGTATGTATGTTTGTCCATGTATTTCTCCAAAAATATTAATCAAATTGCAATAATTCTTTTTAAATTGGATTAGGTATTTTTCAACCTAGGGAACATTGCAAGTTTTATCAAAATCGGTTCAGTAGTTTAAAAGATATGGTCCAAAAAGTGATATAAAGTCGGTTTAGGTAACTTTTATTACGTGGATTTAGTTTTTAAAATCCCTGGGGAATCTTTCATTTTCCGGGATAAAAGTAGCCTATGTCACTCTCCAGGTCCTCAACTATACCTGACTATACCTATGCAAAAAATCACCTCGATCCGTAGGTAGCTTTGTTGCGGCGTGATTGAAAGACAAACCAACAAACTAAACAAACACACTTACGCGTTTATATTATGAAGTATGATTGTCTAATGTCTACTGTGTAGCCTTCATGTTTGATAATTTACCTACTGTTTTTGCGCGGCTTTACCTGTGTGGATTTAAGTTTTTAGTACTAATCCCGCGGGAACTGTGAATTTGTCGGGATGAAAATTTTCTATAATTAAGTTAATCCAGGGCTTAGACTAATATCCAGGGTAAAAGCTATCTCTATTTCAAATTTCAGCCAAATCGGTTCAGTAGGTATATATTTTACCTAATTATTGTGTCGTGAAGAAAATAAAATAGGTATAAAAATATTATATCTAAACAACCATTTCTAAAATTTAATACTTTTTGTGCATTTTATGATAAAAAACAGTCGCCCCGAAGCCGGTTGGCGAGCTAAAAAAATAAAGCCCGTTGAAGAAAGTAGCAGTCATGTATTAGGGTAGGTAAGTACCTACCTACCAAGTGAAGTTAGACAAGATCACAAGAAACAAACTGCGCTGCGCGCCGGCCGGCGGCCGCGACACTCGATAGTAATAATATCAAAGAAGCCGCCGCGCCGGCCGAAACTAGCGATCAGCGACATTATGCTTTAATTTGTACGATTGGAATGTTAACCTTATTTTATTACTCTTAAGACTGAATTTCAAAATTGTCAAATGGCTTGATAAGGTTTAAAATATTTGAAATCATTAAAAACCTAAAATTATTTAATTTTACAGAACTACTATATTTTCACAACTTTTGAAGAAAAAACTATTTTTAACCGACTTCAAAAAGAGGTTAGGTATCAATTCGACATGCATGTGTGTAATATTATTGGAAATGCAAATCACCTATATCACAATCTATTAGGGCTTACAAACATAATAATGTATGTATGTATGTTTGTCCATGCATTTCCACAGTCGATCTTAGACTTGCCTTTACACAAGTTTAAGAAATCAGTTAAAACTAATCTCATGAAAAAAGCATATTATTATACAATTGAAGACTATATAAATGACAAAAAAACGTGAATATAATTTATTCCAGCGATTCATGAGACAGTAGGTAATGATTAACCTGTAAATTCTCTTTTTCCTCATTGTGGAAACACTGCATACATAGCTATCAACTAAGTATAATGTAAACTTGTTTTGAAAACTGCCGAGTTTCTTGCTGGTTCTTCTCGGCAGGAACGGCATTCCGAACCAGTGGTAGACTCATGGACGGACGATTCAAAAGCACTTGTAAAAAAGTTTATTTGAATACAAAACATTTTTATTCTATTCTATTTCTCCGAAAATATGCGACCAATCTTTTTTTACTGGCTTACATTTACTTCAAGATATCGTTATAATCGTTTCAATAGTTTTAAAGATAAGGACAATAGGGTATTTGACTATTATTAAAAATATCGTTTCATCTGGTGTCATCCTAAAAGATTATTATCTAAAAACATTATTCCATACGACAAAACTAAAAAATAAAGGTTTATTTAATTAGAAAACATTAATTAAAATTGCTTTAATTCTGGCCATGTTCACGAGATCGAAAACGTTCTTGAATCTCGAATGACGTCACAGTTCACGCCACCTTTGGGCTTTGGAATTGTCATTGAACTGTGTGTGAACTGTGACGTCATGTAAACAAATGGAACCAACGTTTCCGCGGCAATTTATTTTTTTGAATTTATTTCTCGATTTTTATGAAAAATACTGAAAATTATGCCGAAATATACGTTTTGTTAGCTTCAGCATAGCATTATTAACAATTTAATATGATTTTCTAAAAGTAGTCAAATACCCTATTGTTCGTTTTCATTAGGTATATTTGAAATAACAACCCAATAGGCAACCCTAGCCGCAGCCCTTGCCGTCCGCGGTAAAGCGTGCATGTGAGTCCTGCTGATGTAGGTAGGTACCTAAAGTCTTTAGTCTTGCGACCTCCCTGGCGCAATGGTAAGCGCTGTGGTCTTATTAGAGGGAGGTTCCGGGTTCGATTCGCGGCAGGGAATTTTGAATTTTATATTTTATAATAAGTATATTTTATAATTTATAAAATTTTATAATTTTCTCTAGTCTGGTCTGGTGGGAGGCTTCGGCCGTGGCGAATAAAACCTACCGGCAAAGCCGTGCCTCCAAGCGATTAGCGTTTTGGTACTATTCCATGTAGAAACCAAAGGGGTATACATACAGTATGGGTTTCATAAAAAACTGCCATACCCCTTCCAGGTTAGTCCGCTCCTATCTTAGACTGCATCATCACTTACCACCATGTCAAAGCTCAAAAAAGGCTAACTTGTACTTATCTGAATTATTTATAAAAAAAATACGATGCAAAACGAAGCAGCTTTTGTTTTAATGCCATCTAGTTCAATTTTATAGTAAACAATTCGTAGTTCATGTTAGAACCACAACCCTAATGGATACCAACCATGTTGTCAATGTGTGCGTGGGTATCGCGTCTCTACAGTAATTCGATATGACAGATATTTATATTTGATTAATCATCTAAATGGCTTCGTTTTAAAGTAAGCTAATGATTTGATAAAATAATAGGCATTGGTATACTGGCGCAATTTCAATTATTTTAAAATCTGTGCATAGCAACTATGCGAAAAAATTAAAAATCTGTCAAACGCCCTAACAGCGCCATCTAGCGTGAATCTTTTCTTGAGAAGGTATGTCTCTTCCTCCTTAAGGTTTTTAGTAAGGTAATTACACGGGTCTGCCCGCGAAATTCAAATTGAATTTGGTTTTTCGCAATTTGTTAACTAATACGACAATGTAGGCTTATGGCATTCTAATTGCGCCAGCGGCAGTGTCATCTTCATAGGTTTATATAAAAATCTTTATTTAAAAGTGTCCAGTTTAAGAAATTAGTCAGAATATTGTGTTGGATGTGAGTCTACTCACAAATTAGTCGATATTCGGACTAATTTCTTAAACTGGACACTTACAAGTAAAGATTTTATTTAGCGCAATTAGAATGCCATAAGCCTACTTTGTCGTATTAGTTAACAAATTGCGAAAAACCAAATTAAATTTGAATTTTGCAGGCAGACTCGTGTAATCAACCTTAACTTATGGCTATCGGAACTCTGTAATAAAAAGACGTAAGCTCATCGAATTTGGGTTTGTTTGACTTGTCTTGACATGTATTCTGATCCGAGATGACATTCAGGGTTTGATGATGAAGTCCGAAGGTGGTTTTGGCAACTGTATTTGGTATTCAGGAACTGAAGGATCATTTATATTAAAACTTTCTGGTTACACTAGATGCGGTAGAGTCAGTATAAATTCTTACTTTTCTAGCCAAAGCTTATATAGTGGCAAATGCAATTCTGCTGAGTGGGTACTTTTTTATACAAAAAAATTCAAACCTTTACAGATTTTCACCAGTAGTGTCGCCATCACCGACGCGTTCCCAACCCAAATTCACAACAAGACGAAGTTTATCGCCTATCGCGCTCCGAGCGTCCAGCTTCAGCCCAATCAGTCGACCCAACGTGTTGGTCGGAAAGCGACGGTGTGACGACTCGGAAACGTCACTCTCAAAACGAATGTGCACCTCGGACAGACTCACCCCTTCCACGCCCGGTACACCCGATTCTGACTCTCTAGAGTGCACATTCAGGCCCGTCTCACCCCGTTCCACCCCCATGAACGAATCGCCCAACGAGTCCCAAGAGATACACGAGAACCACAAGTCACCTAACCCGAGCTAATAGATAAACGAACCGAGAATCGGGCATAAACTAGTAAAACAGCTGGTGTCTGTGACAAAATGTGTGACAAAGGGCAAAATGACTAGTCAGCCAAGAGGAAAGAGGTTATTTACCTACTTTTCATTAGTGAAGTCATATGCCAAGAACAAGAGTTGTTGTGACTACTTTTTATATGAAGTTGTGTAAGTCAAGAAGAGTATGTTCTCCTCTTTTTCACGTTAAGAAGAGGCTATATGGCTACTTTTCCATGTAGTGTCAATAGCTGTCTCACAATTTCAAGATACCTCACTAGAGGGCAAATATACAGGGCTTGAAAATAAATAGCTATGTACCGCTATTTTCCATCTTTAGTTATACGAACGGAAAAGAAATATTGAAGCGTCACTCCTTGATACTACTAGTATTGTATACAAAATTGCCTGCAACATTCAGTGCACGTTAAAATCAATGGGCGATGTCCTTGGAAGGACTACCACAAGTGTCACTTGTATACAATGGCTCTGTATGACTCATCTGCTGTCTTTGGGTGTACTTCATTAAGGGGGAAAGGCAATGTTAGAACTTAACATGTCCTGTTTAAAAACTAAGGTTACTTCTTATGTACTTGATACATATAACGAACACTTCAAAGTGTATAGGGTATTGTGAAAAATATTAAGGGTATATTTATATCGTGAAAGAAATGAAAGAACTGTATGTACATTGACTTTGATTGCAATTTGCAACCGAGTGAGTTTGGTAAAACTTGTACTTTTACTTTTAATTAAGGCATTTGAATATCATTGTATAAAACTAAATATGTATTGCCTGATTAAAATTAGGTTGGCTTTACACATTAATTAATTGAACCTCCTGAACCTGAACATTTGTACCTCTCTGGCAAGGGGCATTTTCACTACCTAACTATTACTGATGATTAAACTACATCATATAGATACATATCGAAGAAGCAATTTACACAACTATCCTTGAGAGTAACTATTTCAATATAATTTCAATCTGTTTAGAATTTTAGATACAGGTAAATGCTATCCGATATTGTATTGTTATAGCTAATTGGATAATAGTTTTGTAGAGAAAGATACCTTGCGCCATCCTTAAATCAGCGCTTCCGAGTCAGATGACTCCCGGCTCAATAGCACAAAGGTTAAATCGAAAGGTCGACGGTTCAATCCTCACCTGTTGCATGCAATGGTGCTGCATAGCAACCGTTGATCAGTCCAATATCGACAATTAATACTTTTAATTAATTAATGTGTAATTCTGGCCAAAAGAACATTGTTCGACATGATATCTGGAAGAGGTAGGATGGAAATTGTATAGTTGCATTTGAGTAGCTCATATGGGACATCCATTTATTAATTATGTCACACATTGTCATTTCAATATCCACCAATGGGTTTCAGATTGGTGTAAAACTGAATTAGCACTCGTGTGACGTAATTAATGAGCTCTCCCTATGGAGTATATAGTTCCTAATAGTGAACTTGTAAAGGTAGAATATTATAGCATATTTATAATTATCTGATCCAATATTCGGCTCATTGAAATGACCTACCTTTACATAGAATAGTTTAAGTAAGTACCTACTTTGGCGGAAAAAACGTGCGCGAGTTTTCTTGTCCGTGGCCGACATGCTATATAGCATATTGTGTCACATTAGAGTGGAATTCTTATAAGATTTAAATTTAAACGAGCAATTCTTGTCTATATTTAAATGTTACGGTAAATGTGATAAATGTGGTAATTATTAATAATATTCGGTAATTATTAATAATTACTTCATCATTTGGTAAATTTGATAAATACTATGAATTTCATCACTTTTATTGGTTATTATTACTAATTGTCAAGGTCGAGCTGATGGTCCTTGGAGTGCCTAGGTGCTGAAGTGACGACCTTGCACCAGGAAGCACAGTGTTGGCAGACCTCCCAATAAGACCCTAAGCTGAAGACCAGATGTAGTAAATGATCACCAAATCTTGTTTATCAAGTACTATATTTGCCAAAATCTTAGGTTAGGTTAGGGTTAGACATGAATATACAGGTACCCGGCCGCAGGCCGGGCACTTAGGTTCTATTGGGTTAATATACCTAACTTAAGCTTCTATAATCACCGAAAAAGTGAATAATTTATTACTTTTACCATCAATAGTGGTAATTTTTAATAATTATCGGTAATTATTAATAATTTTCAATTTATTACATGTACCGTAACATATATATAATCTGAATCTCGGAAACGGCTCCAACGATTTTCGTGAAATTTGGTGTGCAGGGGGTTTCGGGGGCGATAAATCGATCTAGCTAGATTTCATTTTTAGAAAAGGTCGTTAAACCCCTTACAATATATCATTAGAATACGAAGATAAATTGATAGCTCGGTAAGTCGAGCCCGAAACCAGAAGAACCCGGTTCAAGTCCAAGACGATTATATTTTCCCCTATGAATTTTATTATTATTATTTTTATACATAATTTCCAAAAAACACGATTTACCAAAAAAAAACCGAGCTAAGCTCGGTCACTCAGGTATTAAGATTTAAAGGACCTAGGTACTTCTTCCTTCGACCTTTCTAATTCGCATTGGGCTCATGAGCGTCCACTTAAGCGTATGAGCACTATGAGCTTTAGCGAACAAAGATATGAACACGAGGACGACTAGCGGTTGTGGTGTTTGTCTTCGCAAAATCGCATTTTAAATTTAAAGCATGAAAAGTTTTACACTTTGATGTAGGGTAGGGCATGAAAGACATTTTGAGGGTAGTACAAATATTGGATTAGATAATATTAAAATGTTCTTATTATATCGTAGAAATATAAAGCGAGTGCCCTTTAAATAGCCAAAGCATCCAAAACTTTATTGTAAATAGTATATAATATTATGCATGTCTGTTCGTATGTACATACGAGCGCAGGTTATGTACATATATTTTAGTTTAGTAAGCGAAATGTAGCCATTGGTGCTGACTCGGCAGATATGCATATCCTAAAATTAACTAAATCATCCATCCTTTTTTCACATAGAGCATTAATTGTAGAGGTAATTTTTTGTTAAACAGTCAATTTAGTTTGTTTTATGATATGTGTAAAACCAAAGTAGCAGCGTTATTTTATATGTAGGTATAAGCTCATATGAGGAGTTGATTTGACTCGTTTCATCCCGCCTTTTTCTTTAGACAAGTAGGGTTTAGTATCATTTTCGCTGTTAGGCGCAGAAATAGAATTAATGATTAAATGAGCTTACCTGTAAGTGAAATTCAATCATAATTATACGAGATGCCTTGTCCGAAGAGATTAGCTGAAATAAAATGTTATTTTATTATAAATATTGTAGTAACACTTGTCAGTTACTACCACGAACACTGTTTTTAGGGTAGATTTCTTTTTTTTTTTTTGTGGGTAGTTATTACCTACATTTCTTCGTGGGTACCACGGAGTACTATTTATATGTGGGACTCAGTTGTTTAGCCTCATTTATTTTAGAGTTAATCGTATTTTCGGAACAGCATTAGGGATTTCCAGGGGGGGAGGGAGCTAATCTCTTCGGACAAGGCATCTCGTATAATTATGATTGAATTTCACTTACAGGTAAGCTCATTTAATCATTAATTATACTCATGCCTTGTCCTCTAGATTAGCTGAAATAAAATGTTATTTTATTATAAATATTGTAGACTTTTAGAGCATGTTCCGAAAATACTGAGGTAATGACTTGTTTACCAGAGTTACAATTTATGTTTACATAACATTTGTAATCTCAATGATATTTTTTGTTCTGGAACAAATCTTTTCGGACCTCTTTGTCAAGGCCATTTAGTAGGTAGCACAAACATAAAGTTTAGTATAACCCGTGTCATTAAAGAAAGGAATTGTAAATGGCGTCGCTAATCATTCCCTCTCACTCGCACACGTCGTTACAGCACGCAAAAAAATTATCAGTCTGTATCTGCTTGCACAATGTGTTTTTGTTACTGTTCTTTGTCTTGTTTTCTGTTAAGTTTTTTCGTTGTTATTGTCGTTCGTATGCTGTTTATTGATCAATAATTATCTTACGTTTAAAAAATGAGCTTTAATTTAATGAGCGTTTACGCGAAACGAGGAAAGATTCTTCGAAGTGATGAGGGTGAAATCGTATATAATGTTACAAAATATTTTGAAGAAGAAATATAAAATACGTTGCGACCTGACGCGAAACATACAAGATAAGTTAGAGGACTTAAAGATAACAAGAAATAAATAAATACCTAGAGATATTCGACCGAGCGAAGCGAAGGTCTTTGAGTTAACTAGAGCGATTTGCACTTGTCCGTCCGTCCGTCCGTCCGTCCGTCTGTCAGAGCCTTATAACTTTTGAATTACTGAACGTAATTACTTCAAATTTAGATATAATATGTAAACCGATGGCCTCCAGCCGAAAATGGCTTAAAAAGTTATAAAAATCTTTATTTCAGGGGGGCTCTCATAGAAGCGAATGCGAAGTAAAAAAAAAAATATCGCGTTACATAAAATTGTTACGTATCATTTTAAAGATAATTTTGAACTGAGTACAAAAATATTTTTTTTTTAATTTTTCCCTTAAAATTGACGAAATGGGGGGCTTTCAAAGTGGCGATTTTATACGCTCGCTTGAAGACGCTCCCTAAGAAAATCCGCTATGGATTTTCAAACTGATTTTATGTTTTTAGGTCACTTATATCCTGTACTTGAACAACAAATACTAAAATTATATGAATATTATAAAGAAACGAGATTATTTAATTTTTAATGTACATCAGTAATTCATATAGCATCAACATAGCTTCACAATAATGCTAATAGATGGCGCAGTCAGTAACTATTCCCATGGAACTACGAGTTACGACTAACGACCTATCCCAAAACAGTTTTGCGTCGACCATTATTATTTAGTTACTTATTATAATACAATAATTGTATTGTAATTTTTTTTGTACCATATTATTCAATTAAAATTATTTTTTAGTTAAATTTTAGTTAAATATTGTATATTTTCTATTCGCGTCGATAGATGACGATTTGTACAGATGCCCGTAACCCGGTTTCACTCGTTAGTACCTACATAATAATTCAATGTTTTCACTAACGTTCCCTAACCTTTACGGGCTACCTATAAGTTAGGTGATTGATGTTTTCTGTCAACTTATTTATCACGATCCTGTACGGGACACCTAAAAGGATATTGGGACGGATGTTAGGACTTAGGATTGTATTTAGGAGCTACCTACGTTAAGAGACTCCTACTTAGGGGATGATTTAGGTATGTTTGGTGAAAACGGGCATAATAATAATGTCAGTTTTGGTTATCATGTATCGATTGAATGAATAATCATGGGATACCGTTACCGCGAGGTCTCAGTTCGGGGCGAACCACTAGTAAACATGTGCTAACTATATAAATCAATAGTAATATATAGGTATATTTAATAACATAATATAGGTACATAAATGAATAAGGTATCAACACAAATACTAAATAAATAATATAAACATACAATGTGTGTCTGTATAGCTACACATATAGCAGCCCAGCTTCGCTTCGTTTTTTGCTGACGGTCCAACCTGTGCCTGTCATTACAAGTACAAGCCGCCATTTCAGATTCCTTTCTTTATTGACACGGCTTATAGCAATATGATTTAATCGCTCGGCCAACTCGGAATTGTGAAGCGGGTGTTTTTTCTTTATCTCCAGTGGGAACCTCCGTAGGTATCTCTGGTGTATATCATGAATACCTCGCCCAAAGGTGGGTAGTTTGATTATAATTCCATTGAGTGGAATTTACATAATTCCTGTGAATTGATCGTTCATTTAAGGTACGGTGAAAGACTCCGTTGAGTAATTCGATGCACACAATATAATAATTCCATTGAATGGAATTTACATACAAAGTTTTTATGATGCAATTCCTGTGAATTGATTGTACTTTGTTAATGTAAGGTACGTGAAAGACTCCGTTGAGTAATTCGATGTACATAATATAATAATTCCATTGAATGGAATTTACATACAAAGTTTTTATGATGCAATTCCTGTGAATTGATTGTACTTTGTTAATGTAAGGTACGTGAAAGACTCCGTTGAGTAATTCGATGTACATAATATAATAATTCCATTGAATGGAATTTACATACAAAGTTTTTATGATGCAATTCCTGTGAATTGATCCTACTTTGTTAATGTAAGGTACGTGAAAGACTCCTTTGAGTAATTCGATGTACATAATATAATAATTCCATTGAGTGGAATTTACATACAAAGTTTTTTATGATGCAATTCCTGTGAATTGATCGTACTTTGTTAATGAGGTACGTGAAAGACTCCGTTGAGTAATTCGATGTCCATTTCAAGTCCATTAGATGATGAAAATGAGCTCGTAGACTCTTCACTTCTACGTGATTTAATTTCTTATTATACTTGAATCCTATTATTTATAAAAACTTGAATATTAATTAAGAACTATCTGAATATTTAAATATTTGAATGATACAGTGTTGCATGGCAGAGCACTAAAAAGCGAATGAGGCTAAACAACTGAGTCCCACATATAAATAGTACTCTGTGGTACCCACGAAGAAATGTAGGTAATAACTACCCACAAAAAAAAAAAAAAAAGAAATCTACCCTAAAAACAGTGTTCGTGGTAGTAACTGACAAGTGTTACTACAATATTTATAATAAAATAACATTTTATTTCAGCTAATCTAGAGGACAAGGCATGAGTATAATAGAATATTTGATGATAAACACAAGTATTTGACTCAGATGTTTGTGGTGCCATTACATACCGCAATTTTTGTAGCGAGTACAGGACATTCGAATTGAGTATACTTTTTTAAGTTTAATAACCCTAACCAAGGATATTGTATCATCATCATCATCATCATCAGCAACCCATCAACGGCTCACTACTGAGCGCAGGTCTCCTTTCAGAGAAGGGTTACCCATATAGGGAAGGGCTACACCATAGTCCACCACGCTGGTCCAATGCGAATTGGCGGACTTCACACACCTTCGAGAACATTATGAAGAACTCTCAGATGTGCAGGTTTCCTCACGATGTTTTCCGTCACCGTTGAAGCAAGTGATATATTTAATTGATTAAACGCACTTGACTCCGAAAAGTCAGAGGTGCGTACCCGGGATCGCACCTGCGACCTCCGAATAGGAGACTACAGTCCTAACCACTAGGCTATCACTGCTTCCCATCAGGATATTGTATAATATCATGATAATTATAAACTTTCTCACTCTGACTGTTGCAACTGTGAAGTAATCGTTAGCTATCCACAATCCAAATGATTTTGATAGCGTGCCAAAAAATCTTAAAATATCAAAAAGTATAGTATCCTTTATAAATTGTACTGGTTGTGACTGGAATTACATCTGTGTCGATTCGCATTTTGTCCTTATAAAAGTGTCATTTTGTATGGATCGCAAAGCCAAATTGATGCATACACGACTCCATACAAAATGACACTTTTATATGGACAAAAAGCGAATCGATGCGCACATGTGATTCCAGCCTAAGGCTGCCCGTCTTTTGAAGCGGGATCTTCAGTGGACAGACAGACAACCTTACCGAGAAACTGACCGACAGAAAATTGTTCTGTGAAAATTGTTGTGTGTTAGAGGGAGAGGGCAGACTGGCTTTTAGAGGCAGCGATCGGCGATTTTTGCGACTAAATCGCGTTTCCGCGACTCAAAAGCGTTCGATACGATGATGAAAGACGCGAAGATTAACGTTTAAAAGTCGCGGAACGCCGATGCGCCAGCTGGCTTTTGTTGTGTGCCCACTGAAGTGTTCGGATGCGGAATCGAGCTCCGAACAGCGAATAACCATAAAAACGCCTATCGCAGCCGGTAAAAGCCAGTCTGCACTCTCCCTTATCGCTACAGAATGACACTTTGTGTATGCCCTTATATTTTATTTGACCTTCTGCATTGTGTTCATTTATTATTTAATCGGAATAAGTTAAGCGTATTGTTTATACCATATTGGTAAATTATTTTGTCCATTGAAAGTTCGTACGTTAATTCGTTACGATCATGTTAATTAAATTACTTTTAATAGGTAGGTCTCACTTGCCATTTGCATTTCACAGAGCCTAACTATTTTTATAGTTGTAACGACGATGCTTAGCATTTTCTATTTGACGTCTCATCTTTAGTCATTTGAAAAAATTCCAGCAATACCTAGGCTCAAAGCATATTGGCAGTCGAAGCGAAGTGACACGTACCTAGGATCTAAAATGTTTCAATAAGTAAACAAAATACTTCATTAGAGAAAGCGCGCATTCGCGAGTAGTTAATAGGTATTTTTTTTTAGAAAAAAAAGAGACTTGGTACCTGTTCGTCAAATCCTTCAAACTTTCTGACCAAAAACGCAGGTGAAGTTTCTGTTATTAGATTATTTTTTGACGATTTATTTTATTTTCATTAGTCAAAATAATTTCACATTACAATATCTTTTCATATAATAATTTATTTAACGTTATAGAACGTTTATTGGAGTATTTTTTGTGATAAATTGATAATTATAATAACATTTATTTTTGTAGAGTTATGGAGGTCAATAATCAATTTATGCTTAGATTTTAGATTCGTCTTTGCAACGCAGAGACGAATCGGATATTTAAGCATATTGAATCGACCCCTCAGTCTCATACAAATAACGTTGTGCACGAGAATTTGGGATATCTAAAAGTATCTCAAATAAAAGTGTGGATGAATAAATTTTTACTGTGCGCATTTTTATTTAATAATAAATTATATTCAAGGATTGTGTCTAAAATTGTATTTAAAATTTGTAGTTCTATCAGTTAAGTTTATATTAAGTGAAGTCAATGCGATTTTTAGAAATAATAATAAATTTTCAAGAGTGATTAAATCACAGACGTGAATAATTAATTTGATTTACCTTTTTTATTTGAAAACCCTATATTTGCCAATAAATATGATGCAGTCTGCACCTTAAAATGTCGCCAGCTGGCCTGGAAATCAATCTAGGTAAAATTGCAGTTGACGTTACTTCATCGCAATTCGAATGGAAGTGCATCTATGCTGAAATGCATGTCTACCCAACCCCTCTAGCCAAGTTACACTTCGTTGTAACGTTTCTCTTTCTACGATCGTTGTCACTTGAAGTTTTGGCTAGGGCTCGCCTAGATGGCGCTGCAGCTAATCAAAGACAGAAGTGTATTGATAATATTTCGTGGCATTTTTGTATTATAAATGTTTTAAATGCTAAAAAAAACAATACAAAATGTCGCGAAATATTATCAATACACTTCTGTCTTTGATCGGCTGCAGCGCCATCTAGTAGCCCTAGCCAAAACTTCAAGTGACAACGATCGTAGAAAGAGAAACGATACAACGAAGTGTAATAATTTGGCAGCCCCTCTAGCCAAGTTACAATTTTTTGGATCTATTCGCTTTCTACGATCGTCATCGCTTGAAGTTTTGGCTAGGGCTAGACTAGATGGCGCTACAGCTGATCAAAGACAGAAGTGTCTTGATAATGCGGCTAGAGGGGCAGTCTAGTTAGATACGTGAATTAGGTGATGTGGAGGCTTACAGCTTATTCTTACAAATCAGTGCTGATACGTGATACGTGTTGGATCACGGAGACTTCGGGCACAGTAGAATTATAACCAGTACTGAAACTACCTACAAACGCTCGAAACTGCCTCACTCACACAAACATGCGCATCGACGAGACAATTAGCGGACCTCGCAGTGCTGTCAGTACTGAGGACCGGTATTTGGTCTCGTCGATGCGCATGTTTGTGTGAGTGAGCCGTTTCGAACGTTTATAGGTAGTTTCCATACTCTATCTATCTTTACTCTGCTTCGGGGCAATAGAATAGAATAGTATGGGGGGGGGGGGGGGGGTTTGATATATCATCGAACGTTAATGAGACATGTACAGATAATGTTGTATAAAATGTATGGGACTATATGATTTTTACTGACTAACGTTCACGGCACGTTTCGGTACTCATGTGTGCGAAGGGGCCTTAAAATATAGTACGAAAACAATGAGTTACAAAACCAAAATCACTTTTATTTACACATGTGTTTTACCTTTTATTAAACCTTGTATATTTAAAGACAAATGTTATTACGAAAAAAAAAAACAGTTTTTAAAAGTGTATTATTCTAAAACTTAGCATTAGTGAACAACATTTATAATAACATTCCAATATTTTGTACTCTTTTAAAATGTGATAAATTACAAAACATGACAATGATTGCGGGTAATAATCACGCAACAATTACTATGTAAACTAATTAAAACATTACAAAAATCCATTAATATAATTAATAATAATTATAATTAAAATAGTATTAGCAAATTATGCCGAAATACAATACAAAACATACTTACACATACGTATCATATACAAAATCGATTTGCTCTGTCAGAAGCAAGTTGTGTTGACAAAATAGCATAAGTACCTAAAATCAATTCGGTAGGTATAGCATTAATTTTGTATAATACGAATTGGAACTTAATTTTAGTCAATATTTTTTTATCAACTCCAAAAATATAGTTTCAGGTGTACGGTACAGGCGTTAAATGAATAACGAATATACATTATGTAACTAGTCATTTAAAGTTTAGGTATGTCACGTTAAGACAAAGTAACGATAACATAATTTTTCATTACAATACTGGTGTGAAAGTGACAAAAAAAGTTAATAATGATAGTGTAAGTTAACCTTTAAAGATGAAAAGAACAGACGCCTCGATATTACGAATATAAAAGTAATATTAATATAATATAAAATTACAAAAAGATAAAATTCATAAACAAATCATGATGGATCGAATGGAAAACAGTCAGAAAAAGTTATGTAATAAATTTTTTATCTAATAATATTTGACAATTGACATTGAACTGAGAGGTGTTGAGGAAAAGAAGTGTTTTAAATTATTCCTTTGAAATTTTTTTGGGTTAATAATACTCAATTCTGTTGTAGATAAACTAAGCTGTCATGGCAAACAGTTTACTTTATAGGGCTAAGGGTAGCAATACTAAATAAATAATAATGCCATACCGTTTACACCCTTTGCAGAATAGTATAGCTTGATAAACGTCCTATAGTTTTTGGGCTACAAGCAAGAAGTTTAAAAACTAACCTGACTATGGCAAATTGGATATACAACATCCGCCATATTGACTGTTCATATAAATTAATGTAGCTGTCACCTGGACCATAGTAACGAATCGGCTCAGTAGTTTAGGCGCTACGGTGGAACATTCGTAAATAGTTACATACATCTGTTGAAATCACAACCCTTCCTTTTGGCTTTGCCGCTGTCGGGTAAAAATTGGATTGCATTACCTCTCAGTTACATAAATTTTACGGATGAAACTACCCTATAAACGAACTATAGGAAGACACCATTTAAAATTAATTGCAGCTATTAAATTACATATTACACACAAAAAACATTAAATTTACTTTTATATTGGAATGCTCGTAATCTATTGAGGTTGCCGAGATTTGGTTGGATTTTGGTTTTATTTGTTAAAACAAAATTACTGTAATGTTCTCACAAAAGCTTACGTTTCGCTTGAATTAAAGTTTTCTTCCTGATTATTCACATTCGTACTAATAATTATTGTAAGTACTAAAAAAATTAAATGCGTAAAGTAACCCATCGCCTATCTGCTGGGCACAGGTCCTTCTCGAATGAGGATTTATTTGTGGAGGATGGTGTGGATTGGCACACTTTACACACCTATGGGAACATAATGGAGAATTCTCAGGCATGCAGGTTTCCTCACGGGGTTTTCCTTCATCGATAAAGCAAGTGATATTTAATTGTGTAACACGCGCATAACTCAGATGCGTGCCTGGGATCGAGCCCTAGACACCCCAAAAAGGACGCCGAAGTCTTAGGCCGAGATCTAGAGATGGTACTCTGGCCCTGCTTAAGACTCAAGATAGAGTTAAAATGAGACACAATTATGTCCTGACATGTCTGATGGTTTTCAAGATAGAGTTAAAATGAGACACAATTATGTCCTGACATGTCTGATGGTTTTATCTGTCTTGAGTCTGAGCTGAGTGAGTAAACGATTTATTTATTAAAAAAATATATATATTTAGTGTCATCTATAGATCTCACCCTTAACCACTAAACTAGCGGCACGCTATGATGGCCGGTTTGACGTTTGTCCGCTCATGAAGTTCCGTATTAATTGATAACGACTTTGAAGGAAATAATTGTATTACTTTATTGACGATAGTGATGTGCAGAGATTCATAAATTTTATCGAATGTAGTTTTAGGTTTAGGACTCAAAATGTATTTATTAAATTGATTTCTAAAATGTATACAAGTGTAGAAAAATCAGTTTGCACCATTTAAGGGGTGAATGTACTTGTGAATATGAACAATTTTCACTATGTGGACAAACCTCTGAAATCGCAAAAAAATATCAGCTGTTTCATACAAAAGGTAAAATTTTTATTTTTATATGATATATACCACAACTCGGCATTTGGTTTTCTAAATTGAAAATTTTTAAAAATGGAATCTAATACGATCGTCACATAGGATCGCTGGCTAGCACAACTACTACCTCCGGCAAACTCGCGTCAATGCTCAATGCAAAACAAAGCAGTTTCGAATTGACGTTGCTTCGAAAAGTATAAACTGTCAGTGCAATGCGATTGTGATATAGTTTTGACCTGGCTTTGGATTTCAAATATTGATACTGCATTACTGTTGACCCTTGCTCGTGATAGCAGTGACGACAGTGAAAATAGTAGTATGGACGAATCTGATTAATTATGGCCTTTTGTGGCACCTTTTTTGGTATCTTTTGTATTCATATGTTTCTTGTGTGCATATAAAGTATGTATATTCATTTTCATTCAAATATTCAGTTCGTTCAAATAAATTAAATAAACATATACATTTTTGTTTTATTAAACCTATTTAATCAGGTACAAAAACAAAACTTAATTGTTTTTTGTTCGAGAATAAATTGACATTCCACATCACTATTGTAATGTGTCAAACCGGCCATCATAGCGTGCCGCTAGTGTAGGCTATCACAGAAACGTGTGTGTTTTATTATTAGTGTTCGTTTCCATTTCAAGGCTAAACCGAATTTGATGGACATAGAAATTGCTGGAGCAAAGGTAGGTATAGGTTCATTATGCAGTTAGATAAGTAGACGATTACTTACATAATATGTACTCGTTAATGAATGATTCTAAGGAGACTTGCACCAAATCGCTGTCTCGTTTAGCTAGATTTTGTATTGCCTCGATTTCTCGACTTATTAATTCAGAGGACACAAGGACAGGGTAAAAAATCTTAGTAGGTACCTAGTAATCTAGGCCTTAGTTTTTATTAAATCATTGCATCGCTATAAATCTTTTACCCGCTGAAATTCGGGTAAACGAGCTTTTGCCTGCGGCTTCGCTCACGTTAAGTTCGATTTTTGAAATTTTCAAAAATTCTTTCATAGCGGCTGTCTACGTCATAATAGCTATCAGTATGCCAAATTTCAGCCCGATCTGTCCAGTAATTTGAGCTGTGAGTTGGAAGATCAATAAGCTTTGATAATATGAAGCTTTTTTCTCGGGTTCTACTTAAGAAAGAAACAACCCAAGCACCTATAGTAGGTATGATTAGGCCTATATATTGATATAACAAACGGCTAGCTATAGTAGGTATGATTGGACATTTATATTACAAACGGCCTATTTTTGGACTGCAAGTCAAAGGAGTGCAAAACTGCAGTTTGGATGCATTTTAATGCAGTTTTCATCGTCGTGTCGTCAAAAGGATTCCTTACCTAGAACAAGTCTAGGTATCTAGGTCTAAGTATAATTAAGATAATATGCATTCATATTATATTACCACGTCTACATTTATTAAATCAGTCTTTACTTCTATTTTTTTAACTAAGGTCTATCACAGACTACCGTTTTTTGTCAGTCGCCGATTTACGTCCGAACTCCGATTGTATTGGATTCTTTTTATCCGATTAACTTTTGACTTACATGGCCCAACCTTAGTCGATCTGTGTGATTTATTGGTTCGGTCACACTTTATCCGAATTTTTGATGATCCGAATTTTTTTTTGATGGATGCCTCAATGAAAAAGTCAAATAAAATAATTCTTACTTTTTATTTCCACAGATTAATGTTAATGACCGACCGATTGTTTACAGTCGTCTGTGGTTACGCCTTGGAAATGCAAATTGGTACGAAAGTTAAAAAAGTTTAAGTCTAAAAATTCTTATCAACATTATAAGTACCTATATTCAATTCCGAAATAAATGCTTCCATGCGACCCTAAGTACCAACAAGTACAAAATTAATATATTATTAATAACAAAATACTATTGTTACAAGTAAAATAATGGTTAGCGCAGACCGACCGGCAAACTCCAGTTTCATCCTCGAGCAGTTTTCCTATATAAAAATAATCTTTATCAAAATCTATAAGAATTATAATGTGAGCAATCCGCGCGATAAAAATATTATGCTCTAGACTTGACCACAGATCGCAGCTCCGTCTGCGCTTAACCTAAAGATTCGTACACACAGACGTTTTATTAACGCGCTTTAAAAAGCGTCGAATGGAATGGAAGTCTGATGCGTCTCTTCGTTTAGAGAGAGCCTTAATTAAAAGGGTACGCTCTTTCTCTAAGCCAATTCGTTTCATTCTAACGTTTTTAGAACACGCGTTAGAAAACCTTCAGTGTGTACGAGGGCTAAAACGTTGAACGTTTTACGACCGCATCACGGCATTTTGACCTAAAATATCTTTTTACTAATTTTAATTATTCTAGAACCTTCTTCTGTATATTTTCTCTAGTCGAGAATTATTCTTCTAAACATTAGTCAAATCTATCTAATAGGGAGCTTTTGGGGCACCTTACATAAGCCTCCTAAATAAACAGTACTATACTAGCGTACACAATAAGTAGGTTCTAAGGCAAATATCTCAATAACTCATCCATACTAAAATGACTTTACTGGACTTAAGTGATTCGGAAAAAACTGTGTATTCGATTCATTCAGGAAATGAGTCATTTACGTATGGTAATTTATTTTGGGAAATTTTATCTTAATTAAATTATAATACAAATTACAATTACACCCTAGCACTCATACATTTACATTTAAATTACAACAAATCGAATAAGGCCAAAGCTACATTCAAAGTCGCGATATTTCCTTATTATTGTCAAATGCTGGACCACTTCACATAAAGAAGAAATGTACTTCTAAGAACACAGGAAATAAACCATTTATTTTATTTACCTGAAATCATGATCTCCAGTATGTATGCAGTATTAAACCAAACTTTAACTTAAATTTTTTAAAAATTTTTTACAAACTTCAAAACAGAGGATGTTTTTAATTCTACTGTATGTTTGTTACGCGATTATTCCGCCAATTATGAATGAATTTTGACGATTTTATTTTTGTTTGGTAGGTCATGCTTCAGAGGTGGTCCCATATAAATTTTATCAAAATTGATTTGGAGCTTTATGGAAAAATCATGATACTTTGCGTTTGAAGTCGGTTTTTTGAAAATAATTAATTATGAAGCCACAATAGCGCAACGCTCAGGGTGTGGACTGAAAGTAGTAAGGTAGACGTTTCAAACCCTATAGGTTGCACTATTGTCGTATGCACTCTTAAATAAAACAAGCTTAAAGAGTTTAGTGGGAGGGGAAAGGGGAATATTGGTCATGTTTGACGTGGCTCTTATTCTTTAATAAAAAAGGCATCGACACACCGACAGACAGATTGAGCCTATATGAAAAACGTTTTTTTCCAGAACCCTAAAAAGTGACGAGATTTTGAGTTTCTGAATAAATAAAACAATATTGTTGCCCTTAGAATGATCAATTTCTTTTTATTGTGATGTAACTATAGCCTTACCGAGTTAAAAAAATAAGTTAGACAATAGTGTACAATCTTGGGTTGTACACATTCCTAAACTAAAAATTTAATGCTTCTCTGGCAACGTGTCTTTAGGAAAAAGATATCATTAGACCTGTCAAATTACGGCTGTTAATGATAGCCTGCCTAATCCAAAATGTACAGATTGAACATCGAAAATTTAATCCAGAGAAATGTAGTAGTTATGTAGTAATGTACAAAATAAATTAATTATACGCGGGATATTCATGCATTGACAATTCAAAATGGTGTGAGTTTTACAAATTATTCATCATAATTGCAAAACGTACACCATTGACCATAGACAAAGAACCAAATGTGACGTCAAATAAGATGCAAAGTCTTCAGCCAATCAGGAGCGTTAGATTTTAGTATGTAACGTCAGATAAGGTATTGAAAGTGCGCCAAATCCAAATCAGTTGTATACAGTTTGAAGTCATAAATTTTTTGTAATATATTTTGTGATATTTTTTCTTTTGTGGTATGATGTAAATCATGATTTTAAAAAGTAATCCATCTTCCTACTAATATCCTATTCTACTATTTCCTACTAAATCCTATTATTATAAATGCGAAAGTTTGTGAGGATGGATGTTTGTTACTCTTTCACACCACAACAAATAACCGAAAGGAATGGAATTTGGCTGAAAGGAATTGAGATACTCATACCCAGGCTACTTTTCTTCTTCTTCTTCTTCCGTTCAGTGGCTCCGCGCGTCGAGCGTCTGAGCCATAGTCCAAAGTGTTTATTAATTTTACAATTATAATTAGTGCATTGTATTGTTTTTCACAAAATGATCCTCTTCACTGTTTTTCCAAACAAAATTATGTAGCGTTTGTTTTATTCTGAAAATCATTATATTGTAAAATGATTATTTTGAAAAGAGCAACTGTTTAGTTTCTTGCTGGCTCTTCTCAGCAGAATCCGCTTTCCAAACTGGTGGTAGTCATGACGTGTCATAAGAGTCACAGGTTGGCATACGTGAAATAAATTTTGAATTTGGAAAAATTAGAGTTCCCGCGGTGATTAAAAACCATAATCCACGCGGACGAAGTCGAGGGCATCATCTAGTATATAATAACCTCTATTGGATCTGGATTAAATCTTCGACCTTCTGTGTGGTTAGGCCGTTAGTTTAGAGGTTGTGGACAAGCAACTTGGCAGCAATATTGGACCCACCTCAGTCGCCTCAGCTGTCGCTAAGCGCGGAGTCCTCCACGAGCGGTATCTTGGCCACCTCGAAGAATATCGTGTGCGAGTATTTGTTGCGCACCGTGCTGATGGCGGACTTTGGCTTCTTGTGCAGGGCCGCGTTCTGCGCGAGCACTACCGGCAGGATCTCTGCTAGTGTGTATCCTGGAACAGAAAATACGGTTATTGCTAATGTTTGTCTCGTCCATTACACACAATAATTAATATAAATTATTAAAAAAAAACTACTGCAAACTCCCGCGCCACTACAAAGTATACAATTTATTGTTGATTTTTAAAAACTGCTTGACTGATTTCGATAAAATTTAAATGGGACCCTTTGAAGCAAAAAAAAATTAAATTTTCTAAATCGGTTTAGGCGTCTTCGAGTAATAGGTGAACATACATAAAAAAAAGATTCTGACGAATTGTGAACCTCCTCCTTTTTCGAAGTCGGTTAAAAATAAATACAATTGAAAAAAAACAACTTTTTAAGAATATATTATCCTAGCTAAACTTCACTAATATGCTCCTCTCCCCTCCAATCAACAGAAGGCTTGTGTTTAGGAGTGGCTATGACAATAGTACATCAAGTGGGGATTGAACCTTCTGTTTTCGGTCCAAAACTTTAACCATTGGGCTATTAAAGCTTCAAACATTCTATGAAATCTTACTACTGTCTATTCACAAATAAGATTTATCAGAACAGCTCAAGCAGATTCTGTAGAGACATCGCAGCAGAGCGAAGGCGGTAGATGCACAGCAAAGCAGATGTTTGCTTTGGAACAGTCAGTGTCGCTATGGTTCCACTTATTAGGTTTCACAGCAGAAATGCCTTAACAGCCTTCCATTAGCTCCATCACACCAAACGGACAGTCACCCGCCGATTGTGAGCCCTAGTGTGAAGTGAAGTCAGACTGCATTTTTCGTTCACACTATGCAGACGATGCACTAGCTACATAGCCTATCAGCGTCCGCAGTAAGTAGTGGCGTAGTATATTAACTGGCCGCCGAAAGTCAACGACTACGCTTAGCGTAATACCGTATCGTCGGTTTGGTGTGAACGAAAAGTTGAATATGTATGGGGCACTATGGAGAAGCAGTAAACTGCGCAATGTTCGCTCACAGTCGGCGCGGCGGCTGACAATAACAATACGTTTGGTGTGAACACAGCCTTAGTGCTCTTGTGCACTTCCTCGTATTCGATTCGTTTTCGTGATTCGTGAAAACACGATTCGAAGTGGTCTACAAACAAAATGTACGTGCGCTTGTGCACTCATTCGATTCGTATATTGACGGATCCGTATTAGTTTTGTATGACGGCCACTTCGAATCGCACTTTCACGAACACGAAATCACGATCACGAATCGAATACGAGGTAGTGCACAAGAGCCCTTACACTTTCAACTGAATAACGTCAAGGGAATCTATAAGGGTCACTGACCGGTATAATACCGCAGGGTGGGCGTCCACCCGCCCAGCGACTTCATCCGCAGCGCGATGTAGAGCGCGGCGGCCGCCATCTTGCTGTCGGGCAGACCCAGCAGCCCGTACTCCAGCAGACACTGCTCTAGCACGAACCTGGCGAGTGTCAGCGTGGGCATCGACACTCGAGCACACTGCCCGAAAAAAAAATGCGTGAGTGTCGTGGAACATTCGGCTGGAACTAAGTTCCTTTTAATAAAAATTAAAAATCCGGCCAAGTGCGAGTCGGACTCGCGTACCGAGGGTTCCGGGTCGGTTCGCATAACGATAATATTATATTAATTTGCTTATTTATCTCTACTTTGTTTGTAGAGGTTTATTGTTAATGTAAAAAAACTATGCTAGAGCGTTGGTTTTATTTTTCCTGTAAACTATACATAAACCTTTATTGACCATAATTATTTTTGATTTTTCGATTGGTAAACTTTGGAGATAAGGGGGGGAGCGGGGGGGGGGGCGGTATTTTTTTCGACAATTTGGCCGATTAATCAATAAGTTTTTGATTTGATCGACCAAATTGTCGATAATAGTTTTTGACAAAAACTATTACATATATATAAAAAAAATAAAAAAAACTGTTTTAGAATTTAATAGTAAAGGCCTTTCATATGATACCCCACTTGGTATAGTTATCTTACTATGAAATTTCAAACCCCCGATTTTCCCCCTTTTTTAATCAAACAAAATTTTTTAATTTTCGATTTGGTTTTATTCCAATGATGTTGGGCCACTATTATACACAACTATTCTAAATTTCATGTCGATAGCTTTAATAGTTACTGAAATAATCGACTGTGACAGACGGACGGACGGATGGACGGAACCCTAAGAAAAATTGGTTGTCTGTAAAGTTGGTTTACGGACGATAGTTTTACGCGATAACGTCTTATAGAAATATCCGCTAACCACAGCGCGCACGCGATGACTGGCAGGCGGCGGCGGGCGCTCTCCTCTAGTCACAAGCCAACGCTTGGGCCGATCGTGCCTCTCTATCGCTTGTTCCGCGCTCTCGTGCGTCTCTCTTCCTAAGCGTGCAAAGCTCAGGCACAGGCCGGACCGTGACACTTTTTCGTGCGTGCAGCCGGTGTTCATCGATTTATAAGACGTTATCACGTCAAAAAATCAGGTTTTGAAGGTCAAGTCAGGATTTGAACCCCCGAACCGATAGTTTCACTCCTTCGTTTAGCCGCTATGCCACCAAAGCTATGACGGAATGTGTAAATTAAACGAAGGCAACACTCAAGGGTCGTGATGGAAAAATTCTTACACTTTTTTCGCCAAGCCGCCAAGTCCGTACCGTCCGTTAAGGAACTTCGTTCAAAAACGTCAATAATGTTTCGAGAACTAAAAATTCAGTATGCATATCAACTGAGATTAAGCGGTTGGGAAATCTTTGCCTATTGCTAAAAACATAATATCAGAAGTAGCAATTGCAAGCTCTTGACTGCAATATCACCTGGTGGTAATTTACAAAGTGTGTAAGTTAAGAGTGGGCTAAGTTAGTAGTGCTTTACAGAACTTCAAGAGACAATCACATTGTGATCAACCTGGCGTATCAGCTCAGGAACCTGTACAATCACAGGTGGATGTTACGCGAAGTTGAGCTTGATGACGCGTTTGATGCTGATTTCCATCGCCAGCAGTTGACTCAAAGTGAACATCCTGTGATAGCCTAGCGGTTGAACTGTGGTGGACTCCTATTTGGGGGGTCGCAGGTTCGATTCCGATCTCAGACTTTTCGGTGTCATGTGCAGTATATAAATTAAATATCACATGCTTCAATGGTGAAAGAAATGATCGCGAGGAACCTGCCTACCTGAGAAGTTCTCAAAGATGTGTGAAGTCGGCAAATTCGCCAAAAAAGTGTGATGGACTATGGCCTATAAACCTTCTCTGAAAGGAGACCTGCACTCAGTAGTGAGCCGTTGATGGGTTGCTGATGATGATGATGAATGCCCTGTACCATATGTTCAGGAAGTTATCAACGATTATACTTACCCTGGCATACCGCCTCAGGAACCTGTAGGAAAGTGGGATGCCGAGGTCGAAGTCGATAACGCGAAGGATGCTGATCTCCATCTTCAGCAGCTGGCTCAGAGTGTATGCTCCGTCGCAGATGTACAGGAAGTCGTCCACGAGGGGCGGGATGCGCTCCTGGAAAAAGGCATTCAACCAATTTCAAGCCTGAACAGAGTGTATGGAATCAGCCTGGGCTCAACTGTAGCAATTAAGAGGTTATTACTCCCAGTTATAGTGAGTCTGATAGTTGTTGCGTAAATATGTCAAGTTCAGCTTGGCTTGGTTCAGAAATTGCTAGATGAACAAACAAATACAAAATGCATAAAAGATGGCATAATAGGTACTGGAGCGGAATGGGAGGTGAACTGTCCAACATAACAACATGAAAGGGGAGCACATTCAGTTGAAATATCCAATATGACTTAACCAATATCCCATATCTGATAATGGCTGGAGAAGCTGACGCCAGATAAATTTGAATAAAAAATAAAAAAAGTTCAGCTTGGCTAAAAAATTTTTATCGCAATATATAGTTGCGGCACGTCGTGCCGCCAACTGTGTCATGTCAATTTTGTACGACATACGACACCTGGGTGTGTCGGCCCTTAGCAGTGTTCGTGGCCGTATAATGTGTAGTGACCCTAATACGTTCATACGGAGAAACGCATATATTACATTAACAAAACCATATCTTACGTCAAACTTGGCAGCGATGAACAGCGACGAGGCTCCAAGCAGCTGCAACTCCTCCTTGGTGAGGTGGTCCCTCTCGGGCTGCGTGCGGCTGGACCGGGTGAGGTAGAGGTCCACCAGCTTGACCGCCAGGTACAGGGTCTCGTGGTTGAGCTCGAAGCTCTCCTGCACCTCCACCATCCAGTCCACGAGCAGCGCTCGCATCCAGGAGGTGATGCCCTTCATCCTTTGCAGGTAGTCGTCGATGACGAAGTGTGACTACAATCAAATAAAATAAAATTAGAAGTCTTATATTATTATACAGCACTTGCACTCGTATCTCAGTTCACTGACGACTAAATGATTGGCGCAAACTATGCAGTATCGTAATCCAATACCGAATACGGGACGTACGCACATTGTCGCAAAAAGTCAACGCACATTAGTGACGTACACAAAGTTTGGGTCCAGGGGACCCAAACTTGCGACCGAGCTAGAATCACGACGACAACCAGTGCGAGGTCCCTTATTTTTTAAATTACGGCAAAACAAGTAACAAATAATAAGCACATAGTTCGAACTTAAGAGCTGATGGTCTTTGGGGTCCCAACATGCTGGAGTAACGACC
This sequence comes from Oeneis ivallda, assembly GCA_029955525.1. Classification (NCBI taxonomy): domain Eukaryota; kingdom Metazoa; phylum Arthropoda; class Insecta; order Lepidoptera; family Nymphalidae; genus Oeneis; species Oeneis ivallda. The sequence goes on along the minus strand of JARPMR010000002.1, from coordinate 28,131,970 downwards.
TCGCACTGCCTCGATCGACCTCGCTCGAAGCGCAGTGTTGGCAGACTGGGAGGTTTGCAAACACTGCGCGAGACCGACGCGACGCGAAGACCGACGTCTTTGGAAGTCCACGCAAGAGACCTTTGTCCAGCAGTGGATGTACCGAAAATTACAAAAATATTCTTTGCAGAAAATAGAACTTGTTCTGTTCTGTCGTTCCTAAAAACTTTCTCTTATACGTGTCTTTCAATTTTAACAACTTATTCAGCTATGAAAAAAAAAAATCACTAATGAGAAAACATGAATACAAACTCACTTCTCTACTCTTCAAATAGTTGAAAATGTCCATAGCATATCGGGAGACCTGCAGGTGGTCATTCCAGTTCTCCAAGTCAAAGTCCACCACCCCCTCAGGCACCTTGTGCTCATGTGGCTGCTGCACCAGGGATTGGTGTGAGTCATCCAAGTTAACCTTGTCAAGTTTTTCACTTATAACCTTGTATTCCTCCTTTGTGGCTTCACTGGGGCTGCTAGAAATTTTTTTATGTTTTGCACATTTGTACAAGGTAACAAGTGGAAATTACAACTTTTTTTTTTTTAATTCGATGACAAGGTAACCCTTGACTGCGATCTCACCTGATGGTAAGTGACGATCCAGTCTAAGATGGTAGTGGGCTAACTTGGAAGGGGTATGGCAGTGAACATTCAACCCATACCTCTAATTGGTTTCTACACGCCATCGTGCCGGAACGCTAAATCGCTCGGCGGTACGTCTTTGACGGGTAGTGTGGTAACTAGCCACGGCTAAAGCCTCCCACCAGACCAGACTAGAGGCAATTCAGAAATTATAAATTCCCAAATTGACCCCGCCGGGAATCGAACCAGAGACCTCCCAGTTATAAGGCAACAGCGCTCACCACTGAGCCAGTCGTCAAAACAACTTAAAACTATGACAAAACAACTTAAAACTATGACTGCATCTTTTGGGCGCTTGTAATCAAAAGTCAAGACTAAGAGCAGGTTTTAAACTAGGTTTTGAAACTTTTTTATTCGATGACAAGATAGTCCTTGATTGCTATCTCACCCTATTGTAAGTAATGATGCATCATTACTTACCATAGGGTGAGATCTATAGGTTCTAAGATGATATATAGATAGGGTCTAAGATGGTAGCGGGCTAACTTGGAAGGGGTATGGCGTCGAACATTCAACCCACACCTCCAATCAGTTTCTACACACGATCCTGTCAGAATGCTAAGTAGCTTGGTGGCACGTCCTTGACAGTAAGGTAGGTTACTAGCTACAGTGGAAACTCGATTAACCGGACTAATTATTGTCGTTAGGGATTCGGATAATCGAAAATCCGGATAATCGAATGTATGAAGAAAAGCGGGTTTCGTGCATGGTAGGTACATGGTTTCGTGCATATGTAGTACATACATAATGTTATATGTATTTAAAAACAAGCACTACTTACATATCCACGAAAATCAATGTTTATTAAGAAATTATTAAGAGATAGCTACATTTTCCAACAGGTTAAATAGGTACGTAGGTACTTCTTTATTTTTAATCAAGAGCAAAAATACCAAGATTCATAAACATAACTTGAAAAATGAAGGTCTATAATACAAACATTCAACCCCTATTGGTTAAATAGGGGTTGAACCCTTTTGGGGGTAGAATTTTCAAAAACTGTGAAAGTCGTACTTCTTTGTTTTTAATTGAAAGCCCAAGTACAAAGTTTCATGGATGAAACTTAAAAAATGACGGAATTTCATACAAACTATCAACCTCTATTTTACGGCTTCGGGGGTAGAATTTTGAAAAAATATAAAATACGTACTTCTCTATTTTTAATCAAGAGCCAAAAATACCAAGTTTCGTGGATATAACTTGAACAATGAAAGATTATCGTACAAACATTCAACCCTTATTTAACTCCTTTGGGGGTAGAATTTTCAAAAATTGTGAAACACGTGATTCTTTATTTTTATTTCAAGACCCAAATACCGAGTTTCATGGGTATAACTTGAAAAATGAAAGACTATCGTACAAACATTCAACCCCTATTTAACCCCTTTTGGGGGTAAAATTTTCAAAAAATGTGAAACACGTGATTCTTTATTTTTATTTTAAGGCCCAAATACCGAGTTTCATGGGTATAACTTGAAAAATGACGAACTTTCATACAAACTTTGAACCCCCATTTAACCCCCTTGGGGGTGGGATTTCAAAAAATCCTTTTTAGTGCTTGCGTACGTCATAAAAGAAACCTACTGTCAAAATTTCAATTTTCTAGCTTCAGGCAGGCAGCTTCAGTGGCTTAGGCTGTGCCTTGATAGATCATTCAGTCAGTCAGAAGATTGGTTTCGGTTGGTAGTCCGGATAATCGCGAATCCGTATAACTGAGGGCCGGATAATCGAGTTTCTACTGTATTGCTAAAGCCTCCCACCAGACCAGACAATTCAGAAATTATAAATTCGCCAGGAATCGAACTGGAGACCTCCCAGTTATAAGACCACTGCAACACTTCCCTGTGTCACCTCCACTAACCACATAATGGGACAAGTTACTTGGCATGCTTTGGATCTTTCTGTATAGGTACAACTTGTACAGATATACAACTCTAAAGGCCTGTTTCATCAGCAAGTGATAAAGGTTTGGTAGCCTAATAGGCTAAGCCTATCCACTTATCTGATGGATAGTGTTTAAATTTCTGTTTCATAAGTATCTGATAAGTCCATCTGGCAGTTAAACTCAAAAAGATCACACAGATTGATCCTGCAGATATTTTATCTATTAGATATATATCAGGCACTTTATCAGCAAGTGGTGAAACAGGTCATAAGAGGCACAGTGAAAAGCTTAAGACCAAATTAGGACCCATAAAATCTGTCACCCATCCAATTACCAACTTAGGTTAATGTTGCTTTACCAGTACAATCAATTGGCTTTTTCAATGATCATGTTAATATTCATACTTTGATTTATAATACCCCACTTGAGCATTTAAAATTTTTCACTATTAAAATATCAAGCAATTAGTAATAGCATTTCCTGAAAAAAGTTGACTAATGGACAGATGGGTGGGGTACATAGTTCCAAAGAGCTGATGGTCATTTGTGGTCCCAAAGTGCTGGAGTGGCGACCCTGCACCGGAAAGCGTAGTGTTGGCAGACCCCCCACTGTGGTGGTGGACCAACATCAAACAAGTTGCAGGGAGCCTCTGGATTCAGGCGGCGCAAGATAGAGGCCTGTGGTAGTCCATGCAAGAGACCTTTGTCCAGCAGTGGACGTCTATCGGTTGACAAAGAAGAAGAATGGACAGACAGACTGACTAAATAGCACCATAAGTTTCCCTAAAAACACAAATAAGTAAAATAAACCAAATTATCATACTAACATATTTTCCAAAGCCGTTGTATACAGAGAGGGTTCGCCAGACACATCACTCCTCGCAGATTTAGAAGATGTAGAGCTCTGGTTCTGGTTCTCTTTGCCCATAGACCTCCTGATCATGTTCTTGAGGATGCCATTTTGTGCTCTGGTGGCCACCTGCTTGGGAGGGTCCTTCGCAAAGTGCTTTTGTACAGTCTCTACGGCATTTGTTGCAGCTTTTTGCAGCTGCTTAGTTTTGGATGCCTTACCATTAACTACTGTAGCCTGTGGTTTGATGCTCTAAAATAATTGACAATCATACTAATATTAAGATGCAGTGATAGCCTAGTGGTTGGTACTGCAGTCTCCTATTCAGGGAGTTGCAGGTTCAATCCCGGGCATGTACCTCTGACTTTTCTGCAGTTAAGCGAGTTTAAGAAATTAAATATCACAAACTTAACCTGCCTCACCTGACCTGGAAACCTGCACACCTGAGAGTTCTTCCTAATGTTCTCAAAGGTGTGTGAAATCTGCCAATTTGCATTGGGCCAGCATGGTGGACTATGGACTATAACCCTACTCTGAGAGGAGACCTGCGCTCAGTAGTAAGCCGTTGATGGGTTGTTGATGATGATGATGATGATACTAATATTATAAATGCGGAAGTGCGTTTGTTTGTTGGTTTGTCCTGCAATCACGCCGCAACAGAGCTACAGATCAGCATGGTTATAGTTGAGGACTTGGAGAGTGACATAGGCTACTTTTTATCCTGGAAATCAAAGAGTTCCTGAGGGATTTTAAAAACTAAATCCACACTGATGAAGTCGTAGGCATCAGCTAGTATTGTAGTAATTCACTGGGGCACAATGAGACTAATTCATTTTTACATCATCATCATTTTTAACAAGACATCAACTGCTCACAACTGAGTGCAAGACTCCTCTCAAAGGAGGGTTATAGGCCGTAGTCCACCACACTGGTCCAATGCAAATTGGCAGACTTTACACACCTTTGTGTTCATTACGGAGAACTCTCAGGTGTGCAGGTTTCCTCATGATGTTTTCCTTTACAGTCGAATCATGTGATATTTAATTGCTTAAAAGAGATACATGGAGAAGTTTGAACCTGCAATCCCCCCAAATAGGAGATTTTAGGCTATCACACTATACTAAATGGACAGGTCTGAATCTAGTTATATTCTTGTCCACAAGGAGCATAGAACAGGGAGATGGGTACAACAGAATTTTCCACAATATCTAAACTAAATTAACAGGTTTAGAAGCAATGCTATCCCTTTCCACAATTTTATTGAGAAATTATATCATAAAAGATTTCTGATAAATATTAAAATCAATGAGTTTTTGAGGCATAAATAATAAGGAACCAGATAAAGTTTCAGATTTATAATTTACTAGATGATGCCCGCGACTTCATCCATGTGGATTAAGGTTTTTAATTCCCGCTGGAACTCCTTAATTTTCTGGGATAAAATGTAGCCTATGTGTTAATCTTGGGTATGAGCTATCACTATTCCAAATTTCAGCCAAACTGGTTCATTTGTTATGCCGTGAAAGAGTAACAAACATCCATCTATTCATCCTCACAAACTTTCGCATTTATATTATTAGTAGGATTTGCTGACGCCAGTGACCATCTGTGTGGATGTAGGTTTTTAAGAATAAATACAGGAAATCTTTAATTTTTCATGATAAAAAGTATCTCATGTCCACCACAATGCAAGCCATCTCAGTGTCTTTCATATCAAATATTTTCAAAATCGTTGGTACCAAATTTCATCAAGATTGGTTCAGTGGTTTAACAGTGAAAAGTAAGAACAAGTATAAAGTTAAATATCAGTGTCACTTTGTTCATTGTTATGTCAATGGAAGAGTTAAAATTTGGTGTTAAGGGCAGTATAGTAATTTAAAAACAGATTGATAAGAAAATCAGTTGAATTGCAGTGTGAATTTTATGTTGAGATATCTATTAAGATATCTTTTTGTGATTATGTTATAAATATTGAAAATTTTAATGGAATGTGCCAAAAATAAAACAGTGGACATTACCTATGCTATTATTTAATGGTTAGATAGTAATAGTTAGGTAGTTTTGTTTGAGTAAACATTTTGGAGGGAAAGTTCATTGACCCAATGAAATTGCAAATATTACTTCAAAACATTGCAAAAATTTGCAAATTTAGGCCTGGATAAAATCCTGAAATTATCCTGAATCCTGTTATAGCTTAGAGGTACATTTTATACATGCAAACAGTTAAGAAAAAATTATTAAAGTACCCTTTACCCATACAAAATATAAAATTGTTAACCTTTAAAGTAGGGAGCATTTTGGTTTCAACTGTGACCTTTTTGGCAACCATGGCTTTATCCTTCTCTGTATTGACGCAAGCTTTGTTGAAGGCATTGGTGATGTCCCCAAAGGCCGCCCGTTTCGCTGTGATGTCTTTGAGGGGACTGTCAGCTTTCCGCTTGTTTGGCGCCTTCAGGCTGTCTTTGTAAGTCTTCAGAGTAGCCAGCTGCTTACTCCTCGTCGTGATGCCGCGGCTCATGATGCCGTTCAGGTTCTCATTGACGCCGGTTGGCTTTGATGCCAACCTTGTTGGCGCCATTGTTAACTACTGCAAACAATTCATTCCTGTCACGTGTTACAATTAAATAGGTAACTTGCTACACTGTACCAAACGAGGATAGTACAGCTTGAAATAGTAAACAACGGTTCAAAATCCTCATGCCAACGATCAAAAATGGAGGCAAAACAACTGAACGTCTACCCAAGACAGCGTCATACAAATATTTGCAAAATACGAAATATACTCACACTGTGAAGACGGGGGCGGCCGTTTTGGTTATAAGTCACTAATTTTAGAATACACACTAACTAAAACAGTTAGATAAAAGTTATTATTTTGTCCGAATTTCGTTATTTCAACTCGCAACCGAACAGAGCTATTACAAAAACCGTTGAGATTAGTTGAGAAATTTTTTGGATTTTGATTGGCGGATCGATGAACCAATGAGAAACGATTACACGTTTAACGTTTCTTTTCCTGATTTATTCAGTGTACGAATATTGGGTAACAGGGTTATTTTCATAAAATAAGAAACTATTTTATTTTTATGATTATGCATTAATATAGTTTGCATTATTCAACAAAATACTACATTAATACCTTCAATGATAATTATTGGAATAGAAAATTATAAAACAATCAAAATCCCCAGCGCAATTTCATTGAATGGAGCGTGATTTGCAGAAATGTCAACTCTCATTCTTACCTAATGTCATGTAAAAATGACTTATTGCCAATGTCATTTTTTTCCTTGATCATTTTCCTTCAAAACTTTATTTATTTTCCTCTATTTTTCTTACCATACATAATTTTTGAGAATTAAATCAAAGCAAAGTAAATGAGTGATGTTATGACAATTAGAAATAATCTATTGATTTAAGAATATCGTGAAGTAATATTGTTTTTCATTATGTTAGGTGGTGTGAAGCTAAAAGTGTCTTTTACCCACGAAAGGTCATGTTTTGGTTACATTAGTTCAAAGTACAGTACAAACAATGAACAGGTAAATATTTTTACAGGCTCTTCTATCATACAAATGTCCTAATCTTGTAATTTCCGATAACAAATAATTTTAAGGTTAGGTCTTTGTTTTTGTGCTTGATAAGAGATATTCATTGATATCAAGCCAAGATATTAGAGTCGATGCTGTCAAATTTAATGTTTAGTTGTTTTCAGTAGGTTATTATGTTTAGTATTAACTGGGTAATTAATGGAGAGTACATAATGCAGTCAGTACTCAGTACTGCTTAGTAAATCCAAAAATCAGGTAGTAGTTAATTCTGATCTTAGTTGATTCATATTATGTAGAATATAGATAATAGTTATCTTATGATTACAAATTACAATCCTCAGCAATGCTGGATACAATGCAGACAGAGAATGCATAATAAGCCTTCCTTTTTATTCTTGCAGTCAATATGTGTTCAAGTTCTTTCAAGAGAGAAACAGCTATTGCTCTGGGTGGTATTCAGCAGCAATGTTCCAGAGGGTCACATGGCCTGTAACCCTATTTTCAGCAAGATGCTGGGCCTGGAAGAGGGTACAGAAGTTTTTGTGGCTCCCTATGGTGATGTTAAGATACTAGATGAGCTGTTTGTTGATACAGATAGCCCAGATGATCAGGAAATATTGGTAAGACAGATAATAGACTAATATTGTAATTTTTTTTATAATTGGTATGTCTACAAAGTAATGGTTACTTTTAAGCTAGTTCAAGAATAAATAAGTATTTTATTTCATTAAGTATATTATTCACAGTAAAACAAAATTATTTACATAATAATTAGGACAAAATATTTACAAATAAAATCCTTACTAATATTATAAATCCGAAAGTGTCTTTGTTGGTTTGTCCTTCAATCACGCCGCAACAGAGTCATGGATCGACGTGATTTTTTGCATGGTTATAGTTGAAGACCTGGAGAGTGACATAGGCTACTTTTTATCCCAGAAAATCAAAGGGTTCCTGAGGGGTTTTAAAAACTAAATCCATGTGGATGAAGTCTCGGGCATCAGCTAGTCTAAATATATAAAAGGAAAAGGTGACTGACTGATCTATCAACACGCAGCTCAATCCTATGGATGGATTGGACTGGGCATACAGATAGCTATTAAAACATCGGCATCAGGCTTTTTGAAAATTCAACCCTTAAGAGCGTAAAATAGAGGGTTGAAAAATCGAACATGAGTAAATCTGCAGGCTAAAGCTAGTTAAATATAAGTTTGTTTTAATATAATTTCCATCACATATTTTACTACATAAGTACTTTCCGTAGAGTTATTATAATTATAAACAAAAGTATGATTTTTAATATATTTTTAATATATTTATCATGCTGACTTTTTAGGAGCACAATGCAGAAATATTGCAACTCAGAATTCTAGATCAACTGAGACTTGTAGTTGCTAACCAGAAGGCTGTAGTCTGGATATCAACTTCCATGCCAATAGTATTCACACCTAAACAAACTGGTGTACTTGTAAACTATAGTAAAATAATTGTTAAGGTAGACGCTTTTAACAGTTTTCATGGTGGCCTTACAAATTCTTATGTAAATGTACCAAAGGAAAACAAAAATAAGTTTACTAATATAGGCATTATTAACAAAGGCTTGCTTCAACCATATTTAAATGTACCGAAAAGGTTAGTTTTAAGAGCATTACCCATTGATAGTGATGGCAAAAAAGATTTAATACATCCATACACTGTTTTTGTACATGAAGACTTGATAGATGACAAATTAAAAGACCTAATGATTATACTAGGGACTATGAAGAATATACCGTCAATTATAAGTGATCTTTCTGAAGAAGATGAAGTAGAAAATAACATACATATTGATGGTCTTTGTGTAGAAATAAAACCTATAGATTGTGTTGTATATAGAAGCTTATCCAGAGAAGTATATAATAAAAATATACCAACAGTACTTATACCTAAGTCATTAAATGTTATAATTAATCTTGAAAATGGTATGAAAGTGATATTCAATATAATAGGCGATGAGGTTGAGCAACCAGAACATATAGATATTATAACATACTCAGAAAAAGTTAACACTGAAATAGATGTGATTGAAAGGTTTAAGAACTGTGTAGTTAAGAGTACACATTCAGGCAGAAAATTCTTGATAAACGATGGAATGGTTAAACAAAATATGCAAATATCTAGCGGATTCTTGAGGTTCAAACTGAAACCAGAGAAACTGAAGTACACAATGATGAATTCAGAATCATTTCGGAACTGTACAGTATCTGCAAAATGCTTGAGCGACACTGAATTAAATCTACCAAAATCGGTCACATCAAAATTAGAATATGACTACAAGAATTATTGTAGAACAATGAAATCAAGTAAAGAATTGGTGGAGAAGATAATATCGCATATCAACTTTGAAATACAGAGGGAGGCGAGTTTTAAGGGAGTTTCCGAGATAAAAAGCAATGTTTTGATTACTGGTAAGAAAGCAATAAACACATTTTTCATTTTTTATTATTAACCAACTTCCAAAAAGGAGGAGGTTCTCAATTCGGCTGGTATCTTTTTTTTTTTTTTATTTGACAACAAAAATTGATGATGCCCTCAACTTCGACCACGTGGATTAAGGATTCCAGCGGAAACTCTGTAATTTTCCGGGATAAAAAGTAGTATATTATGTGTTAATCCTTGGTATGAACTATCTCCATTTCTTTCAGCCAATCGGTTAATTTGTTGTGGCTGAAAGAGTAACAAACATCCATACATCCATCCTCACAAACTTTCGCATTTATAATATTAGTAGGAAGTAGGATTGTAGGATTTTCAGCAAACATGTAAAATTATTAAATGGTGATCACAATGTAGTTACAATTTAATTTATGTACATAAATATAATTCAAGTAAAAGAAATTATTTTCCAGGTCAATGTGGTGCAGGAAAATCTGCAATCTGTCACATAGTTCAAAAGGAGCTGACCGTGTGGTCTCATATCCTACATTGCCGGTCTCTCAAGGGTCGTAAAGACATAACTGAGGTGATCGGTAAGGCAATACAGTTGTGTCAAGAGCATAGTCCAGCGGTGCTCATTTGTGACGACATTGATGCGTTGGTGCCGCCTAATATGGAGGGAGGTTTGCCTCAGGATATTGCCTATTATCAGAGGTATGCCCATACATAAGAGGATCAGGTTCATAATTCTGCATCCGCACGCGTGGCGCTTGGCTTGAATTTGAGAATCAATCGTCGCCATTCACACGCTTTCGAGTGTGTTAGCGTCATGCTAGTGAACGGGTGCCACCGGTGGGAATGGGGCTACTTTCTGTCTGCCCGTCTTTACATGTGTTGAATTATAATTAGGTATGCTTTTGTGGAACTTCCCCTCATTGTGGAAACACTGCATACGTAGCATAATATCTATTGTAAACTTTTTTAGAAAAGAGCAACTGCCAAGTTTCTTGCTGGTTCTTCTCGGCAGGAAGGGCATTCCGAACCAGTGGTAGATTCATGGATGATTCAAAAACACTTGTAAAAAAGTTTATTTGAATAAAAAACATTTCTATTCTATTCTATTTTTTGTATGTTCTGAAGAGGCAAGCTTGACTGACATCGACACATCGAGCTTGTGTTGGCTTTATCATTTGGCTTAAGTTATTTAATTTATGAATATCTTTGGTGATGGAGGATGGAACTCCTCAATGAATAAGAGCAAATCGCTCCCGATCATGGAATGTGAAGATTGATCCTATGAAGCTACCACTAAACAGCTTAAAATAACAATATTATTTATAAATTATTTAAAAAAAAATGAGTCAAAGTATAAAATAGTTTTAGTTTGTACAGATATGTTGAAGTCGCTCGACTTAATAGAAACAATGAAACCGCAAGGCTCTAGCCCGACTTCAACATACCTGTACAAACTAAAATTATTTTATACTTTGTAGTGGCGTTTGAAGTCGGTTTTTTTAAAAGAATTTTTATATAAGTATTATTACTATGTAAAAACATTGCACTAATCACAAATTTGTATTCTAGACTAGCTATAATTATAAAAAATATGCTACAAACATTGTCAGGCGTATGTGTACTGATGACGACATTAAGTATGAAGTCCTTACATCCGACGCTGAGGCAATTCAGCGGGAAACCACTTTTCACTGCACATTTTGACATCATTGAATTGAATCAGGTAAGTTATTGAAATTAATACCAGACTAGTTGATGCCAAAGATTTCATCTTCGATTTAGTTTTTGAAATCTCACGGGTACTCATTGATTTTTCCGGGATAACAAGTAGCCTATGTCACTCTCCAGGTCCTCAACTATAGCCAAACAAAAATTACATCAACCCGTAGCTTTAGCCGTTGCGTAGTGTGATTGAAGGATTAACCGACAAATCACAAACAAACACTTTCGCATTTACAATTAGTAAGATTTAACCACCCATAACTATCACTCAAGATGCATTTAGTTAGGAAAATTCTAGAAACTAAACTAGTTTGCTGATTAATGGATGTAGTAGTGGTTCCTCAGACCGGGAGAGCTACTTTTTATCTCGGATAATGAAAGAGTTCCCGCGGGATTTTTAAAAACTAAATCCATGCGGACGAAGTCGCGGGCATCAGCTAGTATAGTATAAGAAGTAGATTTTAAGTTTGGGGGTTTTTAATGTTGTTCTTATGACGTAAATATGGAAATCAGATTGTAATAGATGTATTGTATTCGTAGGATGAAAGAGTAGAACTTTTCAAACATTTGCTGAATGACAAAGTGAGAGAGTCATTTCTGGTAGAGGATGACGACGTCATCAGACTTGCGATGGACACAGGGGGGTGCAATGTCAGAGAGATCGTGGACTATCTTAATAAAAAGATATTCAAGGCTGTTAAAAAGAAAAGTAAGTTGAAGTCATTTTAATAATACAATATATTAAACTTTGTTTGCTTTTGCACAGCTTTTATTTATTTTCTTTACTCATGTATTTTTATTTTAGTTTCATGTTGTGCAATACAGAATTTTATTCTATTCTATTGTAACTTTGCCTCAGTGTGTCCTCAGCATTGGAAGTGTGTGGAATGGCATTCCGAACCAATAGTAGATTCACTTGATGATTTGAAAGCACTTTGTAAAAGTTTTTTTGAATTAATAGTTATTCTATTCTATTCAGCTGATTTTATGTACCTAACAACCTAAAAATATTATTTTTGAAAAACGTAATCTTATTTTATTTGAAAAAACGAGCTTTTCAAAATAATATGAAATACTTCAAAGAAATATAGTAGGTAAATATAATAAAGCATTTATTTGGGCGTGACCAATGTGACCAGACACTTGAAGTAAGTACAGGTACTTCAAGTATCAGATCATATCGATATCTGATTCGCTTTCCTTTTCTGTCTTTAGGTATTGCCGTAAGAGATTTTTTCGCTCCTCCCTCCTATGTATGTCGTCTTACGGTATTACTAAATACTAAGTTTATGCACGTGATATTAGGGGGCATTCATAATCTCCGACCACCATTTTCTAGTAATTTATATTTGTTTCTAGAATCAAGTACAGACGATAGGCCTCGTCTAGTGGAGGATGTAACGAAGGACTCGGAGAAGGCAAAGGCTTTCGACATCTGGGAGCCGCTCGGCGGCATGAGTGACGTCAAGCAACAGATCGCCGAAAGCATATTCTGGCCGATTATGGTAAGTTTACTGTACTGTGCTGTGTTGTGTTGTATTTATTTTTTGTATTTTACTTTGACTTTGCGGTCATCATCAGCAAGGGTTATAGGATATAGTCCCCACGCCGGCTCAATGCAAATTCACACATATTTGAGTACATTATGAAGAACTCTCATGTGTGCAGGTTTCCTCAAATTCTTTATTTATTTCATATAAGCTAACCTGATAAATCAAGCTTCTACCGATGTTTCACAGTGTTTGGACAGGCCGCTGTCATATTTTTACAAGCTTTTATTTAACTTGCAATGTTTGTTTGGGTCAAATCTTGCAAGATGAATTAGACCCACTTCCCGGTTTCTGATAGAGCTGAAATTTTGCATGTATGTGTAAATCGGATGACGATGCAATATTATTGTGACGTGGGGCTGATCTGATGATGGAGACGGAAGATGGCTATCGGAACTCTGTAATAAACCGACGTAACCCAATCGAGTTTGGGCTCGTTTGATTCGTCATAACAAGTACTCTGATCCTAGATGATTTCCAGAGTCTAATGATGTAGCTACTAAAAGCTTGCATTTAAAAATATTTTTTTTAATTTACACTTATTTTAAATTAGTTTAATTAACTAAAATGAGTGAGTGCACTAGTTGACAACAGTGATAGTTGATACTTTATGGCACTTCCTGCATCCCTATATTATTAGTTTCAGAGACACTCGTGTGTCAAATGTGGTGCTTCAAATTGATCCATTTGTTAATTCAGATTAGCGTTTTTTCGGCACGTATAAACTTGTTTTTGCTAGTAGCGCGTATAGGCTCGCCCTTTGCCACACGCGCAACTCGTACGAGCATTGACGCGCTTATAAGCTCCTTTAAGAGTGAACCGAATTTGTCCGAACCACCGGTTCGAGCGAATACGTTGGAATAAGCGCGAGCAATACGCTAGTTTGAAATCGCTCATAATGTTTGTATAGGGACAGTCCAGTGTTAATCATAGAATAATAGGGTATTTTGCTCCTAGTGAGAAATAATCTAAAAATATCTACATGAGATAGTTAAGGCAATAAGAAATCGGGAAGTGTAAGTTTCAGTTCACAAAATTGTAAAATAAATTTTATGATTTTATTTGAAAGTTTTCACTGTTTTTATTTAGGCTACGGCGGCGGTCGCTATGGTTACAAAGGGCGCCAACCATTTGAGCGAACGAATTTACTATACAGACGACGTCATCACATGGCGTCTAGTGACGTTTCGTTGTTTACGCGCGGAAATTTAAAATGCAATATTTTAATGCATTATTTTCGTATTAAATTTTCTAGTAGTATATTATTATCACCTTAGGATCAAAAGACACTTTTTAGTAAAACACCCTATTATATATGTCAGTGCTGTAGAGAAACATGTGATATTTAATTGTTTAAACGGACATAACTCCGAGAAGTCAGAGGTGCGTGCGTATTGACGGCAGGCCTAACCACTAGGCTATCACTGGTCCTTGTCTTCGCAGTACCCAGCCCTGTTCCCGTCTCAGTCGTGCGGGATCCTGCTGTACGGGCCGCCGGGCACGGGCAAGTCGCATATCGGCTCCTGCCTCGCCCGCCTGACCAACATGCGGCTCATCGCCGTGAAGGGGCCCGAACTGCTCTCCAAGTACATCGGCCAGAGCGAGAAAGCTGTCAGGGACATCTTCGACAAGTGAGTGAAATAGACATACACAAAATGGCCATGTGCTTACTAGGGTGGAGTGAAAAAAACAAATTTTTTATTAGCAAGAAAAGGTTAGAATTATTTTGCTATAATCCGCCAACAGAAAAAATCTGTATGGTCAAACATGCAATTAAAAGCTAAGCACCACTCACCTACCCAGCCAAGCAAAAAAGCCAAGTTCCCAAGCAAGCAATGCCACCACCACTCACATGCACCACCACACAAGACTTTTACACTACTCTCGACGCACGTTTCGCCCCGACACCGGAGCATCCTCAGGAGATGTCGACTTTACAATGCTGTATTGTCTAGTCAATACAGCAATACAGACTAGACAATACAGCATTGTAAAGTCGACATCTCCTGAGGATGCTCCGGTGTCGGGGCGAAACGTGCGTCGAGAGTAGTGTAAAAGTCTTGTGTGGTGGTGCATGTGAGTGGTGGTGGCATTGCTTGCTTGGGAACTTGGCTTTTTTGCTTGGCTGGGTAGGTGAGTGGTGCTTAGCTTTTAATTGCATGTTTGACCATACAGATTTTTTCTGTTGGCGGATTATAGCAAAATAATTCTAACCTTTTCTTGCTAATCATGAACTTCCGCAAAGTAACGCCTGCTTCTATCCAAATTTTTTATTTTTTCTTAGCCTGGGGGTCAAATTTGTAGCTTATAAAAAACAAAAATTTTTGAAAAAAAAATTTTACTCAACATCTTGAGCATAGTACAAACAGAATAGTAGGCTAACTAAGGCCGATCGGCGAGTTAATTACCTACTCTTGCGTTGACGCCTAGGGTTGTCACTTTTATTTTTGACTAGCTGATGCCCGCGATTATTAATAGGTAGGTTACTACTTTTATTGAAAAATTAAACAAACAAAAAAGAGCGAGCGTGCGACGTAATACGCAATTGCGCGCGATTAGCACAGCGGCGCGATATATACAAAAGTACTCTGTGGCGCGCCGCGCGGCCCGTACCATCCCGTACTGCCGGCCGATTGAGCCGGTTGAGATTTTGCGAATGTGTGCGTGAAACTTCCGTGCGTACACGGCGCCCGCTGCTCACGCATACATTCAAACCGGCAGCGGCCACTTTGTATGAAGTCTATTCTGTTTGTACTATGTCTTGAGGCAGCCCACTCATTTTTAAAATTAATTACGAGTAAAAATATTTGGTTGCAAAAAAAATTTTTAAAGGCGTTCTAGAAACTTCAGAGTATCCTCTTTTATGCCAATTAAAAATCACGTTAAAAAAAAATTTGTGACTATTGTTTTAATTTAAAAAAAAAAATCCCAAAAAGTAACATTCCTCTTTAGGGCACTAGAATAAAATTTGAGTTGGAAATGATCATAATTGCTAGTTCTTAGATGTTTTAAGACATTAAAAGACAAAAAAAAATTTTTTTTTGCAACCAAATATTTTTACTCGTAATTAATTTTAAAAATGAGTGGGCTGCCTCAAGATGTTGAGAAAAAAATTTTTTTTTTTTTCAAAAATTTTTGTTTTTTATAAGCTACAAATTTGACCCCCAGGCTAAGAAAATATAAAAAAATTGTTTTTTTCACTCCACCCTAGTGCTTACTGTAGTATCTAATATGGTATAAGAAAATATAAGAAAGCTCCAAGTCATCTAAATAGGTATGTAAAAGGAAAAGATGACCTGACTGACAGACTGATATCTATCAATGCACAGCTCAAACCACTGGACAGATCGGGCTGTTTGGCATACACATAGGCATCCGCTAAGAAAGGGTTTTTGAAAATTCAGAACCTAAGGATTTTCCCTTTCCTGGGGGTTTGAAAAATCGAACTTAACGTGAGCGAAGCCGTGGGTAAAAGCTCGTCTTAGCATGTAATTGTAATCTATAAAATATATACGTTTTATTCAGAATAAATTAACTAATACCGTATACGAACGCATAATACTGTAGAAGTACAAACTGTAGCTCTGTTGATGATGTGGACGTCTTAGAATAGAACAGAATAGAATAGAATTATTTTTTATTCAAATAAACTTTTACAAGTGCTTTTGAATCGTTGATGAGTCTACTACTGACTGCTTCGGAATGCCCTTCCTGCTGAGAAGAACCAGAAAGAAACTCGGCGGTTGCTCTTTTCAAAACAAGTTTACAGTAGGTACTTTTTTTATTTTTTTTTATTCGATGACAACATAGTCCTTGACTGTGATCTCACCTGACGGTAAGTGACGATGCAGTCTAAGATGGTAGCGGGCTAACTTGTAAGGGGTATGGCAGTGAACTTTCAACCCATAACCCTAATCGGTTTCTACACGCCATCGTACCGGAACGTTAAATCGCTTGGCGGCACTTTTTTGACGGTAGGGTGGTAACTAGCCACGGCCAAAGCCTCCCACCAGACCAGACCAGAGGCAATTCGGAAATTATAAATTCCCAAATTGATCCCGCCGGGAATCGAACCCGAGACCTCCCAGTTATAAGACCACAGCGCTCATTACTGGGCCAGGGAGGTCGTCGTACTTATGCTATGTATGCAGTGTTTCCACAATGAGGGGAGGTTTCAAAAAAATGCAAATTTACAATTCAAAACATGTTAAGACGGGCAGACAGAAAGTAGCCCTACTCCCGCTGGTGGCACCCGTTCACGAGCATGACGCATGACCCAGCCATACTTGTTGTTGGTTGCTTCGCTCAACCATATTTGAGGGAACGTAACAACCCGCATCACAACAGTATACACGCATACTTCACCTCTAACATCAGCTTTCTTGTTGTGCCAGGGCTGACATCCAACGTCCGTGCATCCTTTTCTTCGACGAGTTCGACAGTCTCGCGCCCAAGTAAGTGTAATATTGTAAGTACATTTTCACAGCTTTTCACTCGTCCATCGTTAATTTAAATCTTATCCAACATTCATTCTTACAGTAGCTTCTAGATTCATGTCAAGGATATCTGAGAAGACACGAGGTCTCTTCTGTTCTCGATTCAGAATTGTGTGACGTGACGCATTCGAAAAACGAGAACGGCGTGCAGATGCCCTGATTTCTTGACCCTTGAATTCTTGGCTGCACTCGGCGTGAGTTTGGAGCTGGGGTTTTTACTCTATACATAGTTTTCTATGTCATCATCATCAAAACCAAAATTCGAAATTATTTAATAACAAATTATATGAAAAATTCGCTCCGTTCAACTTTTCTCTTACGAGAAGCTAGATTGCACTTCGCAATGACCTACTTATAATAAGCCGTCACTCATCCGGCGATGGATAAGATATACCGTTGTGAGATCAAATCAGCAGCGAGGAGATCTTTAGGAGAACCAGAGTTACTGGCTTTCGCGACTCGAGCTATGAGTGTATTGTGTATTTACCAGGCGCGGTCACGACTCAACGGGGGTCACTGACCGTGTAGTGAACCAGCTGTTAGCGCGTATGGACGGCGCAGAGGGTGGCGCGCGGGGACCCGTGGTGGCCGCCACCTCCAGACCTGACCTCGTGGACCCGGCTCTGCTACGGCCGGGCCGGCTGCAGACGCACATCTACTGCTCGCTGCCCAACCAGGTGGGATATTGTATCAGAGGGGACGTCACCGTGTAGTGAACCAGCTGCTAGCGTACATGGACGGCGCGCAGGGCGGCGCGTGGGAGCCCGTGGTGGCTGCCACCTACAGACCTGACCTCGTGGATCCCGCCCTGCTGCGGCCAGGCCGGCTTCAAACGCACATCTACTGCTCGCTGCCCGACCAGGTGAGACATTTTATCAGAGGTGACGTCACCGTGTAGTGAACCGGCTGCTAGCGTGCATGGACGGTGCGGAGTGCGGCGCGCGGGGGTCTGTGGTAGCCGCCACCTCAAGACCTGACCTCGTGGATCCGGCCCTGCTGCGCCCGGGTCGGCTGCAGACACACATCTACTGCTCTCTGCCCGACCAGGTGGGTGAACATTTAAAGAGTGATGACGTCAACAACTGACTCAACTAAAGGATCAGAGGAACGAAATGTCTCTGATATACTGATTCGGAAAATAAGGGTCCTGCCACTGAAGTAATTATAAGTGTAATTTCATGAAACAAAATTATGTACTACTTTTACTACTTTTTGGTCCGATATAACTTCTCTCAGCATTGTCCAAAAAAAACGATAACGCTTTTTGGATCGTTTGGATGATATTTTAGACTGCGTGTGATAAAACTACAGATGAAGATTTGGATAGCAGTTTTCTTTTTATAAGGTTTTCTGCGCAAGGTATAAAAATTATCTGTACGTTTTAATAGCATGATTTCAAAAAAGTCCTTAAGATTTTGTATTAAATTCTTAAACAATATATTTAATTTGTTGTGTCGCGGTTACAATATAATTGATGAAAGTAAATAAAGCCTTTTTCAACAGTCTAACCGCTACGAGATCTTGCAAACGCTATCGAAAAGTGTGAAAGTCCTTAAGGTTTTGTATTAAATTCTTAAACAATATAATTTAACTAGCTGATGCCCGCGACTTCGTCCGCGTGGATTCAGTTTTTAAAATCCCGAGGGAACTCTTTGATTTTCCGGGATGCTTTATACTCTACAGGTTCTCAACTATACCTATCCAAAAAAATCACGTCAATCCGTAGGTTTTTTGCAGCGTGATTGACGGACAAACCAACAAAGACAAAATTACGTTTAGCTGTCATTTGCGTTTTGTTATACCATGTCAGATGCGTTTTTGTTATACCACGTTTTATAGTGACTTGACTTAAACGCGGTCGAACGGGATAAAAAGTATCCTACGTCCGTCTCCTGGTTCTAAGCTACCTCTCCACCAATTTTCAGCCAAATCGGTTCATCCGTTCTTGAGTTATAAATAGTGTAACTAACACCACTTTCTTTTATATATATAGATTTGTTGTGTCGCGGTTATAATATAATTGATGGAAGTAAATAAAGCCCTTTTCAACAGTCTAACCGCTACGAGATCTTGCAAACGCTATCGAAAAGTGTGAGTATAGACGACAAGGTGGACCTGGTTGAGTTGTCACACAGGACCGACGGTTTCTCGCCCGCCGACCTCAAGTCTTTGCTGGTCACCGCTCAGTTGGGAAGGCTGGAAAGACTACTGGTAAGTATTTCTTCTGAGACTTACTTTACTTTTTGTTACTTCTCTCATCAGAGAGTTCTTCAAAATGTTCTCGAAGGTGTGTGAAGTCCGCCAATTCGCATTGGGCCAGCGTGGTGGAATATGGCCTATAACCCTTCTCTGAGAGGAGACCTGCGCTCAGTAGTGAGCCGTTGATGGGTTGCTAATGATGATGATGATGAAGTGTTTCTACTTACACACTTACCATGAGCATAGATTATACGTCGTCATCAGCAACCCATCAACGGCTCACTACTGAGCGCAGGTCTCCTTTCAGAGAAAGGTTATAGGCCATAGTCCACCACGCTGGCCCAATGCAAATTGGCAGACTTCACACACCTTTGAGAACATTATAAAGAACTCTCAGGTGTGCAGGTTTCCTCACGATGTTTTCCTTCGTCGTTGAAGCATGTGATATTTAATTGCTTAAACGTACTTAACTTAAAAATGCCAGAGGTGCGTGCTCGGGATCGAACCTGTGACACCCTGAATAAGAGACTGCAGTCCTAACCACTAGGCTATCACTGCTTTTATTTAATACATCATACTATTATTATAAATGCGAAAGTGTGTTTGTTTGTTGGTTTGTCCCTCAATCACGCCGCAACAGAGCCACGGATCGACGTGATTTTTTGCATGGGTATAGTTGAGGACCAGGGGAGTGACATACGCTACTTTTATCTCGGAAAATCAAAGAAACTAAATTCGAAGACGAAACTAAAGACGAAGTCGTGGGCATCAGCTAGTCTGAAATATTTTGAAGCACAGAAAGCAATTAAAATCATAAATTTAGGATAAGTACTAGATACCGTCGGTGTACTAGTAAATTACGGTAATTAATAGCCTTAACTGGCGTACCCACATAGTGACGTAGCAACCAATGTTTGACGTTTTCAAATTGATGAAATTACGCTGCCGCATTTATGAAGATGCAACCTAAGACGAAGTGCGCTTGCCTAGAAGATGCCTATTCACTCTTGATTTAAAGGTACCCAAGTTATAGGCAGTGATTTATTATGATGCAGGTGAACAGTGAAGACAGGAACCTGGAATCCGTTGTGGTGTTCAAGGAAGACATTGAGAGTGCTTTACGTGAGACCAGGCCTTCGCTGTCGGCTGAGCAGAGACTGTTTTACGATATGATGTGAGTCCTAAATTTTTTTTTATTCGATGACAAGATAGTCCTTGACTGCGATCTCACCTGATGGTAAGTGACGATGCAGTCTAAGATGGTCGCAGGCTAACTTGTAAGGGGTATGGCAGTGAACATTCAACCCATAACCCTACTCGGTTTCTACACGCCATCGTGCCGGACCGCTAAATCGCTTAGCGGCACGTTTTTGACGGTAGGGTGGTAACTAGCCACGGCCAAAGCCTCCCACCAGACCAGACCAGATACAATTCGGAAATTATAAATTCCCAGATTGACCCCGCCGGGAATCGAACTCGAGACCTCCCAGTTATAAGACCGCAGCGCTTACCACTGCGCCAGGGAGGTCGTCGAACATGCTAAATTTTATAGTATAGTATCTACACTAATATTATAAAGAGGAAAGATTTATTTGTTTGATCCCTGAATAACATAGGCAATAGGATGTTTTCAAAGAGTTAGGGATCCGTATGAAAACTACGATAATATAACCCAAGGTGTGAAAAAAATACCAAAAAAATCCTTATCGCGTACGCTGCGGAAACTATTGACAATAGAGCAAAGTGATGTACTACATCTGCAAAAAAGTCCGCGATACCATATGTCTAACTATTACAGTTATGTCACAACTACTTTTCTATGTTAAAATATGCAATATAGTAACGCCGAAAAATCCTTATATCGCGTACGCTGCGGAAACTTACTAATATTACGAGTAATATTATAAATGTTTAAGTGTGTTTGTTTGTTGGTTTACCCTTCAATCACGCTGCAACGGATCTACAAGTTGACGTGATTTTTTGTATGGGTATAGTTTAGAACCTGAAGAGTGACACTAGTACTGGCTGGCTACTTTTTGTATTAAATCAAAGAGTTTCCGAGGGATTTTAAAAAGAAAATCCGCGCGGACGAAGTCGCGAGCATCAGCTAGTAGTACATAAAACAAGTCATTTCATCCGGGATATTTTTCCACCCGAGCCGAAAGCGAGACTAGATATTTAAATCGAGGATGAAATGGGTCTTATGACCGAGTTAAACTCCCTGTTTCTCTTCGGTTGCGAAATAAAACGCTGAGAAATAATTATTGTTTATTCGTTGTTAAACGTGAATAAAGTTTTATTTATTATTATTTATTTATTTATTTTATAAAACATTATTGGGCAATTGAAGCCTCAATAGCCCAACGGTTAAAGGTGCGGACTGAAAACTGAAAGATCGCAGGTTCGAATCCCACCCGTTGCACTATTGTCGTACCTACTCCTAACACAAGCTTTCCGCTTATTTGGAGGGGAGAGGAGAATATTAGTCAACTTCAACTTGGCTGATATTCTTAAAAAAAAAATTGTGACATAACCCAATTTTTTTTATTTCACAGATACAAAAGGTTTAGAGGGGAAAGTCTGTCGCCGGAACAGCGGTTGATGTCGAAAATAATGCAAAAGCAAAGAGTTACTTTAGCCTAAGGCGCAACGCCTACCAACGGAGTCGAGTGGTGCCGAGGCGCAGAGTATTTTAATAATAGCAACTTAAATTCAGTTTTATTTGCTTTGACATACGGTAGTGAACAAAAAACAAACTACGCTTGGCTTGATTTTTTTCATTATACCAATTTGAAAAGTATTTCAAAGTTGTTCTCATTAAGTCGTTGCGCCTCGACGCCACTAGTATGCGCTGTAGATTTAGCTATATTTATGCACATTCCAAAAATTAATCTTAAGGCTTTAAGATGCGTGAAATAACCTTGAGAAACGGAGCCAGCGTAGACTTATTTCAACGTCACCGCCATCTAGCGGCTACGCTCGGTACTTGCTCGAGAACTCAGCAAGTACATGAGAGTACCTCAAAATATACCAACGATAAAGTAAATGTGCAGAGGGAACAGTGTTTTATGTTATCCTACCTAGTATGTTTGGGCCTCACTGAGATTGATGTCACGTGCAGGTATTAAGAGTCTCCATTGCTTTAGCTTCACCTAGTAGGCGCCATGTACCATAACGAGCTTGCAAGTAGTTTATAAGTTCGAGGTAATTAATTCTTTTTGTTGTTATTCTTACCTTAATTATTTTTAATAAGTCTTTTAAAATCATTGTATTCTTTGATAGTTTTTAGGGTTTCGTACCCAAAAGGTGCCAACCCTGTTTTATCAAAAATATTTATTTAGGTAATAAACAAAAAATCGGCCAAGTGCGAGTCAGGCCTCGCTCTTTTAGGGTTCCGTACATAATATGACCAAATCACTTTTTTAGGGTTCCGTATACCCAAAGGGTACCAACGGGACCCTATTACTAAGCCTACGCTGTCCGTCCGTCCGTCCGTCCGTCCGTCCGTCCGTCCGTCTGTCAGCGGGCTGTATCTCGTAAACCGTAATAGATAGAGAGATGAAATTTTCACATATTATTATGTATTTCTATTGCCGCTATAACAACAAATAATAAAAATTAAATTAAATTAAAAAAATTAAATAAAAATATTTCCATGGGTACATGGAAATATTTTCATTTAATTTTATTTAACGGAACCCTAAAAGAGCGAGGCCCGACTCGCACTTGGCCGATTTTTAAAACTAGATACACATTTAGATAACTTAGTTCTGAGTTAGTATTAAATTAGGAAGCAGTGTTAGCCTAGTGGTTAGGACTGTGGTCTCCTATTCGGGGGGGTCGCAGGTTCGATCCCGGGTACGCACCTCTGACTTTTCGGAGTCAAGTGCGTTTAAGCAATTAACTATCACTTGCTTCAACGGTGAAGGAAAACATCGTGAGGAAACCTGCACATCTGAGAGTTCTTCATAATGTTCTCGAAGGTGTGTGAAGTCCACCAATTCGCATTGGGCCGGCGTGGTGGCACTATGCTATGTGGTACTATGGCCTATAACCCTTCTCTGAGAGGAGACCTGCGCTCAGTAGTGAGCCGTTGATGGGTTGCTAATGATGAAATGATGATGATGATTAAATTAGGATATGGGGAAAGAATGCTCGTTGGTTTTGGTCACAACTTTGAAGGCCCCTATTTCTTCATTTTTGAATCTTTTCCATGCATGGGAGCCCCCTTTATTTTTTAATTTAATTTTATTTTTATTATTTGTTGTTATAGCGGAAATAAAAATACACACTGTGAAAATTTCAACTATGTATTACTGTTTACGAGATATTATAGTCCAGTAAAAAGTTAAATGAAACCATGATCTGACCAGTTTTGGCGCAATGAGTAAAAATGTGTTCATTAATACTTAAATAAAGATATTATGGAAGAAATTTTGATTTAAATTTAGGGGAAAATGATGAAAAAAAAGGGGTTGAAAAATGCCTTTTTTTTAAATAACTTAATAACGGTAGGAAATAGAAAAAAAAGTTTCAAGTAAAAGTTGTAGAGAAAAAAATTCTACACAAAAAAGTTCCTTTTCATTTTTTTGTTATCTGCTTTAGTTTAGCTGCAAAAAATAAAAATTAAATTTGCTTTGTAATTAATTATAAAGATTTATAAAGGCGGGAAACATAGTGCCTATCTCAATTAATTAAGCTTTGAATAACGGTAGTACAGTCAAATTAATAAGGTATTTTTTCGAAATAGAAGATACTTCCGAACATTATCCAACAGTTTTCAAAATCGGTCATCGTAGCTATTAAAACTCTAACCTGCGTGATGTCAGATATCAGATTGAAACTTTTTCGCTTTCTATATTAAAAAGTTAGACTTTAGACTGTTTGACTTTAATTTGTTTTTAACCAATTTAAAAAAAAGAGGAGGTTCTCAATTCGCTCGCTGAGTCATCTATTGCAAACTTCAAAAATCTAGATACTCTGATACAAAAATATAGGCCAATTATTTATACCTTTCATCCCATTGTTTATGACAATGGAGATTGGGAAATAATTTGTTAGTTAACAATTGAATAACTTTTTGAAAAATGGTGGTTAAACTTTTGTTTCTCCAGGGCTCGATTCTTTCAAGTGTTAAGAAGATACTAGAAGTTTTTCAAATTTTTAAAATAACATCTTATGTTATAAAAAAAATATTTGACCGAGCGAAGCGAGGTCTCTGAGTTAACTAGAGCGATTTGCACTTGTCCGTCCGTCCGTCCGTCCGTCCGTAAGTCTGTCAGAGCCTTATAACTTTTGAATTACTGAA
Organism: Oeneis ivallda; assembly: GCA_029955525.1. Lineage (NCBI taxonomy): Eukaryota > Metazoa > Arthropoda > Insecta > Lepidoptera > Nymphalidae > Oeneis > Oeneis ivallda. The sequence continues at coordinate 28,107,305 of JARPMR010000002.1, read as the reverse complement.
CGTAATTACTTCAAATTTAGATATAATCGACCGAGCGAAGCGAAGGTCTTTGAGTTAACTAGGGCGATTTGCACTTGTCCGTCCGTCCGTCCGTCCGTCCGTCCGTCTGTCAGAGCCTTATAACTTTTGAATTACTGAACGTAATTACTTCAAATTTAGATATAATATGTAAACCGATGGCCTCCAGCCGAAAATGGCTTAAAAAGTTATAAAAATCTTTATTTCAGGGGGGCTCTCATAGAAGCGAATGCGAAGTAAAAAAAAAAAAATCGCGTTACATAAAATTGTTACGTATCATTTTAAAGATAATTTTGAACTGAGTACAAAAATATTTTTTTTTTAATTTTTCCCTTAAAATTGACGAAATGGGGGGCTTTCAAAGTGGCGATTTTATACGCTCGCTTGAAGACGCTCTCTAGAAAAATCCGCTATGGATTTTCAAACTGATTTTATGTTTTTAGGTCACTTATATCCTGTACTTGAACAACAAATACTAAAATTATATGAATATTATAAAGAAACGAGATTATTTAATTTTTAATGGGCGTCAGTAATTCATATAGCATCAACATAGCTTCACAATAATGCTAATAGATGGCGCAGTCAGTAACTATTCCCATGGAACTACGAGTTAAATTCAATGTTTGATAAATAATTCAATGTTTTCACTAACGTTCCCTAACCTTTACGGGCTACCTATAAGTTAGGTGATTGATGTTTTCTGTCAACTTATTTATCACGATCCTGTACGGGACACCTAAAAGGATATTGGGACGGATGTTAGGACTTAGGATTGTATTTAGGAGCTACCTACGTTAAGAGACTCCTACTTAGGGGATGATTTAGGTATGTTTGGTGAAAACGGGCATAATAATAATGTCAGTTTTGGTTATCATGTATCGATTGAATGAATAATCATGGGATACCGTTACCGCGAGGTCTCAGTTCGGGGCGAACCACTAGTATGTAAACCGATGGCCTCCAGCCGAAAATGGCTTAAAAAGTTATAAAAATCTTTATTTCAGGGGGGCTCTCATAGAAGCGAATGCGAAGTAAAAAAAAAAAATATCGCGTTACATAAAATTGTTACGTATCATTTTAAAGATAATTTTGAACTGAGTATAAAAATATTTTTTTTAAATTTTTCCCTTAAAATTGACGAAATGGGGGGCTTTCAAAGTGGCGATTTTATACGCTCGCTTGAAGACGCTCTCTAGGAAAATCCGCTATGGATTTTCAAACTGATTTTATTTTTTTAGGTCACTTATATCCTGTACTTGAACAACAAATACTAAAATTATATGAATATTATAAAGAAACGAGATTATTTAATTTTTAATGTACATCAGTAATTCATATAGCATCAACATAGCTTCACAATAATGCTAATAGATGGCGCAGTCAGTAACTATTCCCATGGAACTACGAGTTACGACTACGACCTATCGTACGTATTGTAATTTTTTTTGTACCCTATTATTCAATTAAAATTATTTTTTAGTTAAATTTTAGTTAAATATTGTATATTTTCCATTCGCGTCGATAGATGACGATTTGTACAGATGCCCGTAACCCGGTTTCACTCGTTAGTACCTACATAATAATTCAATGTTTTCACTAACGTTCCCTAACCTTTACGGGCTACCTATAAGTTAGGTGATTGATGTTTTCTGTCAACTTATTTATCACGATCCTGTACGGGACACCTAAAAGGATATTGGGACGGATGTTAGGACTTAGGATTGTATTTAGGAGCTACCTACGTTAAGAGACTCCTACTTAGGGGATGATTTAGGTATGTTTGGTGAAAACGGGCATAATAATAATGTCAGTTTTGGTTATCATGTATCGATTGAATGAATAATCATGGGATACCGTTACCGCGAGGTCTCAGTTCGGGGCGAACCACTAGTTTTATTGCTGAACTCTCTTTAGCGGGGGCGCGCGCATGCTGTAACAGCCGCGCGGAGCCCTATTTTCAACGTCAAATTAAAATTATAAATAATGGAGATAGAATCCCGGGACTTGGGACTTTTTTATTGGAAATTTCCTCCTCTTAACGAGCTTTTTTCAAAATTGCTTAAATGTCAATATTTTTCGAGTTACTAACAAAAAACGAAATATCATTTTTTTTTTATTTTTTTTATTATAACATATTTTTTATTATGACATTTTGACTTTATACAGTATACTACATTAAACCAATTTTTTATTAAATCATTTTTTTTTCATCTTATTTTGTTAATTGCCGAGTTTCTTGCTGGTTCTTCTCGGCAGGAACGGCATTCCGAACCAGTGGTAGACTCATTGACGATTCAAAAGTACTTGTAAAAGTTTATTTGAATAAAAAACATTTCTATTCTATTCTATTCTATTCTAATAACAATTGCAATTTTTTACCTGCACCAAAATCCTTCAAAAACATTTTTCTAGAGGTGATTCCGACTCGAATGAGCCATCGCTCATATTTTTAGGACCTTTATCTCTATTTTTCACGTTTTTGAACTTGTTGACTAGACTAATACGTAGGTATGTATTTACGAATTCAAATAAATATTGACGAATTTCAAAACATAACATTGACATAACATTTGACGACCTCCCTGGCTCAGTGGTGAGCTGTGTTGTCTTATAACTGGGAGGTCTCGGGTTCGATTCCCGGCGGGGTCAATTTTGGAATTTATAATTTCTGAATTGTCTCTGGTCTGGTCTGGCGGGAGGCTTTGGCCGTGGCTAGTTACAACCCTACTGTCAAAGACGTGCCGCCAAGCGATTTAGCGTTCCGGCACGATGGCGTGTAGAAACCAATTAGGGGTATGGGTTGAATATTCACTGCCATACCCCTTCGAAGTTAGCCCGCTACCATCTTAGACTGCATCGTCACTTACCATCAGGTGAGATCGCAGTCAAGGACTAGCTTGTCATCGAATAAAAAAAACACTTCGGCGATGAAACTTGACAACATAATAGTGCTGTCAATAAAGAGAACAATTAGTTCAGTTTCTACACTTTTTTGCCAAGTTGTACGAATATTGGATAGAAGCAGGCGTTACTTTGCGGAAGTCCATGATTAGCAAGAAAAGGGTAGAATTATTTTGCTATAATCCGCCAACAGAAAAAATCTGTATAATTTTTACACTACTCTCGACGCACGTTTCGCCCCGACACCGGAGCATCCTCAGGAGATGTTGACTCTACAACGATGCATTGTCTAGTGACGCTCGTGTCAATTGCGCGGTATTATATACCGTATTTCTACCCCCACTACTGTTGCCCCGCCCACTACCCCCCCCTTCAAACAAACGAAGCAGTGGTGAACTTGAGACGTTCACTTGTTCATTAAGTAATTTAAACTGAGTATTATTGTTATGTTTTATTATTTCTAATTGTTCCAACATGCTCAGTCGAAGCCCTTTATCACAGGTGTGTAAGATTTTGTATGAATGATCGGATGATAATTTGTGTCCACTATCAAGGAGATGTTTAGCAAAGTGAGACTTTTGGGGTTGGTTGTTCCTAACCGCAGCCATATGTTCTTTGTAGCGTGTTTCAAATTTACGACCCGTTTGACCAATATAAGTGGCTTTACAGTCTGAACATTCGAGTTTATAAATGCCCGATTTTTGTTTGTTGTTTAATTTATCTTTACCGTTGCAAATATTTTTAAGTGTATTATTTGTCCTAAATGCAACATGTATATCTTGTGCTTTAAGTCTCTTCGCGATACGCTCCGACACTGTTCCAAAATAAGTTAAACTGGATTTGTATTTATTTATTTTATCAGGTGATGATGAATATAAATCCTGTTTTATCCGCATCAATTGTTGCTTTTTTATTATATTATTAACAATATTATTGTTGTAACCATTTGCCTGTGCCATGTGATAAATTACTTTTAATTCTTTTAAGTAGTTTTCTTTTGTGAGTGGAATAGACAGCAACCTATGCACGTAACTGTGGAACGCTGCGAGTTTATGCTGCCACGGATGACAGGATGAAGCGGGTATGGTTGTGTCTGTGTATGTGGGTTTCCGGAAAATACCAAACTGATGTTTATTATTAGCACGAGTTATAGTAAGATCGAGGAAGCTTATAGAGTTATCTTGTGTTGTAACGTGCGTCGAGAGTAGTGTAAAAATTATACAGATTTTTTCTGTTGGCGGATTATAGCAAAATAATTCTACCCTTTTCTTGCTAATCATGGACTTCCGCAAAGTAACGCCTGCTTCTATCCAATATTTAAAATCGGTGAGCTTGACCGTACAGGCTAGACTTTACATCAAATTAACTAAATTACATCGTGTCGCGGTTCAAAACATTTGGTTTAACCAACAATGCAAACATTTAAACGTCATTCCAAACTACATTAATCTAAAGACCAACACGCACAGTCGAGCTTCTAATATTGCAATAAAAAAAGCTCAACAAGTATGGTTAAATGAAGAATCACGTCATTGGTTCACTGTTAGGGACAATTTAAAACTACATCTAAAAATACTCTATTCTGAACTTTCCTTCAAATTACATAATATTGAATTCGATCTTCTAGACCAAAAAGCGAGAGATTTAGCATCAATTGAAGTCCACAGTAAATTCCTTTCCCAACAAAAGAAATTAAAATCACTTGTTAATAAATCCTCCCAATCTACGTTATTGAACAACAATACGACAGACAATATGACAGACGTACCGGGTCACCAATTTCATCCCCGAGTTAAAAATCTAACTGATATCATAATACCTAAAAATGAAATACGCCTTTTAGACAACGGTTTAAAATACAATATACCTAATAATAATACACAAAAATCATTAGAAACACTGGCAATGGAATCTGAATTAGCTGTGGTCCTTAACAAAAAAGATAATATTATCAAAAATATTATCGCTCATGAAATCAAAACAAATGCTGCACTTCTAAATTCCAATTCAAAAAGTAATATTAATAACAATAGCAACAACACAAACAATAACAACAACAGTAACAACCACGTAAACAAAAACAACAAAATATATAAATCTTTACAAAAAACGTTAAAAGATAATGATCTTATTATTTCAAAAGCCGATAAGGGTAATGCGATTGTTATCCTAAAGAGGATCGACTACCAAAATAAGGTCAATGAGGTTATCTCCGGAGAAGAATTCTCTAAGTTATCCTCTGACCCAACTAATAAATACACAGCAGAAGTTAGGCTAGCCGTTAATAAATCAAAACACATTTTTCCAAAAAATACATCAAAACACAACGTCATTCAAATGAACACTAATGCTCCTACATTATACGGCTTACCAAAAATCCACAAAAATAATATTCCAATCCGTCCCGTGGTCTCATATATTGGCGCACCTGCATATCTATTAGCAAAAGAGCTAAACAAAGTTATTAAATCAAAAACATCCTTCAATCAGTCTTATTCATTAAAAAATAGTATCCAACTAGTCAATAAAATTAAAGATTTGACATTACCGGACCATTGTAAATTAATATCATTAGATGTGGACAGTCTGTTCACCAATGTCCCAGTTAACGAAACCCTAAACATCATAACCAAATTGTTGGAAAATAATCATACAAATGTCAACGAAATAACAGAATTAATAGAATTAACCAAAATATGCATGAAACAGAACTACTTCAAATTCAATGACCAATTTTATCAACAAAAAGAGGGATTAGCTATGGGCTCACCACTAAGTCCCCTAATGGCTGATATCTTCATGGATGATTTTGAAAATAAACATATTGTCAAAAATAACAAAATTCTGTATTACTATAGATATGTAGATGATATAATTATATGTTGGACTGGGACAGACAGACAACTTGACACATTTGTCAAAAATCTAAACAATATACACCCGAAAATTAAATTCAAATCAGAATTAGAACAAGATAACTCTATAAGCTTCCTCGATCTTACTATAACTCGTGCTAATAATAAACTGGTATTTTCCGGAAACCCACATACACAGACACAACCATACCCGCTTCATCCTGTCATCCGTGGCAGCATAAACTCGCAGCGTTCCACAGTTACGTGCATAGGTTGCTGTCTATTCCACTCACAAAAGAAAACTACTTAAAAGAATTAAAAGTAATTTACCACATGGCACAGGCAAATGGTTACAACAATAATATTGTTAATAATATAATAAAAAAGCAACAATTGATGCGGATAAAACAGGATTTATATTCATCATCACCTGATAAAATAAATAAATACAAATCCAGTTTAACTTATTTTGGAACAGTGTCGGAGCGTATCGCGAAGAGACTTAAAGCACATGATATACATGTTGCATTTAGGACAAATAATACACTTAAAAATATTTGCAACGGTAAAGATAAATTAAACAACAAACAAAAATCGGGCATTTATAAACTCGAATGTTCAGACTGTAAAGCCACTTATATTGGTCAAACGGGTCGTAAATTTGAAACACGCTACAAAGAACATATGGCTGCGGTTAGGAACAACCAACCCCAAAAGTCTCACTTTGCTAAACATCTCCTTGATAGTGGACACAAATTATCATCCGATCATTCATACAAAATCTTACACACCTGTGATAAAGGGCTTCGACTGAGCATGTTGGAACAATTAGAAATAATAAAACATAACAATAATACTCAGTTTAAATTACTTAATGAACAAGTGAACGTCTCAAGTTCACCACTGCTTCGTTTGTTTGAAGGGGGGGGTAGTGGGCGGGGCAACAGTAGTGGGGGTAGAAATACGGTATATAATACCGCGCAATTGACACGAGCGTCACTAGACAATGCATCGTTGTAGAGTCAACATCTCCTGAGGATGCTCCGGTGTCGGGGCGAAACGTGCGTCGAGAGTAGTGTAAAAATTATACAGATTTTTTCTGTTGGCGGATTATAGCAAAATAATTCTACCCTTTTCTTGCTAAGTTGTACGAAATTAAAAATCACAGCAGTGTGAATTTGCAGTACGCATGAGGCGTAATATAAAATTCGATCCGTAGTCAACCCAAGTCAGTTGACTTGTAATAGAAAAATACCTGAAAAATACGGAGGTATGACAAAATACGAATTTCATACCATATCAAAATACTTTAAGTATATGAGACGTGTCCATGCTTAAAACTAAGTATACAAAAGTCATGCGTTTCATCAAACTATTGTCAGGTTTTGTGCTGTGCAACTCAATCATATTTTTGTAACAGAGTATCTAGATTTTTGAAGTTTGCAATAGAAGACTCAGCGAGCGAGCCCCACACAAATGAAGTTTGATTCTTATTTGATTATGTTATCGAATTCTGTTTGTATGCTCTGGAAACTAGTATGTTTGTAGTTTTATTTGTAAAGTATAATAAATGGCCAATTGCGTGTCGGGCCACGCGCAGTGTAGGGTTCCGTAGTTGCCAGTCACAATATTATGCGTATAATTTTAGGCCTATATTGTACACACTTCTAAGTAGAAGTGTGTAAAATATAGGCCTAAAATTAGGCCGATCACTGCCGCTATAATCTATACTAAAAAATACTTTTTAAAAAACCGACTTCAGACGCCCGCGCCACTACAAAGTATATAATTTATTGTTGTTATTGTAAAAAGCGCTCGACCGATTTCGATAAAATTTAAATGGGACCACCTGGGAAGTATACCCTTTGAAACAAAAAAAAAAGAATTTTGAAAATCGGTTCAGGTGTCTTCGTGTAATCGGTGAACATACACAAAAAAAAGGATTCCGACGAATTGAGAACCTCCTCCTTTTTTTAAATTGGTTAAAAACAAATTAAAGTCAAACAGTCTAAAGTCTAACTTTTTAATATAGAAAGCGAAAAAGTTTCAATCTGAAATCTGACATCACGCAGGTTAGAATTTTAATAGCTACGATGACCGATTTTGAAAACTGTTGGATGATGTTCGGAAGTATCTTCTATTTCGAAAAAATCGGCCAAGTGCGAGTCGGGCCTCGCTCTTTTAAGGTTCCGTTAAAAAAAAATTACATAAAAATATTTCCATGTACCCATGGAAATATTTTATTTAATTTTTTTAATTTAATTTAATTTTTATTATTTGTTGTTGTAGCGGCAATAGAAATACACAATCTGTGAAAATTTCAACTGTCTACCTATTACGGTTACCGAGATATAGCCCGCTGACAGACGGACGGACGGACGGACAGCGTAGGCTTAGTAATAGGGTCCCGTTGGTACTCTTTGGGTACGGAACCCTAAAAATACCTTATTAATTTGACTGTACTACCGTTATTCAAAGCTTAATTAATTGAGATAGGCACTATGTTTCCCGCCTTTATACATCTTTATAATTAATTACAAAGCAAATTTAATTTTTATTTTTTGCAGCTAAACTAAAGCAGATAACAAAAAAAATCGGCCAAGTGCGAGTCGGGCCTCGCTCTTTTAGGGTTCCGTTAAAAAAAATTAAAAATAAATATTTCCATGTACCCATGGAAATATTTTATTTAATTTTTTTAATTTAATTTAATTTTTATTATTTGTTGTTGTAGCGGCAATAGAAATACACAATCTGTGAAAATTTCAACTGTCTACCTATTACGGTTACCGAGATACAGCCCGCTGACAGACGGACGGACGGACGGACAGCGTAGGCTTAGTAATAGGGTCCCGTTGGTACTCTTTGGGTACGGAACCCTAAAAATACCTTATTAATTTGACTGTACTACCGTTATTCAAAGCTTAATTAATTGAGATAGGCACTATGTTTCCCGCCTTTATACATCTTTATAATTAATTACAAAGCAAATTTAATTTTTATTTTTTGCAGCTAAACTAAAGCAGATAACAAAAAAAAATCGGCCAAGTGCGAGTCGGGCCTCGCTCTTTTAGGGTTCCGTTAAAAAAAATTAAAAATAAATATTTCCATGTACCCATGGAAATATTTTAATTTAATTTTTTTAATTTAATTTAATTTTTATTATTTGTTGTTATAGCGGCAATAGAAATACATAATATGTGAAAATTTCATCTGTCTATCTATTACGGTTTACGAGATACAGCCCGCTGACAGACGGACGGACGGACGGACGGACTGACGGACAGCGTAGGCTTAGTAATAGAGTCCCGTTGGTACCCTTTGGGTACGGAACCCTAAAAATGAAGTGGAACTTTTTTGTGTAAAATTTTTTTCTCTACTACTTTTACTTGAAGCTGTTTTTTCTTTTTCCTACCGTTATTAAGTTATTTAAAAAAAAGGCATTTTTCAACCCTTTTTTTATTTTTTTCATCCCTTTCCCCTAAATTTAAATCAAAATTTCTTTTATAATATCATTATTTAAGTATTAATGAACACATTTTTACTCATTGCGCCAAAGCTGGTCAGATCATGGTTTCATTTAACTTTTTACTGGACTAAATAGCACAATTTTATTTATTTACCTTATTTAAGGTTAGTGCCAATTAAGATAGACCTCTAAATTGTATGAGCGCCCATACAACTCGGAGGACTATCTTAATTGGCTTGTATTATTTATGTATGGGGACACCCTTTAAAATTCAACTTTTTTATTTTTGTAATTTTTCCTTTATTTGTGCTGGTAGACCTTGCATTTTGTCAAATTTTGTGATTCTAGGTTAACGGGAACTACCATATAGGTTTTCGACCCAAAACCTATAGAGTAGGTACTTCCGGTTGACCAAGAATTGTCAATTTTGGTTAAAAGCAAGGTAAGACCTATGGTATGGGTATAGTTGAGGACCTGGAGGGTGACATAGGCTACTTTTTATCCCAGAAAATCAAAGGGTTCCCAAGGGAGTTCAAAAACTAAATCTACTAAACTAACTAACTAAATCCACGCGGACGAAGTCGCGGGCATCAGCTAGTTAAATAATAATTATATATATACTTCTAATAATCCATTTAGTGTCAAAGTAAAATAATCCTTGATTGTATTGATAAAAAGTCACAAATTCAGTAAGTACAACCGATTATGGAGAGTTATGGAGCGTATCATACATAGGTAAATGTATAAGAATGCATACACGAAATTGAGCTCTAATTCAATGCTGTTATGGTTTATTTTACTTTGACACTAATGACATCGAATACGATTACGATCAATCGCTTAACCATAGACAATTGGACCTGTTACAGTTTTATTATAAGTAGGTATAGATAATACTAGCTGATGCCCGCGACTTTGTCCGCGTGGATTTAGTTTTTAAAGTCCCTCGGGAACTCCTTGATTTTCCGGGATAAAAAGTAGCCTAGATGTTGACCCAATTAATAAGTTACCACGGTATAAAATTTTGTAGAAATCTGTGCGGTAGTTTTTACGTGAAAGAAGGACAAACAAACAGACAAAAATTAAATACAAATCTGTTTTGGGCTCAGTATCGATAGTAAAGCATCCCCCAATTAAAATTTTCAAAATATATTAAATGTACAGAAATCTTCCAGTTACAGTTTTATTATAATATATGTATAGATTAATTTATAAAAACTAGTTATTTTATGTTAATAAGAGTGAATTGCGAATGTCAACCCCTATCTATATTAAAAATCTCGAGTCACGAAGTATGTTCGGGATAAACTTGAAAACTACTACGCCGATTTTGATCAAACTTCGTAACTATCTGTAATTTGGTCCAACTTCTCGGACGAAGTCGCGAACATATAAGCTAGTTATTACATGATGTCCTCCCGACTGAATCCGATCACGGCGGCCAACCTCCTATGCTAAAACGTCGCCTTAGAGGTCAGCCATCTGCGCGGGAGATATTATAGTGCAGAAGTGTGTGCGCAACCACAGGTGCACTCTCTATTCCCTCACTCTCATAGTCCGATGGTACGGAAATCCGACACGACCGGAGAGAGATCAGGCGCAGGACCGACGGTTTTACGTGCTCTCCGAGGCACGGGGGTGACTAACCAGTAACCACCAACTTCCTAACTCCGGGCCAGTACTGAGAATTTCTTCGGCAGAAAAACGCAATACTTTTTTTTAACGGCCGCAGCCCGACCCGGGAATCGAACCCGGGACCTCGTCATCCGCAGTCGAACAAGCTGACCACTAGACCAACGAGGCAGTTAGTTATTACATGACGTCACAGAATATATAATAGTACTACGTACGTGTTGTCCACAGTAGGTACCTACGCATATCATCTATACTTACCTCAAGCAATTTTTATCAACATGCCTATGTAATCGAAAAATAACAAATATAAAATATAGGTACTAAATATAAAGTGTAAGTAAATACTCACATATACATTTTTAATTCTCTTGCTCTTTTAACAAGATATTTTTTCTTATGTTTTGGCATTTTTGACCTGCACTATTCACTATTTACAGTGTAAATATTTATAGTGTAAATTTTACACTATTCTTTGACCGATTAAAAAGTTAACTTATTTACAAAACACACACACACACACACAACACACAATTTTAAAGATAAAACTAAACATATTAAATCTATGAATATAAAAATATGTACACATTAGTATAATCCCGGGAATCGAATCCGGGACCTCGTCATCTGTAGTCGAATTTGCTAACCACTAGACCACGTCTTGTATAATACCTATACAACCACTAAATCACAAGATCTACGGTACCTACAGTCGACAGCTGTTCAATGGTACGAGTGAATTGCGAATGTCAACCCTATTGTTATAGGAATAAGGCACGTTGAAAGTCATACTGTCAGGCTTGACTTGATGTTTTGCTGTTATCCACTTTAGGTATCTACCTCAAACTTAGACCATTCAAAAAATATGGTCTAAGACCTCAAGCAATTTTTATCAACATGCATATCATCATCATCATCATCATCATCATCATCATCATCAGCAACCCATCAACGACTCACTACTGAGCGCAGGTCTCCTTTTAGATAAGGGTTAAATAATAGAATAGAAATGCTTTTTATTCAAATAAACTTTTTTACAAGTATTTTTGAATCGTCGATGATTCTACCGCTGGTTCGAAATGCCCTTCCTGCCGAAACAAGAAACTCGGCAGTTGCTCTTTTCAAAACAAGTTTACAATATAATAGATACTATGCTATGTTTGCACTGTTTCCACAATGAGGGGAAGTTCCACAAAAGCATTCCTATAATTCAACACATGTTAAGACGGGCAGACAGAAAGTAGCCCCATTCCCGCCGGTGGCACCCGTTCACGGGCATGACGCATGACCCAGGTATTGCTTCAGGCCATAATCCACCCAATGCGAATTGGTGGATTACACATACCTTCGAGAACATTATGGAGAACTCTCAGGTGTGCAGGAGGGCAGGATTCCTCACGATGATTTTAATTGCTTAAATGCACATTACTCCGAAAAATCAATGGTGCCCGGGATTGAACCTGCGACCTCCCGAATAGGAGACCACAGTTCTAACCGCTAGGCTATCACTGCTTACATTATTATGCATAGCATAGGTAATAATCGAAAAAATAACATATTATAGTAACTAAAAATTGTAGGTAAATATTCACCAATACATTTTTAATTGTCCACCTGTTTGGCATTTTCGAATTCACTATTCTTTGATTACATAAAAAGTTTATAAAAGTTTATGTATTTACAAAAAAATATTTACAATTACTGATTTAAAGATTTTATCTAAACTAAGTAAATCTATTAATATAAATATTTAGAAATTGGTATAAACTTCTTAAAAGCTAAAATTAATTTCAACGAAGTCGCTGCGAAACCGATGCGCGGTCTTTTCTCCGCAACGTCCCGGCAGGGACTGTCGTTGGGGCTCGCGAGTGTTTATCAGCTCGGATTTAGTTGAATTTCAGGTTAATATTACTATACACGATTGTTATGCGGTGTAAAAATAAAGTTAAACAGCGAAAAGATTAATATTTTTAAGACCTTTTTTATGTGCAAGAACGAATTAAAAAGCTAGCGCGCTTTTGGAGAACTTGTGCAAATTATGTCAAAAATAGGTACTCTTTGGGGATTTTTTTTACAAGAGGGGGTTGTCAAAAATAAACATTTTTAACAGCCTAAACAGTTATTGAATCTTTATCTTTCATTATATATTTTTTATTTACGGCTTAAATCAACAATTATGTTGATATATTGAATTAAACAACCATGGAATTTAGACATTTCACCCTTCTTAAGGCCTTAAAATTTTTCGTAGTTGAACTACGTAGTTGCATCACTTATGAATTAAGGTTGTTATTTTTATTACAATATCATATTTTTCATTGTTTTGGTTGAAATCGAGCATTGCATCGCTGCATTATATCATTTTTTTTTATTGAATTTCAGTATATTATTTTACTGATAACCCATTTGAATCGGGCGTAAAAATATTCGCAGTTATTGTTTCGACTGTAAATCTATCAGTTTATATAACATGACGATCACATGACAAATAAAATTAAAAATTATTTATTTTATGTAGGCCAACCTACATGACACGTTATGATTCTACCACCGGTTTGGAATGCTGATTCTGCTGAGAAAACCCGGCAAGAAACTCGGCTGTTGCTCTTTTCAAAATAAAATAATACAATAATAATACAACAACTATTTTAACAATCTACCACCGGTTTGGAATGCTGATTCTGCTGAGAAAAACCGGCAAGAAACCTCAACCTCAACCGGCAGTTGCTCTTTTCAAAATAAAATAATACAATATTAATACAACAACTAACAAGTTACAGTGTAATTTTTGGAACTACCCTCATTGTGGAAACATTGCATACTTAGCATAGTACCCATTGTAAACTATTTTGAAAAGAGCAACCGCCGAGTTTCTTCTTGCTGGTTCTTCTCGGCAGGAAGGGCATTCAGAACGAGTGGTAGATTCATCAACTATTCAAAAGCACTTGTAAAAGTTTATTGGAATAAAAAATATATTTCTATTCTATTCTAATCAGTAGGCCAAGTGCAGATTCGCAGACTTCACACACCTTTGAGAACATTATGAAGAGTTCTCAAGCATGCAGGTTTCACGTCATTAATTCTTAGTTACTGTCAACGTCTTAATCTTTAATGTTATGTAAACTTAATAGTTTGAGATATTGAGAATCGTGAAGATTACATTCGTCTCCGTTATGCATATAATATATGCACAGGCCACAGCTATGCATGCACCCTATGATTAGCTTTAAGATTACAGTGAAATACCCGACAATTTGTGTATTATATTTTTATATAGATGGTACTTAACTGCTGGTGCTATGTAAATAAATTATGTATAATACTAGATGCTGAGCTTAATGCAATTTTTTATAATTAATCAAATGTAAAGGATAAGTTAAACTGTTTCAATGTAATGTAGTGTTTTGTTGTAATTTGCAATGTAGTATTCAATATGTGATGGTGGTTTATTGAACGATATTTGTTGCTATTCATGGATTTTATGTTTTGTTTAATAATAAAATTGGAAGGAGAATTATTTTATTTTATTTATTTACACTAGGTCCACTGAAAAAAAAAACACTGCCTATGTCACCCGGACCAACAGTAAGACTTGTCACCCTTAAAAATTGTTGTGCCAACTGTAGAAAAGCGGGATGTGGTTGGTCTCACGAAGGGACTCAGTTGGCATCACCACTACCATCTCCCACCCGTTGGCTACAGTTGGCTATAAAACGCCAACGGAAATTGTTACTATAAAATAATAAATAACGATTCGACTGACTAATTCATGAAAATGGACTCAATAGTTTAGGCGCTATGGTTGAACATACGTAACACATGCATTCATAGAATTGCAAAATCATAACCTTTCCTTTTTAGCTTTGCTGTATATAGTCGGGTTAAAATCAAATGCGTTACATTCCCTCAAATCTGGTTGAGCGAAGCACTGGCTGGGTCATGTGTCATGCTCGTGAACGGGTGCCACCGGCGGGAATGCTTGTGTTGAATTATAATTAAGTATGCTTTTGTAGAACTTTCCCTCACTGTGGAAACACTGCATACATAGCATAGTATCTATTATATTGTAAACTTGTTTTGAAAAGAGCAACTGCCGAGTTTCTTGCTGGTTCTTCTCGACAGGAAGGGCATTCCGAACCAGTGGTAGACTCACCGACGGTTCAAAAGCATTTGTAAAAAAGTTTATTTTTGAATAAAAAACATTTCTATTCTATTCTATTCTATTCTATTCTACCTATTCTAATGCTTCGTTAGTACATATTACAGTTAATGACAGTTCATGATTAATTTAATTAACGAATGATTTAATTTTACCGCTTACAAGCATCTCTTACGTTCAGTCTCACTATAACTTATAAGGCGTCAGTTACACTAGAAGTTTCCCGAATGCGAGCGGCAAGAAATGAGCGGCGTTTGCGATTATCCTATGCGACAATTTTTATACAATTCTAGCCCGCGATTAATACATTAAGTTCCGATTTTACCAAAATCGAGTGACGTTTATCCGAGGAATGAATTGGGCGTTCTGACAGTTTTTGTATTGAAAATACTGTCAAAATATCAAATTTAAGCTCGGATAAGACTCATTTTACGTTGGTGAAATCGGCTCTTAATGACATTACATTACCTATTACGTTAAATTACATACACTAGATGATGCCCGCGACTTCATCCGCGTGGATTAAGGTCTTTTGATTCCCGCGGGAACTTACTTTTCCGAGATGAAAAATGTACCTAACCTGTGTCAATTCCGGGTATGAGCTAAGTATCTCCATCCCAAACAGGCTAATCGTTTCATTTGTGGCGTTAAAGAGTAACAAACATCCATCCTCACAAACTTTCGCAGGATTTTTAATATCAGTAGGATTATGACAAAATCTCGTATCAGTTATGCGATGCTTGAATACGAGTGGTGAAAAGGAGGTAGGCGAATTTTGACCCAGCATTTTTAAAAACCGTTCAGATTCAGAAATCATTTAATTTTAATTAATATTTTTCAGAGTATTTTTCTGTGTAAACCCGATATTTTTAGAAGAGGGATCAAAAATATATTCACAAGAACACATTATAAATAACCGTTACATGGCAATACAAGTGAATATCTTTTTTCTCCCAACTTTATTTGACAGACTTTGATTTTTTTTTTAGGCTGGTTTACTAGAACAAGCATGAGGAGTTTGATTCTTGAACGTGGGCTTGAGGCCCACGGTTCAGTTCGTCTGGGTCAGAAACTCTATGGAATTCGCCAATCTCCTTTCGCTCGCATTCGAATTTTAATTAATTGAGCTCATCGAAATTTTCTAAATTATGATGAGTACCTAATTTAAACATTTGCATGCTATTTAGCAGAATATGGAGGAATTTTTATGACATTGTTAATAACATCTAACTATACCTACTGTACCTACTCATATTCAGCAAATAAAGTTTCATTTCATTTCATTTCATTTCGAGTAACTCCTTGTGTAACTGAGCCTTAAGAGTGTAGGTAAATGGAGAGAAGCTTAATTCATTAGCGGCTCATTGCGAGTTGCGACGCGTGTTAAGCTTACGGTAGTAAATATAATAAGTCTAGTGTTAAGCTACGACCGACGTAACTTTACAAGATGTTTGAACGTCGATATAGGAAACTTATTGTCACTGGATGTGAATGTAAAAATACCTATTTTAAAAAGATACGCCTTACTTACTCATTTGTGTAACTGTTAAACATGTCATGGCTCTATGGAGCACGCTGAAAAGAAGAAGACTTTGTAGACGGGAGCAGACGTTACTTCGCGGTAATCCATTAAGCACAAGGACTAACTAACAAAAAAACATCTTTTTGATGTGATAACGTCTTATAAATCGATAACACCGGCTGCGCGCACGACAAAGTGTCACGTTCCGCCTAGGAGCGCGGAACAAGCGATAGAGAGGCACGATCGGCCCAAGCGTTGGTTTGTGACCGCCGCCGCCCGCCGCCCGCCAGTCATCGCGTCCGCGCTCACTCTGTGGTTAACGGATGTGTCGCGAGTTAGTTCTAGCAGCACGATGTTCATCATTATGACGTCATCACGTAAAACTATCGTCCGTAAACTGACTTTACAGACAACCAATTTCTTTTTAAATTTTATTTAATGGCTTTTCTTTAAATATCAAATAACGGCAGCTCCTTCCATTGCAAAAACATCTATCTCTAAATTATCGATCTTAATATACGAGCACTAACACTCTGAACTAGACGAAAGTTAAATACAAACAAGTGAAAAAGTTTAAAAAATGTAACCCGAATTCCGAAAATTAGATGTAACATTCGTCTTAATATTTACTTTGTTCGTATTAAATTTAGCCTATATGTCACCCGGATCGTAATAGTGAATCGATTGACACCTCAATCGTCAAATTCGGCTCAGTGGATCATTCAAAAATAGTCACGTACATAGGTCCTTTTGGCTTTGTCGTAGTCAGGTAATAAAATTATTTCGGCTGGTATTTCAATTTAACAATCTCGCGTCTTTTTACTTCGTTCCGGACACATGCGCTTCGTTGAAAGTTCATGCAGATTGTGTATTTAAGCCATAAACCGTTTCGATCGCTCATCAAAATAAATAATAACCTGTGTCGGATCCAGTTTTGCCGAGAAAATAGTTATTATTTATCCTTGTCATGCGATGCGCTACTCCCGTCGTAAATACGCGAGATGTAGCGAGCTCAATCTAAATTATTGTACAACTTGTGAACTAATCTTAATCAACCGCGAGCAAAGTTTTTCAATAAAACACGATTATCGCCCGACTCGCGAAACTAACCGGGTTGTCGGCTAATTTATATGATGCTATTTAAGATTAATTTAAATTTTAAACGTACTCGTAGGTTGTTAAGCTAATTTAAGCGTGACTAAGTTAAAATGTTATTACGTTATTAATGACAACAGTATTTCAAGATAAGTAAAATTAAGACGACGATTACGCAGCCATCTTCCTTGTATCTTCATACGTGAAAATAACTCCTGCAAACATAATTAATATTGTATTCACATAATTATAATATAATTTTTTTATACTGTATTGTTAGGGTTCCGTACCAAAATGGTAAAAATGGAACCCTTATGGTGAGACTTTCTCCGTCCGTCTGTCCGTCCGTCTGTCACAGTCGATTATTTCAGTAACTATTAAAGCTATCGACATGAAATTTGGCATAGTTGTGTATAATAGTGACCCAACATCATTGGAATAAAGAACAATCGAATTTTTTTTTAGTTTTATTAAAAAAGGGGGAAAATCGGGGGTTTGAAATTTCAAAGTAAAATAACTATACCGAGTGGGGTATCATATGAAAGGCCTTTACTTGTGCATTCTAAAACAGTTTTTTATTTACTTCTATATGTAATAGTTTTTGAGTAATCGGCCAAAATGTCGAAAAAATACCGTTCCCCCCCCCCCCCCCTTATCTCCGAAGTTTACCAATCGAAAAATCTGAAATAATTATGGTCAATAGAGGTTTATGTATATTTTACAGGAAAAATAAAAGCAACGCGAAAATTATTTTAGTTTGATTAAAAAAGGGGGAAAAATCGGGGGTTTGAAATTTCAAAGTAAGACAACTATACCGAGTGGGGTATCATATGAAAGGCCTTTACTTGTGCATTCTAAAACAGTTTTTTATTTACTTCTATATATAATAGTTTTTGAGTAATCGGCCAAAATGTCGAAAAAATACCGTTCCCCCCCCCCCCCCCTTATCTCCGAAGTTTACCAATCGAAAAATCTGAAATAATTATGGTCAATAGAGGTTTATGTATATTTTACAGGAAAAATAAAATCAACGCGAAAATTATTTTAGTTTAATTAAAAAAGGGGGAAAATCAGGGGTTTGAAATTTCAAAGTAAAATAACTATACTGAGTGGGGTATCATATGAAAGGCGTTTACTTGTGCATTCTAAAACAGTTTTTTATTTATTTCTATGTATAATAGTTTTTGAGTAATCGGCCAAAATGTCGAAAAAAATACCGTTCCCCCCCCCCCCCCCCCCCTTATCTCCGAAGTTTACCAATCGAAAAATCTGACATAATTATGGTCAATAGAAGTTTATGTATATTTTACAGGAAAAATAAAAGCAACGCTCTAACTAGCATAGTTTTTTTTATATTAACAATAAACCTCTACAAACAAAGTTAACGATAATTAAGCAAATTAATATAATATTATCGTTTAACTTTTACTTTTGGAATACGGAACCCTCGGTGCGCGAGTCCAACTCGCACTTGGCCGGTTTTTTTCACTTTATTCTCGCTACTTGGAAGGTTACGATAGTGGCTACGAATTTCGTAGCACTGCTACAAGTTGCGTAGTACCTTACGAATGGCTACACATTCCTTTTTTAGCCTCCGACAAAAAAATAGGGATGTTGTTGAGTTTGAGGTGTGTGTCTGTTTATTTGTGTATCTGTGTAATTGTGTATGTGCATCTGTCTGTTCCCTCATTTTATTGTAGCTCATTAACGAATGGACCGATTGTGATGCCGTTTTTTCTGTTTGAAAGCTAATGTAATCAAGGTAGATCTTAGGTATAATTTATGAAAATCTGTTTAGGCGTTTGTAGATCATCAGCTCATTTTCTACTTGATTAAAGAGTCGTACAAACTTATGCTAGTGCGATTGATTTGAAATTTGGTGTACCTACTGTTACTTCGGATCATTTCCTAGGCATAGTAACTTGAGCTTATACTACAGCAATAAGAAGTCTGCGGAATACCCAACTCCTCAGCAACTTACAGCAGAAGGGTTAAATTCTGTTTTTGCTCGTTAGAATGGTCTCTTTGACCAGGTGTTAGATTGATGATGATTGAGGACCATGGAGAAGGATCTGATGATGGAGCAGAAAACTGGGAAACAGGATGTCAGGTATATCGTATGTCGTCCAGCCATAGATTCACATGTCGGGGGTGTTTTAAATTTTCAATTTACACTTGTTAGGACTGTATTGGTGGAATTCTCAAAGCTTTTGATTGGTACAAGAAAAATACGATACATATTATGAAGATTTTATTTTTTGCTAAAAACTTTATATTGTGTAATAATAGTCTTCTTCTTCTTCCTAGCGTTTGTCCCGGCATACGCCAGGGACCGCTTTCCTGCTAAGTTTCCTCCACTTTGCACGATCTAAAGCATCCTCTCTACGAAGACCGTTGGCACGTGCATCTGCCTGTGCTATGTCAATCCACCGTTTCTTTGGCCGGCCTCGGGACCGCTGTCCAGGGACGGGCATATTTAGGCACCTGTGACCCACATAATTTTGAGGACGGCGCAGTAAGTGGCCAAACCAACGCAACCGCGATTATTGCATTTTGTCTGCAATATCTCGCACGCCAAGGCTACCGCGGATGTACTCGTTGCGAATTCTGTCCAAGCGAGTAACGCCACACATCCATCTTCATTTCATTGGAGTGAAGATCGCGGGTATGTCTCGTTAGCCCTGGCCAGGCCTCGCTGCCATAAAGCATTATTATTATATTGTGTAATAATAGTATCTTCTATAAATAGATGTAAGCATATTATGGACGCACACCGTCGACTATTAAGATTTTAAGAATCTATTAAGAATTTTTCAGTCTTTGATACTACAAAATACAAATACTCTCCTATTCCAAAATAATTTATGGACCCTGTGGTGGATGCTGCGGTCCATGCTGCCCTTGCATATATCATAATTTTTTAATTATCTTAATTAATTTATTATTATATACTTGCAAAGTTGGAAGATATGTTAACTTTGCCGCAATGGCAATCTGCAGCGGATTCCATAGTGTCTTTAGCATAGTGTTTCTCTCTGCATCGTATTTCTTATTGCTGATTCTTTCGGCTATTCATAATATAATGGTAGGAGTTTTCTTGGGATAATAATGCGGTGGGTTCCCACTTCCCAGATCCTTCCGCATAAGTCGACTAAGAGAACGAGATTTCAAATCCTAGGCCAAATTTAGATATCCAACGTCGGTCACTTATCAAGTTACCAACCAGGGTCAACGTTGCTTAACCAGCATTTTTATATGAGCTATCAAAACTAAGCCACACAGCCCCAATAGTGATTATTTCATGCAGCATAGTGTTTACGTGTAGGTATTTAAGCTTCTTGGTTTGCGTCAATAGATATTCAGATGATTGTTAAAGTTTGCTGGATTAGCTCGAGATCAAGTTTTTTTAGCTAAAATCTCACCGAGATAGCAGTAAATGCCACAAAGACATGATTTTCACAATGCAATAAAGACTTATCGAGAAGTATAAAGATGGAAGTGCAATAAACAGTCAGCTATCGGGCGGATGCGGCCACCCGCACGTTCTATTGCTATTTAAAAGTTAAATATAAAATTCAAATGGCGCTTTCAGTACGCTTCATTTGGGCGACTTCAGAGTGAAGTAGTCGAGAAGTAATGTTTCTCATTAGAATATCGAAACTTCCACGCCTTTGAATCTTCTGGCTGTTCGTATTTATTAAGTAGGTACATACCTTGTGATGCAAAAACACATAAAAACTTGTTCCATTTTGTAAAGCTCCACTGATTTAAATGCTTTTTGATCGTATCGTTTATGATGGTTTATGCGGAAAATTTTCAAAACTCCAAGCGCAAAGAGGCGCGGGCATCAGTTAGTTAATTGTAAGAATATTTTGCACTTATTCGACAACTAGCTGATGCCCACGACTTCGTCAACGTGGATTTAGTTTTTAAAATCCCTCGGGAACTCTTTGATTTTCCGGGATAAAAAGTAGCCTATGTCACTCTCCAGGTCCTCAACTATACCCATGCAAAAAATCACGTCGATCCGTAGCCCTGTTGCGGCGTGATTGAAGGACAAACCAACAAACCAACAAACAAACACACTTTCGCATTTATAATATTAGTAAAGACGTAAGCTCTTGGCTGCAATTTTACATGGAAGTAGGAAGACTATAGTCATAATTCCTCTTTTTATGTGATGATACAAGTGTTAATCTACTAGGGCCCGCTTGCAGAGACGCCGGGTTAGTAAACCCAGGAATAAATTTTTAATTTTAACAGAAGCTTTATACGGAATCTGTCAAATATGTCCTTTTAACTCAGAGTTTGCTGTTAACTCTGGGTTAAAAGGATAACCCGGCTTTTCTACAAGCGTGCCTACTTATGTTGCAATTTGCAAGTCACTATGGCAGCTTGTGGCTCAGAACTTTGATTCTATATAATAAATTTTTGACTGAGTTTCCACGGCGCGGTTCGCGGCCCGCGCCCGCAGTGGTTGCTGGCCCGCGGCCTCCGTAGAATGCAGATTTGTATGGAAATTGAAGCAGCAATTTCCACGGCGCGGTTTGCGCCCGCGGCGGGCGGGTACAATTTGGTATCGCAACCGCTGCGGGCGCGGGTGTAAACAGCTCCGTGGAAACCCTCTGTTAATGTATACCTAAGCCTACAATCAAGCAAGTAAATGACTGAATATCAGGAATACCATTAGGACTTGGAAGGATAAAATGGTGGAATAATGAAGCTTAATTTTTTGTAACATTATATTTTTGCTATGGATTTTATACATGTTTTCAATATGAATAATTTTAGAAGATCGACATGCCTAAAATGGATAAAATAAACCACATTTTGTAGAAACTATTAAACTAATAAAATAGATTTTTATTTAAAACGGAGAAACTTATTTTGTAATGGTGGAATCGGGATTTGAAGAAACGGAATTTTGGAAAGGATCAGAAAAACTTGACTATGGCTCAAACGCTCGACGCGCGGAGCCACTAAACAAACGAAGAAGAAGACTGAATATCATAGAACCTTGTAAAATATGTATGATCATAGTCGAAGATAATACAAGCAGTTAAATTCCGCGTTAAGTTGAGCATTTAATGGGGTAAGTTTGATCGCAGCCACCGTCTCGCACTAATTACCGCGCGCTTCACTCGCGGCAGATTGAAAGCGATACCATCTAATTGATCGTGTTTAGATGATTTGGAACGCTTAATGGGAATCTGTGAATTGAATGCCGGCATGTTATTATTTTTATTATGTGTTTACCTACACTTGAAAATAAATTCAATATTTTCTGAGGGGATGTTCCAAAAAAAAGTACTACAATTCAATTCATGTTAAGACGGGCAGACACAAAGTAGCCCGCCCCATTCCCGTAGGCGGCACCCGTCCACGAGCAAAATTGACGACACTTGAAGAAAATTCTCCAAATGAATTTTAAATACAGCCTTCTCCATCAACGTGACGAAATAATGTGTGCCCAGTTGCCAAAAAAGCCACTGTTTGGGAATTGAATTGAATTTTAAAATTTAAATACATTGTAAAATCGATCTCTACAGTAACGTTACGCTATTAGGTGCATCACCTAGGTACCAATGTTTAATACTAGCAAAAAAATATATACTCGCTCGTCGTACCAGAACGGATGGTGGTAGACTAGCTACGGCGGAATAAAATTTCAAATCGCCCCTGCCGGAAATCGATCCCGAGACCTTCCAGAAATGACCTGCTAACATTGCGCCGTCAAGGTCTTCAAATGGTTCTTTGTCAGAAGCTCTATGCTCATGACTAGCTCTGTAAGTGAAGAGTAGAGTGGCTAGGTGAAGAGTAGGGCACCCCGCACCATCAAGCAAGACGTTCTTGAAATTGGTTACTTTTGGATATAGTTACGATATTTTAATACCTACTGTCCGTCCAGTGGGTAGCTGGTGTGCTTTTTGCTTTTTACTGCAAAAATAATTAAGTGGCACTCGGGGACAGCCGCGGTAAAGCTATTGCATACCATTTTTTATCAACTTATGCAATTATAATATTTATGCAATATGTTTTTGTTGCTTGATAAAAATTATGTAAAAAACAATTAATAAACAAACAAACAAGATAAGCGAACTGTCACTACTTCGCGAGTGAGATTCGAACCTGCGACATCGGCGCTCGAAAGCGGTCGCTCGCCCACTGCGCCAAATAGAGCTACTTGAGAACCTCTAATATGTTGAACGCTTACTGAACGACGGTTTTAGGTTTTTTTCGTTACGGAATTTCTTGATTCGGTCGCCGCACTCAAACTGTTTGTCCTAGTTGAAAGCCCGCGATAAAAGCTATGCAATAGCTTAAAAAATTTGACAGTGAATGATGAAAAATTTAATTTTTCGGAACAAAACGTCCATTCTGGAAACAAAAGCAATAATATGAAGTGGGTGCGAAGGTGAAATTAGACGCCTTGTCCGGCCAGCGCGCGGAGAAAGCGGTTTTTATTCCACTTGAAGTAATTATTGTATTTTGTGAAAGAGTTTGTTAGCGGCCATTCACTGGGGATACGGGCGATGTCTTCGAGACAGGGCCGTACTGTAGATAATATTTGAGGAGTGTCTGGTCAAAAACCAATATTTCCTTTCTAAGTAGTTTTACAGTGTTATATTATTATTGAAATAAATATTAAGTACATGAAATTATTGGTTGTTAATCCGAATTAGATTTTTGAAGGTGCTTTTTGTTATAGAAATATTGATTTTTGGAACAAACCGTATGAAGTATATAATCCAGAATCCTACTAACATTTTATAAGTGATAGTTTGTGAGGATGTATGGATGGATGTCTTGTTACGTTATTAAAGTAGTAAGGCCCGATTTCACCAACGTAAAATAAGTTTTATCCGAGCGTTTTGATATTTTGAGGGCCTGTATTACCACCTTCTGATAAGTGTCAGATAGGCTAACCGTAAATTTTGTTACTTTCTTACTTTATGTCAAGTGACAAAGACAAAATATGCGAATAAGCTATCCGAAACTTATCAGAAGGTGGTGAAAATGGCCCTAACAGTATTTTCAATACAAGAACTGTCAGAATGCCAAATTTATTCCAAGGATAAAGGTCACTCGACGTTGGTGAAATCGGCCCTTAGTAGAAATTTTATGAAAAGCTAAAGAAATTTGATTTTAGATTCCTTAAACAGTGAGAAATCTTGTTAATCTATAAAAACTGGAAAGTAAGAAGGAAATGAATCATAGTTACTATTTTTATTTTTTGATTTACTAAAATAATGCATAATTGTTGATGTAATTGATAAGTTTCGTGTAAATATCTACATATTTGCAGTCCCTGTAGCCAAGTTACACTTCGTTGTATCGTTTCTCTTACTAAGATCGTTGTCACTTGAAGTTTTGGCTAGTGCTAGACTAGATGGCGCTGCAGCTGATCAAAAACAGAAGTGTATTGATAATATTTCGCGGCATTTTGTATTATAAATGTTTTAAATGCTAAAATAACAATACAAAATGACGCGAAATATTATCAATACACTTCTGTTTTTGATCAGCTGCAGCGCCATCTAGTCTAGCACTAGAAAAAAATTCAAGTGACAACGATCGTAGAAAGAGAAACGATACAACGAAGTGTAACTTGGCTAGAGGGGCAAGCACGTAAAATATAAAAGGTCTACGACGCTACGCAGGTCTACGACACCACGCAGGTCTACGCTACACTGAAAACATTGCTACGAAATACGAAATTAATGTTAGTGTTGTTGGAATTTCACTTAGCTATTATTTTTACAACATATCAAAATACGTCCCAGCGACGCGTGAAGTATTCTTGTTTTCCCGAGTTTTCTCAGCTTTCTTCGCGTTTTCTTTCGCGTTGCCGCCTTAATTAGCTCATTCATCGCCTCCCTTCCCCTCTCACACCCCCGCTCTCTTCACCCTCTTGTTTATTGATGGCACTTTTATATTTCATTTTCATGACTCCAATAGCGAGTTAAGTAAATGTTTAGTTCATATGTACTCGCCCTTACAAAGTTACAAAGAAGCGAGTCATTTTTCTTTTGAAAAGATTTTTGTCCCCATTTTTCTTAAATAATTCGTGAAGCCCATTTGGCACCACAAAAATTAAGTTTCGGTTATTCTTTTATGGAAGTGTACCAGCTGTAGCAGTGAACCGATCTTAACACAGAGCTATCTAGTATGCTGAAAAAAGGCTGAAAAGGATATAGGATATTTTTTATCTCAGAAGATCGGAGTTGCCACGAAATTTTTAATAATCGCCCACGATTATTAACTTAGATGCTACGAAATAAGTAATACATAATAAAAAAAAATTAAAATAACAAAAACACTTTACTTGAGTTGGACTGTGTAGTTAGTCTGAATTTTAATTCGTTTGATCGTAATAGTAAACTATGACATTAGGATCGAAGTAAAATGAACCATAATAGTATCGATTTAACAAAAATCAATACAGACGATTTTAATTTGGAGCGTTTCGAATACATACACTTAATTATTTTACTTTGATGCCTTGATGCTAATGTCATAGTTTACTATTACGTTGAAACAAATTAAAATTCGGACTAACCACACAGAACAGTTTTCAACGAAGTTACTTAAGGGTTGTAAGGCAGAGAACACACAAAATATTTATGGCCTTAAAGTCGGCAGCGTTGGCAGAGCGCCTTTGTGTCGCCTTTCTCTGTGACAATGGCTGGTATTTTGGCAGGAGAAAAAGGCGGGCGCGTTATCAGAGAGCGCCATTATGGCGGCTTATCAGGCGCTTCCGTGACTTCGCCCCTTTTTCTTTTACGGTCACGTCTCGGCTCAGGTGGAGATAGCGGAATACGTGTTTTGTTTCTTATTTTTAGTTTCATCGAAAAATAAAACGATTGTGAATTTTTAAATTTTTTCAACAGTTTTTAGGAAGGTATTTAATATAGGTATGATGACAATACATTTCTACCTGCTTTCTGTAAGACATGATATTAAAAAAATCAAATCGAAACAATCATACCTATTTTATACCTGAGATTAATAATTTCGCTTTTAATTATTTACGCGAAATTCAGTCTAATAAAGTATCGTACATAATGAACCGAGTGGTATTGAAATATTAATAATCTTAACGTACCTACAGCAAGTGCCTTCACTTGAGTGGGTTGAAATTGAGGTTTTAATAAAATTTTAATTGACACATATTAGGTTTTTCAAGTAAATTACAAAGGAGGCGCTTTCCTTCGCCTCACGCTTGAGCCTCCCCCCGAACCTCGCACATTAGCGGCGGGGGGAGGGGGTGGGGGCGCGCGACAAATTTTTGTTTTTCTCTCGCGGTCGGAACAGCTCGTCGAATTTCCCATGCGCTAGAAAGGGACAAAGGTACATGCACACATTGCCTTTGTTAAAGAGCAAAAATAATAGAGAGAACGGTCGTTTATCTCTTTTTATGGCGGCGGTGGTATCTCGCCTCCGCGCTATTATGGAAGACAATTTTGGCGCGAAAGAAAACTGCTTATTACTTCTTATTCTTGAGAGCAGTCACGTTACATTTTATACTGCAAATGATGGTTTGGGAAATAGTGTAGCGCTGGCTTTTATATTATTTTTAATGGAAAATTAATTTATCAATTTTTGAAAAAGACGTCTGAAAGAAGTCTGCGGAGGCTAGGTAAATAAATTTTAACCAATTATTCAATTCAACCAATAAAACAATTAAAAATGCGAACTTTTCTCGGACATAATTTTTCCCCCCTTTTAACATGAAAGTAAAGCGTTAGCAAAGATCTATAGAACATACGTATTGTACGCTGTACTAGACCTAAACTTCCTCTAAGTCAAATCACTACGCCATACTTGGGTGGATTTCCCAACAGCAAAATTTACGCGGCATGTATGAAATCGGTAGTGCAGACCGTTACTTTACAGTGCTTATATTTTTTCTAGGCAGAAGAGTATGTTATCTTTATGGAGCCAGTAAATATTTCTCGATAAAGATTGCAGTTTAGGAATAAAGAAAATTTTAAACCCCTAATTTTTCATTTCGGTGGCTGTCCTCACAACATTTTTCAGTGTAATTTCCCTCATAAAACAAAAACTATTGGTTGTTTTGGCTTATGGCTACTTTTATTTAAATCATTAATAGTGTTAGTATTATCACAAAGTAATTTTATAATAATATCTACTATAAATTATATAAGTAAAAATGCATGTGTCCCAGAAAGTCCTTTCATTTCGGTGGCTTAAAGTAAATCAAGAATATTTTTGCATAGAACAACTCGAGCTCCCCCTGATGCGTTCAGAGCATACGTAATAGTGGCCTCTAGGTGTTTATCGTGTATGGAAGTGCGCCGATTGCCTGCTTGTTCCCCAAAAAAACGTTTGTATGTCATTTCGGTGACGTGCGACACATTTCTTTTCATTTCCGTGTACAGGTATAACTTTTCTTGCAATAAGCTAGTATATTTAATTAAATACTAATGAATGAGCTATTGGTAATATGTTTATTTGTGTAGTATTCCTTATATTCTATAGAAAGTACTTTTTTAGTTATGCTCATTTTTACCCTTGGTTCTCATTTCGGTGTTTTCATTTCGGTGGATTCGGTGGCCTAAACTGGCCACCGAAATGATAAAAAACCCACCGAAATGATAAAAATTCTCATTTCGGTGAGCTTTTATTATTTCGGTGCATAATACTTTCATTTCGGTGGATTGTTTTATCATTTCAGTGGATTATTATATCATTTCGGTGGATTATTATTTCATTTCGGTGAAAATTCGGATGAACACGTGAATTTTTCAAAATATTTGTTTAATTTTATAGTATGTATATGTATGAAAATTTTAATAGGAGGACGCTTTATTACCAATACTGTAAAACATTTGTTTTTATTATTTTAGTCTGTCTGTGTGACTGTCTGTACGCTCATCACGTGAAAACTACTCAACGGATTTAAATATAATTTGATATACAGTTAAAACCGTTTACGACGATATCGTTTAGAACAACATATTGGTTATATTGACCAAAATCAAAGGTCCCGGATGAATGCTATATGACTGCTTTATCAAAAATATCGCTTTTTACGACATCGCTTACTACGACATACCTGATTAAGCGACTACATTTCACTAATATCTTCGGAGAATGATATCTGTTAGAACGACCAGCTGTAATGTAAACAATTTGAATAGGTAACAATATCCACATCTGGGGCACAATATAATGGTCAATGGCTATTAAGAGCGCAAAGTAAACAAAAACGCTTCGAGTTTAGGGTCTTTTGTAATTCTTAGAAACAAATTACACGTGCATGCAGTATAATCAAAGCCCGCTTCTTCATATCCCTCCAGTCAGTCTGTTACTTATCTGTACACAAGACGCACTAAAACTTATTGTCGAGTTATTGTCTAACAGAATGTAATCTTATTTATTTTATACAATATGAATATATTTTTCCTATTAATATCTATAGATTTATATATATACGTATTATACAGTGTGTCCGGACACGAACTAGCGATATTTTAAACACTTATATAACAACTAATTTTAAGTACAAATACACTCTAAACTTGAGCTCAATCCACTTCCCCTCTATGTGGCAGCCGTTTGTTTTTTTGCTGAAATATTCTCTAAGCATGTACAAAAAAAAATCATATCTCTCAAAGTTTTGGTCTTACTGAGATAAAAATGGGCTTATTCGAAGCGCAAAAATACTGTCCTACCGTCTACATTACAAAACAAAGTGTTCACATTTCCATAACCTTTGAAAAAAATATGAAACCCGAAAAAAATTATCGTAAAATCATGCAAATCAACAAATTATTGTAAATAACTGCAAAAACACCCCCGACAACCCTTTTTATTTTTTTACTAGATCAAGAGATTTTGAGCTAAGCTATAATACAACATTTAATTTATAACTGTATGTCTAATACTTTCAGAGTTATTGTTGTTTGAACATAGCGCATACGCAAGCACAAAAGGCCTTTGTCGGAACCCTAAGCAGGAAATCATTAAAAACACATAACATTCATGCGTATGCGCTATGTTCCAACAACAATAACTCTGAAAGTATTAGACATACAGTTATAAATTAAATGTTGTATTATAGCTTAGCTCAAAATCTCTTGATCTAGTAAAAAAATAAAAAGGGTTGTCGGGAGTGTTTTTGCAGTTATTTACAATAATTTGTTGATTTGCATGAGTTTACGATAATTTTTTTCGGGTTTCATATTTTTTTCAAAGGTTATGGAAATGTGAACACTTTGTTTTGTAATGTAGACGGTAGGACAGTATTGTTGCGCTTCGAATAAGCCCATTTTTATCTCAGTAAGACCAAGACTTTGAGAGATATGATTTTTTTTGTACATGCTTAGAGAATATTTCAGCAAAAAAACAAAATGGCTGCCACATAGAGGGGAAGTGGATTGAGCCCAAGTTTAGAGTGTATTTGTACTTAAAATTAGTTGTTATATAAGTGTTTAAAATATCGCTAGTTCGTGTCCGGACACACTGTATATACCCACACATTCAATATTACCACTTCATAAAAAAATACTTTGTACCTCGAAAACATCACAGGCTTTTACGACTATCGGCTTTTACGACCAAATATGACTAGTCCCTTTGATGTCGTTGTAACAGGTTTTGACTGTAGTTAATAGGTAGCTGATACTCCGGGTCTAAATGCAACATATTATTATATAAAAATATAAAAGGCAAAGGTGACTGACTGACTGACTGACTGACTGACTGACTGACTGACTGACTGGTCTATCAACGCACAGCTCTAACCACTGGACGGATCGGGCTGAAATTTTGCACACAGATAGTTATTATGACGTAGACGTCCGCTAAGAAAGGATTTTTGAAAATTCCAACCCCAAGAGGGTTAAATGGGGGTTGAAAGTTTGTATAAAAGTCCGTCATTTATCAAATTATTTTTCATGTAATATCCATCAAACTTTAATTTTTGGGCTTTCGATAAAAAAAATAAGAAATACGTGTTTCGCAAATTTTGAAAATTCCACCCCCAGACTTCAAATAGGGGATGAAAATTTGTATAAAAGTAAAGATTTTTAAGTTAATTTTCAAGTAATATCCATCAAACTTGGTATTTTGCCTTTCAATTGAAAATAAAGAAGTACGCGTTTGACAGTTTTGAAATGTTCAACTCCCAATGGAGTTAAATAGAGGGTGAATGATTGTTATTAAGTCTGTCGTTTTTCAACTTAGGTATAACCATGAAACTTGGTATGTTGGCTTTTTACGGAGATACGAATCGCGTTAGGTTGGATTTTAATTACCAATAAAAATCTAACTTAACGTGAGCTAACCAACCGCTAAGAAACCATTTTGAAAATTCAACCTCTAAGGGGGTAAAATAGGGGTTTAAAAATTCGAACTTAACGTGAGCGAAGCCGCGGGCAAAAGCTAGTTATAAGATAAAGATTTTATCCTTATAAACAATAAGGTTCCTCCGGGATATGAGATGAAAATTTTTGTTTATTTTACTCCATACTCCGTCAAATCTAATCCGATTTAAAGTTTATTTATATGGTTCTTCTTCTTCTTCTTTATCAACCGATAGACGTCCACTGCTGCACAAAGGTCTCTTGCATGGACTTCCACAGGCCTCGGTCTTACGACGACTAAATCTAGCGGCTCCCTGCGACTCGTTTGATGTCATCGGTCCACCTGGTGGTCTGTCAACACTGCGCTTCCCGGTGCGGGGTCGCTATTCCAGCGCCTTGGGACCCAACGACCATCAACTCTTCGAACTATGTGCCCCGCCCATTTTCACTTCAGTTTCATTACATTCTGTTAGTCTTGTGTACAGATAAGTAACGTATATAAATATATAACGTATAAGTAAGGGATATGAAGAAGCGGGCTTTGATTATACTGCATGCACGTGTATTTTGTTTCTAAGAATTACAAAAGACCCTAAACTCGACAAGTTTTTGTTTACTTTGCGCTCTTAATAGCCATTGACCATTATATTGTGCCCCAGATGTGGATATTGTTACCTATTCAAACTGTTTACAATACAGCTGGTCGTTCTAACAGATATCATCTCCGAAGATATTAGTGAAATGTAGTCGCTTAGTCAGGTATGTCGTAGTAAGCGATGTCGTAAAAAGCGATATTTTTAATAAGGTGGTCATATAGAATTCAGCCGGGACCTTTGATGTTGGTCAATTCAGATATGTTGTTCTAAACGATGTCGTCGTAAACGTTTTTAACTATATTTTGTCTGTCTGTATACGTTTTCGGTGCATTTTCATTTCGGAGGACACATTCTTTCATTTCGGTGGCTAGTTATTTCATTTCGGTGCTTAGTTATTTCATTTCGGTGAACGAATGTTTCATTTCGGTGGCATCCAAATTTCAAACACGAATTTACATAGGTTTAATAGGATATATTTTGATGCCATTACATAAGAGCATAACCTATATCAAGAAGTATAATATACTACAGCTTAAATTAAAAAAAAAACTTATAATACGAAAGTTCACCGAAATGAAAGAAAAATACCACTTTGTTGAAATTGACCCACTTATGATAAAAGTTGACGAAAACCGTAGCGGCTACGCGGGTGAGGTTGCGGTTTCTTAGCTACGCCGTCCAGTGTGAGCTAACTCAAAGTGGGTGCCACGCGTTGTGACTCAGCGACTTATGCGGTGCGGTGCGAAAGTATCAAATACTAGCAGAGTTCCAAATACGCTCACTGGGAACGCTGCCCAGTGCCCACGTTTCACACATTTATCGATAGCGTTACAACCCGGCCACATTATCTGTGTACCTGGCGTTGATGACGTCATGTCGGCGCTCTAGTACGGTGTACGGTGCAATGCTTGTGGTAATACTGATGTAATGGGGCGAGCGCGGGAAGGTGAAGGGGGAAGTGGGAGGTCATCGCATTCTAGCGAGGTGCACAGATATTTTGACCGTGTTCTTATAACTAACTTCTGCTATTCGAAAATTTAAATGTTCGTACTCTGGGTACTAGGTATTGCTTGAAATGTCCTAACTTCCTAAGTGAGAGAACGTAAGCGAACGGTGCGATGTGATTTAGGACAAATTTGGGGGAAGCAAAAGCAATATTTTCATGAGATTAAGATGTAATGCGCGGTGGTAGAACCTACATGAATTAAAAAAAATTAAAATTGAATGAAAGCCTTCAGCTTTATCGAGCATACAACATTAATATTTTAAATTCAATTCTTTATCGAAGACATTTGTGTAGTCAGTCCGCAGTTATGTCAATTACTAAAGTAGATCCAAAGCTTACCGTAGCAAGGAATACTATGATCCAAACTGCATTTTGGAGTCAGCGTGCAATCAAATAACATTCCTTTTGTCTCCAATCGCCGCGCGGTATCGTGTTGGCGTAGATTTCGCTCAAGTAAGACGATCAACAGAAAAACGACTTATATATTGCTCTTGTTTTAACACAATTTTTCACAAGAGTACCTAGACGAAAAAATATTTTTTATCATTACAAGCATTTTTCTAGTAGTTCACAGTATGTATTTCATTACGAATAAAAAAAATGTAGCTAAGTTAGGTATTATATAGGTAAGTACAAGTAGGTTTACTTATTGCTTTAACTTTAATTCCACCTTGATAGAATCGCCTAGCGATTTACAAAAGTATTCCCGATACGACCCTTATTTTCCTTTCAATCTGTGGGCACGTTTAAGGACACAGTGAAGATGTTTGTCCGTAATTTAATCTATAATCAACTTTTTAATTCTATTAATCTCGATTCTCCCTCTTATTTACTTCTTTAAATTACTCGTTTAATTTCGATAATAGCGCTTTGATTAATAGGCGTCTTGGTTTCTCATTCAAGATTATATTGGCTTTTTTTTTTTTAATGTTTACATAAATGAAACTGAAAAACAAAGATCAAGAACAAAAGATTTTCATCCTGTATATTTATCAGTTTTTGTAGTAGGTAAACTAAACGATGCCTGATAAAAATTACAACCTTCCTAAATATTCGGAAAAAGTACCTATAAAAACTGTTCTTTTTGCTAGATACTTCTTACAAGGACCATCATCAGTAGGTACACCTTTTGAACTAAATGGAAGAGTTGCTGCGAACAAAAATTTGAAACAGGAGCATCAATAATTACATATTTTTATAATTTGTCCAAGTGGCTTTATCGTCTTTCTATATATACAGACTAGTAGGGCGCGTGGGTGCGCGGCCCGCAAGCGGACCGCGGTTTTTCTTCTCATCAAGTAGACCTTCGGGTCCTGATTATCTTTTGCCAGAAAACCACTCTTCCATCTTTTATACTCTCCGAGATAGACCATGACCAAATTTGTATGGCAGCCATCTTGATTCCGCCATTTTGAATTTTTTTCAGCTCACTGCCCATTGGATGAGGTTTCGAGTATTTTTTGTTTGAGCACCTCCCACCTATCTTCAATACCCTGGCCGTGCTCCTCACCCACGTTCCAAACCCTCGATCATCATATCTCATCATTTGTCAGAATAAGAATTCTTTTATAAAAACAAATTTTGAAAAGGAACCGTATCAAAGTCTTGCATAGTTCCTAGCTTTTAGTCTCTTCAATATTCGCCATATATTTTGTATGAAGAAAAAAAAATTCCGCCATCTTGGATTTTTTTCTATTCATCAAATAGACCTTTGGGTCCTGATCATCTTTTGCCAAGAAACCACTCTTCCATCTTTTATACTCCCCGAGATAGACACCGACGAAATTTGTATGGCGGCCATCTTTTTTCCGCCATTTTGAATTTATTTTCAGCTCACTGCAAATTGGATAAGGTTTCTAATGACATTTGGTCGAGCACCCCCTACCTATCTTTAATAACCTGGCCGTGCTCCTCACCCGTCTCCGAAATCCTCAATCATCAGCTCTCTACATAATTTTCCTCCGAAATAATTTTTGTCATCTATACGAAACCATTGGTGAAAAAAAAATTTTTCATACAAAATTTTACAGGAGAGGTGATCAATCAGTCAGTGAATCAGCCCCAGCAGCTATATATATATTAATATACGTCAACTGAACGTATCTCTAAAACCTTTGTGGGTAAACTTCTATAGGGTATTCTTCAGAGCCAAGTAGCGTCTCTATCTGGCGAGACGGCTTTATATTCAGATTTAGGCTTTCGCGTGCACCGAGCCGCAACGGTCACTTTGTACAAAGCTATTCAATGGGCTGCCGTGGAGTTAAAACTATCCTGGAATAGACAGAAAAAACAGTTTTATTCATTGTTTGGCACTCGATGGGGTTACATTATTTTTAATACAGAGTTCCGATAGCCATTTTCCGTCTCCATCATCAGATCAGCTCCATGTCACAATAATATTGCATTGTCATCCGATTTACACATACATGCAAAATTTCAGCTCAATCGGAAACCGGGAAGTGGTTCTAACTCATCTTGCAAGATTTGATCCAAACAAACAAACAAATAAATAAACTGGTCAAGCTAAATAAAAGCTTGTAAAAAACAACATTTTGTGCGAGTTGATTGAATGCCAACGCCTTACGCCTAATCGCTGTTCTTGGATGCCGTGCATGACAAATGTTGTAAAGTTGCTGACCGCATATCCAAAATTTTACGTTGTTGTTACAATGCATTTGTATAAAAAGTACACATCAAAGTTAATTTTGTCTTGGTTGGCGAACGGTTTACAGAATGATTTAAAATAGAATAGAATAGAATAGAAATGTTTTTTATTCAAATTCAAATTCAAATCATTTATTTGCATGATCGCAGGTACATAAAAGGTGTTACAGTAAGGTAGGTACAAAACATTCCGCAATCCGCCGAACAAAGGGCATGCAAAAATTTTTTTTTTACATATTAATAATGTTATTAAATGTCAAAAGAAACAATACACCACGATTAAAATTACAAATGTCAATGCACCAATGTCAATTTACCACCCAACTATCATCTAAAAATTCTTTAATTCAATAGTAGCACTTTTTCAGTAAAATATCTTTAATTTTTTGCTTAAATATACTTTATATTCAAATAAACTTTTTTACAAGTGCTTTTGAATCGTCGATGAGTCTACCACTGGTTTGGAATGCCGTTCCTGCCGAAAGAACCAGCAAGAAACTCGGTAGTTGCTCTTTTCAAAGCAAGTTTACAATATAATAGATATTATGCTATGTTTGCATTTAATTAAAGTAACCATTTGATCAGTCCACTAAGATACGGGCTTTCCTAGTTTAGGGGTCAGGATTCCAATGTTATGCACTGTACTGAGATTTTCAAATAAAGATTTCTTATTCTTATTCTTATTCTTATTCACTATTGGCCAATTAGAAGTTTTACGTTGAAAGTTACAAAAGACTGACTAAGAGCCATATTCCCGAAACTAAGAAAGTTTCGTGAAAATACATAGTTCGAAGAGCTGATGGTCGTTGGAATCCCAAGGTGCTGGAGTGGCAACCCCGCACCGGAAAGCGCAGTGTTGGCAGACCCTTCACTAGGTGGACTGACGACGTTAAACGAGTCGCAGGGAGCCGCTGGATTCAGACCGATGCTTTGGAAGTCCATGCAAGAGACCTTTGTCTATCAGACTATCGGTTGATAAAGAAGAAGAAGATTATTAGGTATACAATGTGCTCAACTGTCAACATCCGTGTCCCTGTCACTAGATACAAGTGCCTATACTGAGTATGGACGTGAGACTTTTATTCGCTGATCCGATTAGGACTCGTCTGCTTACAAGCGCTCGAGAGCTTGTCGAGTTAATCGGCGATTGCGGCCAGTCGCGCGGAACACGCGCCTTCAAAGAGAATGTCAATTTTTCCATATCGCCTTTGTATCATTCTGAATGTAGTCGATTTGGGCTTAGCGTGAATGGGAGATTAAAATGCAGGAATATTTTTAATTTTTTTATATTTATATATGCAGGAATAGCTAAAGGGTTCTTATGGGTCCTTCTGAATCTTTCGTACTTATTTTCGAATCTGGTTAGTGCCTCCTAAATTTTCCTGAGGTATACATGGATATCAATATGAATTATTCGAGCCTTTACTAATTAGGGACTGATGAATCAACGCATCGAAGGAAGTAAACTTTAATAAAGTATTTATTAGGTAAACCTTTGTTAAATCCCAGGTTTAATCAGACCCACATTTGGTCAAACGCCAAGTATAATTCACGAGGCTTACCTACTACAATGTCAACTTAGGTCAGCACGTGATATTTTGTACTTACCTACAAAAAACTTGTTTATGAATCTAGTAGCTGATAGTCTAATGACCTATAGTCTTAGTTCACAAGTTCAAAAACGTTTTAATTCTTGATAAAGCTCCTAAAAATATGTGCGATAGCTCATTCGATTCGGAAAGACGTCTAGAAAAATGTATCTCGAGGATTAGCACATAAAAAATTGAAATTGTTAGTAACAAAATAAGATGATACAAAAAAAGATATTTAGTTTTTCATTAATAACTCAAAAACTATTAATATTTAAGAATTTTTAAAGAGGAGGAAATTTCCAATAAAAAAGTCCAAACTTCCGAAATTTTTAGGAGCTTTATCAAGAATTAACACGTTTTTGAACTTGTGGACTAGACCACTATGTCTTAGGGAATCGAAATGGACATTGAAGTGCTACAGCAATCGGAATCTATTTAGACCCGTAGTGAATCACATTGAACTCTTAGAGTGCTATTCGATCCAGTGGTGGATCCTGGATTGAACGCTTTGTTTAACCCCAAATCAATTAGTTTTGACCAAACCAGTCAAATACCAATTCAAAGGTCGGCTATTTCGCAAACACCACTACAATGTGGCGAGCGCGGACAAAGCGGTGTCATGGCGCCCGGGGCGACGCCATAATAGCAATTTTTCGCATACAGCGACTGAATGGCATGAATGCGAGATGTCGCGTAAACGCGCCGCGACGTGCAAATTTGAGGCCTTTGTGCGCCGCGACGCCGACGCGTGACCGGCATATGATCGGCATTCCTGATTATTTTACACTTTTATATGTAGATACCTACCTACCTACTACTGTTAGCTGTTGCCGCTCAGCTTTGTTACTTTGGCTTGGTGAAGTCAGAAAATAAAACTATTTTTTGCGTTACTATGTAGGTACTAGGTACCTATTGTTATTAATGGTTTCATTATTGCGATCTACCAGTCTACTAATCTATGACACATTTTGGACAGTATCAATTCATAAACATAGATATTTAAATAATACTAAGCTAATTCTAAATTAAAACTCAGAAACATCTAAAACTTCATCGATACTAACGTAGAACGGCATTGTTACCAAAATGCTGACAGTATGGCCCCTTGGATGGCCTCAGAGGCTGCCAACTCTAGGAACTCTTGGTTTTTAGGAAAGACTTTTTCCAAAATTTTCCAAACAAGCACAGTGTTTATATCCATTATGACAAGAATGGTCTATAGAACATAAAAGTAAATGGGTTTCCAGAATAAAGTAACGCAAAAATCAATTCGCACGTCACGTAATGCGCCGCGGGGTATTCAATCATTGCTTCGGAGTTTATTTTATATGGCCATTTGTTTGTGGTAGACATAGAGTTCGTCCCTCAGATCAAGTTCGTCGAAACTTCAAACCTCTGAGGGTGTAGACACACACATGAGGACACCACCTTATTACCTTCATAATCAGTGAGTTTTTGAGAACAGTTTAATGTCGTAAGTCTTTGCGAATTGTTATTGGAACGTAGTTCCTTATCGCGCGGTACGGAAGGGGGCTAGACGGAAAAAATTAAGGAAACCGACACGACACATTTTTGAAACGTCATTTTTTGTTGAATGTGAATTTTGCATTGTATTCGGTATTTTCGCCTTAGAACTCGGCGTCTGCATGGCCTAGTGGTTAGGAGAGTCGCCTATAAATTCAACGTCGATGGTTCAAATCCCAGCTCGACAGACTGAATTTTCTATTTTCAATTTTATTTTAAATAATTTCTAAATGTGGAATTTTTCCCTAATTTTTTATTGTATAAATTGGATAACGCCATCTGTGAAAAAACAGTAACTCCACCAGAGTAACTCTTTGGTGTTGTATCAGTGCAATAGAAATAAACTAAAAATAATTCATCGTAGTTAATCAATTTAATACTAGATGACACCACTAGTTTATTACAATTCCTTCACTAAAATACTACTACTAAGGTACTACGTTCCATCCGGGTGTCCCTTGACACGTCTCTTTTTTTATTTATTTGTATACTAATTCACATAGTGTTGAAGTTGTGATTATTTTGATGATATAATTAAACTCAGATTACTTGAATTACTATTTATTTAACTATTAGCACCGGGGAGACATCTTGATGAATTTAGAATTTTTAGCACAAGATAGATTGGCATTGACAGCTGTCAATTATAATAAGTTAACTGTCACAGATAACAAATCTTATGTGTCTCGTACACATCACTTCACTGGCTCACTACTGGGTACTGGGTCTCCAATGAGTTTAGGCCATCGTCCACCACGCTGGCAAAGTGCGGATTTGCAGTCCTCACACACCTTCGAGAACATTATGGAGAACTATCAGGCATGCTGGTTTCCTCACCATGATTAATTTTGATTACTGAGAATTTTTTGTCAGAAAAATACAATACGTTTTTTCCTCAGATTCGGGAATTGAAGCCTCATCATTCGAACACCCTAACCACTAAGCAACCAAGGCAGTTATAGATAGATACCTACCTAAGTTATATGTACCTACCTAGGTACCTTTGACAATAGTCAAAACACTTTTAAAGAAGCCGATGATTCTCCCAAAAGCACAATATAAAGGGCTCGCTTCCTGGCGAAGAATGCGAAACATAAATAAACGCACTAAATAAGAGTAAAATATAGAAAACTGTCATGGCGGGCAGAAAGGCCCGCGAAACTGAATATCCGCAGGTTTCCGGTCGCCCGCGCGCCAAAATGGCAGAACGGATATTCGTATATCGGCCCCGCGGCATAGTGCAGCGAATGTCTATATAAGAAATCATCTATATTGTCTATGGCAGTTTGCCATAGACAATATAGATGATACATAACCTTATCTGGTAACATGTTGCTTTGTTTTCGTTCTCTAATTATTAATTTATTAAAAAAATACGTGTGGCACTCGGGGACTGTCGCGGTAAAGCTATTGCATAGCATTTTCTAGTCGCACGCACACAAACACCGTGCTGAAGTCTGCCGAACTGAAACGACGTTAGACGATGCACGGCCTTCAACGCCGCACCGCTGTGCCGGTCGGAGTAGGGGCTGCTAGGTTTATTTTCGTTACGGATTTCTTGATTCGGTCGCCGCGCTCAAAGCCCGCGATAAAAGCTATGCAATAGCTTAAAATCATCTCTACAATTTAAAAAAAATATCTCTATAATTATTCCAAAATTTTGTGGCTACTGATCTACCTTGTAAGCAGTTAAAGGCTTGCTCCCCACTAAATAACAATTGCCTACCTACACCTTAAATAAATAAATTACCAAGCAGATCGTATTTCATTAAATGGGATGATACCTCTAGTTATTTTTGACTGAACTTAATGATGAATCTTATTCAAAATGTAGGTACACAAGATCGAAAATATAACTTAGACTAGTAGGGCGCGTGGGTGCGCGGCCCGCAAGCGGACCGCGGTTTTTCTACTCATCAAGTAGATCTTCGGGTCCTGATCATTTTCTATCAAATAACCACTCTTCCATCTTTTATACTCCCCGAAATAGACACCGACGAAATTTGTATGGCGGCCATCTTTTTTCCGCCATTT
Organism: Oeneis ivallda; assembly: GCA_029955525.1. Lineage (NCBI taxonomy): Eukaryota > Metazoa > Arthropoda > Insecta > Lepidoptera > Nymphalidae > Oeneis > Oeneis ivallda. Next base: position 28,066,907 of record JARPMR010000002.1, on the reverse strand, counting down.
TGAATTTTTTTTCAGCTCACTGCGAATTGGATGGGGTTTCGAGTGACATTTGTTCGAGCACACCCCACCTATCTTCAATACCCTGGCCGTGCTCCTCACCCACCTTCCAAATCCTCGATCAGCATATCTCATCATTTGTCAGAATGAGAATTCTTCTATAAAAACAAATTTTGAAAAGGAACCGTATCAAAGTGTTGCATAGTTCTCAGCTTCTAGTCCCTTCAATATTCGCCATATATTTTGTATGAAGAAAAAAAAATCCGCCATCTTGGATTTTTTTCTATTTATCAAATAGACCTTTGGGTCCTGATCATCTTTTGCCAAGAAACCATTCTTCCATGTTTTATACTCCCCGAGATAGACACCGACGAAATTTGTATGGCGGCCATCTTTTTTCCGCCATTTTGAATTTTTTTTCAGCTCACTGCGAATTGGATGAGGTTTCGAATGACATTTGTTCGAGCACCCCCCACCTATCTTCGATACCCTGGCCGTGCTCTTCACCCGTCTCCGAAATCCTCAATCATCAGCTCTCTCCATATTTTTCCTCCGAATGAATTTTTTTCCTCTATACGAAACCATCAGTGAAAAAAAATTTTTTCATACAAAATTTTACAGGAGAGGTGATCAATGAGTGAGTGAATGAATCAGTGAATCAGTCAGTGAATCAGCCCCAGCAGCTATATATATATTAATGCGTAGGTATAAGTAGGTATGTAAAAGTTTATCAATAATAATGAATCCGATCCGAATGTATCATGTTTATGAGAATTAAATCTACGAAATGAGATTGCTGCTTGTTTTATTTAACTACCTACTAATCAAATCATGAAAAGTTAAATTACTTTGTAAGTATGTTTCTACTTCCTACAAATCCCTACATGAAGAGTGATATCCCTACATGATGCTAAGACGTACTAGCGTACTAAGAATTATTTGGTCTCGATCAAATAGGAGAAGTTCTTACAAAGTTAAAAGGTATTATAGCCGGTCGGTTAATATGTTAATGCTCAAAAGCCAAAAGCAAAATATCTTCGTCCTATCTGGCTACCGACTGTAATAGTGGTCTAGCCTGTATCGTTGCGGACATATTGATTCTTACCCTTCCTTTTTCTGGATGCAGCACTCCGAACAGCTTTTTATTCCTGTTTGTCCTCCATTCAAAGCTTGCAATCCAAAATTTCATTCCGATGAATCCTATGTGAGAAGCTTATGTGGCAAAGTTTTGATGAGAACGAAAAATTTTTAATTAAAAATACTTAAAGCTTAAAATGTACCTTTAGGCCTTAAAACTGATGAGTAAAAGTTTTTAAATAAAATATTTAAAGTTTATTCACTTTTCACTCTTATCCTTACTAATATTATAAATGCGAAAGTGTGTTTGTTTCTTGGTTTGTTGATTTGTCCTTCAATCACGCCGTAACAGGGCTACGGATCGACGTGATTTTTTGCATGGGTATAGTTGAGGACCTGGAGAGTGACATATGCTACTTTTTATCCCGGAAAATCAAAGAGTTCCCGAGGGATTTTAAAAACTAAATCCACGCGGACGAAGTCGCGGACATCAGCTAGTTGCAGTATAATATTGTAAATGTTGTACATCCCTATCTATGGATTATAAAGAAAGTGTGTTTGTTTGATGGTTTGTACTTCAATCGCACAGTAACGGATCGATGTGATTTTTGCTCGACTATATCAAAACTATGCAAAATCCGATCAAAACAAAAGGTTCCCGCGATTGTATTTAAAAAACCTAACTCCATGCAGACGAAGTCGCCCGCAGAAGCTAGTATGTATTCATATATCTACATTTTAGCCTAATTAAGTGTAGAGCTATCTTTACTCTAAAGGTATCTTTACTCTAAGTAGTTAATTGAATTAAAATAATATAATGGAAATAAAATTATTGAATTTAAAGTAAAACATAATAAATTTACAGTTCGGAACGTATGGTTGTTGCATGGCTAAAAACAAGAACGTATTATCTATGGCCCACTGCGATAGCCGCAGTGAAGGGGAGCACGGAAGATTTGAAATTGGAACCAAATAGGCGTTAAATGGCGGCGTGGCGCTGTCATAACGTCATTTGGCGTTCATCAACGGGCGAAACAGCATCTCCGTTTGGAGCAGGCATCGAGCATCACACCTAGAAGCAAACTATCGCTCTCTTCTGATGCAAAAGTTCACTCATTTCTCAAGTGGAGTCCTTACCTAGCAGTCACAGCGTCTCTGAGTATTTCACTACGAGTACTATTATAATATTATATTCTGTGATTTCGCTAAGACACCACTTAAACCTTTGAAATTATGGTCAGCTAAAATGTGATGAGGAAGGTGGGAAACGTATTATTGTGATTGGTGGATAATAATATAAAACCAGGAGGGTAGATAAATAGATAGATAAAAGATTTGCCTAATGGGGTTATAACTTGTAATTAAGCTCACTTCTCATTGTCTCATTTCTACAACACTGCCAAAATGTAGATGCTAAATGTATGACTCGCGAAGCAAATGGTTGCAACAAAACTGCAGTTTTACATTGATACCTTCATTACATTTATAGACCCAGTGGTCCTATCCATGTTTCATGGACCCAGTGGTCCTATACTTTGCCAGTGAAGAACGTATCGTATGGCTTCTCTCGCTTGAAGGCAGGCGCAGGCGTTGCATTTGGGTGCAAGTTTTATTAGCGTAAGGAATAGCGGGGCACAGTGACTCGGAAATTCGGATTTGCATCGGCGAATATACCGGGGCGTGATTGCATTTTCTTTGCAACGACAGGGGTTATTTAATTTGGCTTGGAGGCTGCGCTTGGTCTAGTCTCTAGTCTAAATTGCACCTCACTGTTAGCTACGTGGCGGACTATTAATTAAATGGCTTGCTCCATATTGAGTTATGATTTAACCCAACTTGTATGGACACCTTACACTTAGCATACCTAATCGTACGAGCGACTGTATAATATTGTTATTTAAGTTTATTAAAGATACTTTGGAAGCTTTTTACAAGAAGACACGCGGACGAAAAATGCGAGTGTGTTTTTAGTTTGTTTCTTCAATAACGTAGAAACGAAGCAGTGGATTGACGTGAATTTTGCTTGGTTATATAAATTCGAAAAGCTTGAAAGTGGGAAAACGGGAAGGAGGAAAAATGGTTTCCTGCGAACATTAAAAAAAACCTAATTCCACGTGGATGTAGTCGGGAGCAAAAGCTTGTACTATATACTATGCGATAGTGTGTCCACCTGTCTGTCTGTTCGTCTGTCTACTACCTTTTCACGGTTCCACCGTTCTTGACGAAAAGCAAATAGCTTCCTGGGTCCTGATTCTGTAATTCAGTGCCTATCAAAAAATGATAGCCTCTGACATATTATATTTTTTATCCATTGAAGGTTTGCTACGAAATAAAAATAACATTTTGCTAGCAAACCTTCAGTGGATAAAAAATATATGTGACTGGCTATCACTTTTTGATAGGCACTGAGTACAGAATCGGGGCCCTGGAGACGTTGTAGTATAGTAGATTCTTATCACAATATTTTGTTTCAATTATTCCAGAACATAAATTCGAGTTGCATATAGCAGCAATTATTATACTTAAAGCTTATGAAAATGAAAGTGCACAAATGTTGTAATGAAAGAAGTTATTTCTTGGTGAGACAGGGCGGCGCGTCGTTTCACTTTGGCTAAATTAAATTCACTTCAATCTTGTACTCGTATACCGCCCGCGAAGCCTATTCGACGAGTAGAAACGCTTCATTTCTTTGCATATCACATAATATTATATGATTTAAGTAATAGTTATCGGTGTTTGATGTTACAGAAAAATAGGATAAAAAACAGGTACTTAACATGGACTTATAAAAAATGATTTTTACGACTTCAAACGCCCGCGCCACTAGAAAGCATATAATTAATAATTTTTTATTTATTTCTTAAAAACTGCTAACCGATTTCGATAAAATTTAAATGCCAACCACCTGGGAAGTATACCCTTTGAAATAAAAAAAGAATTTTCCAAATCGGTTCAGGTGTCATCGAGGTAACACATCCATTGCTAACTTTGAGTATATAACCAACACATTGCTAACTATTGCTACTATGACACGCTAATTCGTTGGCGTAACTTACCAGGACTAAATCACTCCAAAGCGCCACTTAGATCCTTCAATAAGAAGGCTGCCTCTGAGGCACTAGCGCTCAGTAGGAAAAACCTATGCATTCTAGTGCGAGCTTTGACAGACACTGTGTACTAAACAGACACATGTTCAACCTCAAGCTCAAGGGCTCAGATATGTGCAGACTATGCCTGGAATCGGCGGAAACGCCGTTGCATATTATCTGTTACTGCCCCGCTTTAATGCACAAGCGAAGCATAATTCTAGGGAAACACATCGTACACCCTGAGGAGGCTACACCCAGCCAAGAAGATTCTGCTGTTTCTGGCTGCAACAAGTATTGGAAAGGAGCTATGATTAATAGTGGCGAGCACAATGGACCGGTGACGGTCGACGTGCTACAGGGCCTCGGGACCGGCATAGCCGCGCATTAGAACAAAAAGAAGAAGAGCACATCCATCAAATAAAAGTGTGTTAATGTCAGTATAATTTGGTAAAAAGTCCATAGAACCCGGACTTGTGCGACCCAAACTGCCAAATGTCTTAAAAAAAGTGGTGGCAGATTCATAGCAGCTACACTTACTTCAGAGGAAACAGCTGAACTTTAAGCATAGACTAAACATAGTTAATTTATTACTAAGCGTTTATTGAAATTCTCTTATAGAGTACTTTTGCATTGCTGTAACTAAGTACCTACCTAAACCACCAATTATTTTCGCGAATGAACTATTAAAGCTTCTCATAACAAAAACTTACTGTTCATTGTCTAACACACAATGCAATAAATTGTGTCGCCGAAGTAACAATAACCCGTGGGTTTTGATAAACTTTTATTTGCTCTTGCGTCTACAATAATCTTTGGAAAGGAAGCGGTTGACGATCCGATACGATAGTGTCACAAAGAAGCTTATTTCCGCTCCAACTCTGGATATAAAAGACCATATTACATTTACCACTTCGTAAGAGAAACTCAATCTAACCTCAACCCTATCATACTAGTAATAAGGTCAATATGTTTTACAGTAAGTGGCTCTTTATTTGGCTGGGTATCTCGTAGTGAAAATAAAAACTGAACAAATAATACGATAAGGTTTTTGTGAGGGCGCGAGGTCGTACCAATAACGAATGTAAGTTGATCTTATAATATTACGTGAATATTCTGTTTTTGTTTAATGCCTAGTGAGATGTAGTCTCTGAGAGATAACTGTTGATACTGTTTATTTCTTAAAGATAGAAAAGAACGTACTCATATAATATGATATTTTTATACAATCGATGATGTTGCATTTCGTTTTTGCGTTAAATAGTTTGGGATCAACTTTGAAAGTACATAATAAATAAACTAATAATTTAATAGCTTTTCTTTCTATCCCTAATTGAGTGATAGTTCTCCGGAGACTTCCCAACATGTAACCCCTTCAAAATATTTACTTCATTATTATTAAATACTTAACTCTACTTTTTATAGGTACTTAACCTTTTATTTATAGGTAGGTACTTAATTAATAATTAATCATGATAAAAATAAAAATTATGGAAAAATTAATTAAAAAATTAGCGGTGCTAAGCCTAATGTTGAGAACTTTTGAATTCCCTTATGTAGTATCTTGTTAATAAGCTTTTCTATTCAATAAATTAGGAACATATATATTCAATAAACTATCAACAATAGACATAATAATCGAAAATTTAAATAAAATAGAAAATTTTATAACAATTCAAAGTAATATAAAATATTGTTTACCGCTTTCCATCGAACGTTTAACCAAAATATATTATATCTATAATTTTATATGTCTAGTTATGTTATTTGTGAATAGCTTATACAAAACGTAATAATAATAATCATATAGCTCGTAAATATATTCTATTATTTGATAGAAAAATCTTTAGATCCAATAAGTGCCTAATTTGCGCATCTGCTTTTTTATTCATTGAAAAACGGAAGAGTACCGGGCAAAAACCGACGTAGGCCGATAACAGCAGACAATGGCAGCTAGTGTTGTTAACAATGCTTCGTTTGTGACGATTCTTCGCATAATAGCGGGGTGCGAAACGCGGTAATTCGATAAAGGCGCCTTTATTATGAGTTGTGGGCGTGTTATTGAGTTACTACCTACGCCATTGTTTAGCGTCTTCTGTGCTGCTGTTTGCTCTTGGTGTTTTTCTTTAATTAGTTGTTGGTGATCATCATCTGAACTCCACTGGTCTGACACTGGTCTCCTCTCGGGAAGGGTTTAGGCATAGTCCAGCGAGTGCGGATTGGCAGAATTCACACACCTTTGAGAACATTACGGAGGCGTGCAGGTCTCCTCACGATGTTTTCCTTCACCGTTAAAGCTAGTGATATATAATAGCTTATAATTTAATATAAAAAAATATTTTAAAAAAAACCGACTTCAAACGCCCGCGCCAGTACAAAGTACATATATAATTTATTGTTGATATTTTAAAAACCGCTCGACCGATTTCGATAAAATTTAAATGGGACCACCTTTGAAACAAAAAAGAATTTTCCAAATCGTTTCAGGCGTCTTCGAGTAATCGGTGAGCACATAGATATCTCCGAAAAGTTGGAGCTGACTGACCCCCCGAAAAGGAACGCAAAGATATTTATACCTATACTATTACTATATTATACCTATTACTCATGTCAAACACGTTAACAACATGACTAAATACTTAATACACATTTTCATTCCCGTAAAGACCGGGTACATCAGTAATAGTGCTACAGTTAGGGGTTGAATTCGAACATTGACGTTCGGATTTTAGACCGCTCCTTAGCCCTTGCCCGTAAACTGATAACAGCTTAGTCAGTTTAGCGATACCTATAAAGGTGTCGCTTTTAATAATAATCTTTATTTATAAAATCAGTACAGCAAAATACTATGGAATCCTGACCCCTAAACTAGGGAAACCCGTATCTTAGGGGCCAGTGCCTTCCCAAACGTTGAATAATAATAGCAATTACCTACCGAAGCACTTTAACAAATAAAAACATTTCGGTATGTGTTGAGTTTACTAAATACATTGACGAATTATTATTTACTAACTAAATATTACATTAGAGCTTTTTCTAGCTTTAAAATTAAAGTTAAGTTTATTAATGAATTAATTAAAATATAAAATAAAAAGTTTGTACAGAAACAATTTTGAAAATATTACATGCTGAATATAATAGTGTCTAAGTTATGTGTGTGTGTGTGTGTGTGTGTGTGTGTGTGTGTGTGTGTGTGTGTGTGTGTGTGTGTGTGTGTGTGGTGTACAAAGGTATCGCTTGAAAAGCCTTTATACTGATTTTACGAGTAGGTACAAATTAAATTAAAAGTTATGCAGCGTAGGCGTAGCAGTGAGTAGGTGTGCTGCCCACAGTAGCAGTGAAACAATTTTATGTAAATGTGCAAAATGGACAAGGCGCGGGCACAATGACTGTAATTTGGTTCGATCGCAGTGATTTGGGAGCGGCCCCGAGCGGCGTAGCACGTCCGATGCATAATGCACCGAGCATAGCTACATCATCGCAAAAACAACTCCCAATAAAGAACTTTATATCTACTCCCATGCTTTAACCTATATATATAAAAGAAAGTGGTGTTAGTTACACTATTTATAACTCAAGAACGGATGAACCGATTTGGCTGAAAATTGGTGGAGAGGTAGCTTAGAACCAGGAGACGGACATAGGATACTTTTTATCCCGTTCGACCGCGTTTCCGTCAAGTCACTATAAAACGTGGTATAACAAAAACGCATCTGACATGGCATAACAAAACGCAAATGACAGTGGAATAACAAAACGTAAATGACAGCTAAACGTAATTTTGTCTTTGGTTAAGTATGGTAAAAAATTTGAGAATTATAAAAAGTGTTATAATAAAGCACTACTGATATTATAAATGCGAAAGTGTGTTTGTTTGTTGGTTTGCCCTTCAATCACGTCGCAACAGAACAGCGGATTGATGCGATTTTTTTCATGGGTATAGTAATGGATGTAGTAGTGGTTCCTCAGACCGGGAGAGCTACTATTTATCTCGGATAATGAAAGAGTTCCCGCGGGATTTTTAAAAACTAAATCCATGCGGACGAAGTCGCGGGCATCAGCTAGTCCTCTATAAAAGATTCTGAAACAGTTAGCTTATTGCCAACATTAAAACACCCAATGTCTTCATAATGTCATCCAAACGGATGATATAACGTTGTACTGAATTTCATAATAACACTCCTTTGTTTTTTTTTTTCGATCCCTTCTGAGCAAAGGTCTACTCCACAGACAGCCACATTCTTACTGTTCGATGCGCGGTATCTATTAATTTCAAAAAAAGAACATCGCCGAGTACATCGGGATCGGTACCTTCAAACATTAAAGAACATTTTAATAATTGCACTATTGTGCAATTATTAAAATTCTTACACACTCATGTAGGGTAAGTCCGGGGTAGTTGGCCATAGTTTTTTCTAGGCTCTGTCAGAAATCAATTACGTATGTTTTTATAATTATATTTATTTGTAATTAAACTTTGGACAATCGACTATGATATTATAAACATGAAACTAACAATTTCTAAGGAGATCATCTTATTAATTTAAGTTTTTTTTAAATCACAATTGGCCATCTCTCCCGAGGTGTCCGGGCGTGATGGCCATGGCATTAGAGGTAAGATGGCCATAACTTAATTCTAGCCTCACAATTACTTTTTGGTCTTATTTTCTACTTTTAAGTCTTCTTTTCTCTTGACCACATCTGGAGCACATGCTATCAAATTCAGTACAGTGTTCGTGAACCCAAAACTGGCACACTGTACACTGAAGCCAGTCTTCGAAGAGAAGTGTTTCGTAATAGTTTTCACCACATCCACGACAATTGTCGTTTTCGTCTAACTTTCTTTTCTTATTCTTATCTGACAACATTGTTACTGGAATATCGTCACTACTATCAGATAGTCTTCGAATGGCTTTTCTTTTGTTTACACATCGAACCGTGTCTTTTATTGTCTCTTCCTTTTCCTTCTTTATTTTGACAGATCTTTTTACGTTTTCCTTTTTTAGACTTGTTTCTGCAGCATTTTTTCTGGTATTAATGTGTTCTTCCGAAGTCAATAGTGTTCCAACATGCTTTGCTCGTTTACTTCATTTTATATAATCCATCATTTTTTACAGCATTAATAGCTGCTTTCAGTGATTCTTCTGACCAGTTTCCTCTAACAGCCACTGCCTTCCTCTTGTATTTATTAGGCATCTAAAACAAATATTATGAAAATAAATCAATTATTTGAATAAAACATCATTTCTGAACCATGACGCTATGGCCATCATATACCGACAGCAACTGGCCATCTATCCTTTTTTTCTGGGAGAGATGGCCACAACGAAAACTAAAACAAGTCAAAACACGAAACAAATAATTTTGAGGTTATAACCAAGTATTGTTCGTATACTTTACAATAAATACAAATATCACCATTATTTAAAGAAACTAACATCACAACCATGTAAAATAATTACCATCTAAAAAATATTCACAGTAGATGAAACAAAAAACAAGGGATTTACTTACTTTTTCTTTCTTTTTCGCCAAATTTTTTACCGTACCGTTGCCCTCACGCACGACGCGCAGCGAACTAAACGCGAAACAGCGACATCTAACCAACGAGTCCTTGAAATATTTCGATGGGCCATCTCTCCCATATGGCCATCTACCACGGAATTACCCTAATACTATTATCACACTCGGCTTCGTCTCGTGTGATAAACCCACATTCGTGTTTTAATACCCCTTATTATACAACAGTTGCATAAATAACTATTATAAATTCTAATAAATCTCCCACAAACCCTCCAAGACTTTGACGGGCTCAACAAATTGCTGAAAATCTTAATGATTTTGACGTTCTTTAAAACGCTGCAATTTTTTCAGAAATCTTGACCACTCAAGTTGAAATTACCTAACGTAAAAATTTTCACTAATAATAGGTAACTGAATAAATTTTAATTTTTTTTTTATACAAATCGCTAATTCCGATGCTGACGTGAAGTTCGTTATGGCTGTGGTGTAAAGCCAACACCTCGGGCGCGATTCCCAAGAGATGTGGGTCGAACCACGCTGGCCCCGGAATTTTAGCTAAATTATATGTATTTTAAAATTTATTTGGATATTTCCTTAGATGTAGGTGAACACTTTATTAAAAAATTATAATAATAGGTAACTATTCACCTCAGCCCAACATTCATCATCGACCGACTACGAGTTTTTTCAAGGGTCGAGAGAGTCTACCACTCTGGCTATGTGCGGATTGACAGACTTCACCATCATCAGGCTTACAGTTTCAGGTTTCCTCACTATGTTTTCCTTCACCGTTAGAATAGAATAGTTTAATAAAAAAAAGTAATTTATTTGAATACATTTTTTATTCAAATAAACTTTTTTACAAGTGCTTTTGAATCGTCGATGAGTCTACCACTGGTTCGGGAAGCCCTTCCTGCCGAGAAGAACCAGCAAGAAACTCGGCGGTTGCTCTTTTCGAAACAAGCTTACAGTTAAAGCAAGTGATATTTAATTTAAAACAGTAGGACACTGTGACTATAAAAATATGCCTGAAATTTTTATTCGAAAGCAATTATATCCTACATAGAAGTAACCTACTATCATTTCCATTTTAATATGAAAGCTTTTATAGCGAAAAATTGTAATGTACGCGTATTCATACATACTGAATATCAAAATAAATCGCGCTCAAATGCCGGTGTTATTATCCCAAATTGGGCAATGAAATATCGCGTTTAAAATATTATTATAAACAGACGGGCACATTAATGTTGTTACGGTGGAAATTTCAATTCGTCCGTCTGTGACCGCGAGCGTATTTCAATTAGAGCGGGTAACAGATTTAGCCGGTTTTTGCTGTTTTATTTTTTAATCTCGGCTTATCTGTACTTGGGTTGGGGATGACTTTATTCTAAAACGGTTTTGGTCCGTGGTTGTGCTGAAATGAGTTATGGCTGAAGTAAATAAAGATCTAAGTATAAACCTAAAACCTGTAAAGTAACCTGCTGTATATTGCAAACGTGGCTATATATATAGAGACATTCGCTACGTCCTATTCCTGACAATGTCTCATTTTTGGCAAATGGTAGAGTTAGGTAGATACATACGTCATATTATTATACTATCTTCCTTGTTATTTTCTACTAGCTGATGCCCGCGACTTTGTCCGCGTGGATTTAGTTTTTAAAGTCCCTCGGGAACTCCTTGATTTTCCGGGATAAAAAGTAGCCTAGATGTTGACCCGAGTAATAAGCTACCACGGTATAAAATTTTGTAGAAATCTGTGCGGTAGTTTTTACGTGAAAGAAGGACAAACAAACAGACAGACAAACAGACAAAAAAAATTTAGCTTCTGTTTTGATATCTGTATCTTGAACACAATTAGAAGCAAAAACCCTTTTTTGAATCTATTTAATGTACAGAATTGGTTTCGTTTCTGTTTTATTATATGTAATAGATTCAGTTTCTATTATATTAATGTATTATTATAAAAAATAAGACCGTGGCTTACGTGTGTGTGGCTACCAATTAATTGGCTTTAAAATGAATCATATGCATTCATTCTAATTAATTTAAATTAATCAATCTTTATGCATTAATTTAACTACTTGTCGGCTAGTAGTGGGTAAAAAGTAGGCCCTTGTAAAACATACGATAAATGGAAGTATTATGCTGCTTCATGAGTCATTAAATGAATAAGAAGGAGTTTCTTATTCATTTAATATAATATAAAAGCTGCTACCATTCCTACTTTCTAAACAGTCTGGAAGGACTTTGTAGGTATCGTAGACATATCCCAAACAAATCATCAGAGGACGGGGCATAGTGTAGTGTCTATATTGTAATAAAACCCATTGCCCGCCACCTCACAATTAGTCGCTAAAGGGTGTTTATTTGTAGGGAGTGCGCTAATGTGACCATCATTTCTTAAAGGACAGGTCGACAGGGTCGTTATTGATTAAGAAATAGCATTTGTCGAGAGCAAATAAAAATAATAGGTCCTTTTCTCCTCTTTTCATTCGTAACCTACTGCTATTCGCGGTAAATATATAGACTAGATTTTATGTGTAAGCTAAAGTATGGTTCTCCTCTGGGTGTAGTGCGTTTTTAGGGTTCCGTACCCAAAGGGTGCCAACGGGACCCTATTACTAAGCCTCCGCTGTCCGTCCGTCCGTCCGTCTGTCAGCGGGCTGTATCTCGTAAACCGTACTAGATAGACAGTTGAAATTTTCACATATTGTGTATTTCTATTGCCGCTATAAGAACAAATAATAAAAATTAAATTAAATTAAAAAATAAAGGGATACACGGAAAAGGAGTCGAAATAAAATTTTATTTTTTTACCCTAGCATGTGGGGTGTCATTGTTTAGAACTCATTAAGTGGAGTTCAAATATGTATTTTTTTTATTTTTTAGCTACAAAAATGAAGAAATGGGGGGCCATCAAAGTTGTCGGTTTTAGACCAATTTTGTTAGGGGGTCTATCTCAAAAACTAAACTAATTAGGAATTTAAAGTTTTGGTATATTACTTATGTATTATATAGTGTATTTAAATAATAAATACTGAAAACACCCATTTATAATACGGTTTGTAAGTTGTGACCAAAACAAACGAGCATTTTTCCCCATATGCTAATTTAGTACCTACTTTCTAAGAACTAAGACATCTAAATATGTATCTAGTTTTAAAAAATGATTTGGTCACATTCGGAACCCTAAAAGAGCGAGGCCCGACTCGCACTTGGCCGATTTTTTAAAATAGGCATTAGTGGTAATTCTTTCTTTTAGACCTCACTGGTGCAATGGCAGCAATTGTTCTTCTTCTTCTTTGTCAACCGATAGACGTCCACTGCTGGATAAAGGTCTCTTGCATGGACTTCCACAGGTCTCGGTCCTGCGCCGCCTGAATCCAGCGGCCATTCGTTTGATGTCGTCGGTCCACCTAGTGCAATTGGTTATTTTTAAATAGGCTCTGGCCTAGTCTATTTCGGCCATGGTTAGTTACCACCCTACTGGTGAAGATAACTAAGCGTGGTTTACGTTTAGCGTTCCAGTAAGATGGAAAATTGCTAACTAAGAACTGTCAAACCCATATTAAATTTCATCATGCAAATTTTTTCAATGCAAAGTTCTTAACAACTTTCGATAGCCATTGAGATATAATAGCGTTATTAGTGAAATCCTAGCTAAGGGCCGACTTGTCCTTACTATCGAAAGTGTGTTTGTTTATTGGTTTGTTGGTTTGTCCTTCAATCACGCCTCAACAGTACTTCAGATAGACGTAATTTTTTGCATGGGTATATTTGAGGAACTAAAGAGTGACATAGGCTACTATTTATGCCGGAAAATCAAAGAGTTCCCAAGGGATTTTCAAAACCACATCCACGCGAATTATGTCGCAGTCATCAGCTAGTTATTAAATAAAAGCACCAACCTATGGTAAGCGCAGTGTTGGCAGACCCCCCACTAGGTGGACCGACGACATCAAACGAGTCGCACCGATCCGCTGGATTCAGGCGGCGCAAGAACGAAGCCAGTGGAGGTCCATACAGCAGACCTATGTCCATTTGTGGACATCTAAAGGTTGATAATGATGATGATGATGATGACCAACCTATGTCTGAAATGAGTTTGTTTTCAGCAAGTCTCCCCGGTTGCGCCATCGTGGCCACCCTGCGGCGGGGAGACGCCGCGGGCTGCCCCCGTCGTCACCTCTAATCGCGCTAAACGGGGCCCGCGCTACATAAACTGTGATTATTGTTTTTTTATCGGCTAACAATAAAATTTTGATCCCCTAGAGTCGAATTGGAGTGCGAATCTGCGTATTGCTTGCGTTTTTATTATATTTATCTATGTATTTTTGATATTTTTTACTATCGACTTGTAAGTCAGAAGTAAAATAATATCTACAGACATCACGGCAGTTACCTACAAGTTGTAACTGCCATAGCTTTTGCTTGCTTACTTTACTCGTTACCGTTAGCATAGGTTTTCTCCAAGAACTTCCTTTTACTATGCGTTTTTAGGGTTAAATCGCCTGCATGCTTGAGAGTTTAAATGATGTTCTCATGGATAATAATAAAATGTTGTTCATATGAATAGTGGTATGTAGTTCGAAGAACCGCTGGCTGGTCATTGGCCGAAAATGTTTCAGCAGTAAACTGTACCGACAACATAAGATGAGCGGTGTGACTGAGGCATGACTATAATGCATGCAAGAGCAAGACCTATTGTCTATATATATGTCTATTGTCTATTAGTTGATTTAAAAGGGATAATGCGGCAAGTAACTATTTTTTATAATACCTCATAAGAAGGCTCAGGGTCACTCAGCGAGCGATGGAGAGAGCTATGCTTGGGGTATCCCTGCGAGATCAAATCAGAAATGAAGAGATCCGCAGGAGAACCAAAGTCACCGACATAGCTCAGTGAGTCGCGAAACTGAAGTGGAAATGGGCGGGGCACATAGTTCGAAGAGCTGATGGTCGTTGGGGTCCCAAGGTGTTGGAGTGGCGACCCCGCACCGGTAAGCGCAGTGTTGGCAGACCCCCCACTAGGTGAACCGACGATATCAAACGAGTCGCAGGGAGCCGCTGGATTCAGGCGGCGCAAGACCGAAGCCTGTGGAGGTCCATGCAGGAGACCTATGTCCAGCAGTGGACATCTAAAGGTTGATAATGATGAACTATTTTTTGTGTTGTCGTGGAAAGCTTTTGTTTAATAGTGTCAAGAAGTGAGTTCCCCGATAAGACGTTACCACTTACCACTAGATGTTTTTTTTTATTGCTATTCATTACTCCACGCGGGTCTCAGGCGCCGCTGGTGGCTCGCTAAATCTCTTCCTTGTATCTACTAACGTAGGACTCAGGAGAATCTTCAAGGTTAACTTAGTTGCCTAGTAACAGCTAACCTAACGAGTGATTGTGTTAGCTTGATAGCTATACAATCGTCAATCCATCTCGTAGCCCAAATGAAAACAACCCATCTGTTTCTATAAACCTATCGGTGTCTATTATTCGGTGTTTATTCGCAGATAATCGAGAGGCCCCCGGATTAGTCCCCCGTTGTTTTAAAAGTCCGCGCGGCTGACTCCTTGAGAGGCCTCGAGGGCTTCGAGGGCCCTCGAATAGTAGCGCACATGTCGCTCCGTATTAGTTTTAATTTCCCTTTGAATGGAACAGGGAATTACTGTCTGCTCAAGTTGGATTAAGACATGCAGTTATCTGCACTGTGTTTATATTATAATACCTTCTACCTAGCCTCTACCTTATCTCGCATGTTATGTAGGTACCTACGCGTTTTTCTATTGGCGATTTTAATTTTCTCCTCACTGTACCAAAATACACCTTGTATATTTAATTAAGTAGGTACCTTGTTACGTATAGACTTGACGATTCTGTAGTTTCCTAGTGAAGTCTTTGTTAGAAAGAAAAATACTTCAAAATAAAAGACTTTGTTGAATATTCATATTATGTATTCTTTCCTTTTAATTATAACTGAAACCCTGGTACAAAAAAGTAAAAAACTTAAAAGTAGGTAGGTAAGTAAATTTTACATTGCTTTTACGAAACAATATAAAACATAACGAGAATAGTTAATTTTAATTATATACCTACCTAATTAAACCAATAATTCGAATCACTTATTTACATTTAAAACAATTAATGATCATAATATGTTTATAACAAGCTAGGAATATAACAAAGGCCATACTTAGTTATTACTAAAATAATAATTAACTAAAGAAGTTACGTATTTAACAAGTCTTTTCAGATTGTTTTTTGTGTAATATTATATTATGATGAAGAAAAGATAACAAATGCTCGATAACAGTCTCAAAATGAAACATGTATTATTGTATATCACATCAAGTCACATAATTAATTGAACTTAAAAAAACAAACCAAAACACAAACTTGTATTATATTTGTCATAAACCATATTTGTCATTTAAATGCTCTCCTTTTTCAAAATTAGGTATTTAAAAAATCAATTTATTATGTACATAAAATAATTAAAATATAAAATAAAACAATGTCTTACCTAAAGATTTCTAAATATCGAAAAACATATTAATAGGTGAAACATAATAATATAGATAGGTATATTATAATAACCTTATTATAATAGCTGAAAATAATACAAATACCTAGTACCTACCTAGGTAAAGGATTTGAAAACAGTCAATCAACTCAGAATTATTTCAGTCTCTACTAATAACACAAATATGTAATAACGTGTTTTAGATTTTAACGTTTAATCTTTTTACAAATTGACATAACGATGTTTTTCTAACTATGCTAAGTTACGCCCAGGGCTCATTCACATGCGCTTTCAAATTTCGTTTAGTTGGCTTAATGGGCCCCTGGTCAGTACAAATGATGGTAAAAACGAGGATTTTAGGACATCTATCAAACATTTTAGGACATCAGCATAAAAAAACTTCAAATATACCTCTTATTTTAAAAATAGTTTTTTTCCTTATTGAAAATCATACCAAATAATTTTTAATAAAATTATGCAACTAAATTTCAAAATTTAAATCACATAAATCCAAAAAATATTAATATTAAATATATATATAATATATTTTTTGGATTTCTTAACCGACTTAAAAAAAATATTACATTTTTACGAGATACCAACGCGTTTTCTCTAGATGAACAATAATTATTGGAGCAAAACTCTCGAGTTCTGTATTGTTTTCGTGGTACGTCACAGCCTTGATATCAACACCTAACCATGCAGGAAACTGTTCAAAATCAATACTTATAGATACCCAACTAACACTTCAATAATATTAAGATTATGTTAGAGAGCCCATGTGAATAAACCTTTATTCTTAAATACATTGATAAAACTATGATATGTTATCTATTCGAGTAAACTCACTTCGTAATTTACATTGCACTAATATTTTTTATGGGAATTGCATTGGAGTATTTACATCAAGCACTTCTTCCTTATTCTATGTATTGTATTTACAAATAAAAACAGAAAAACAAACGCTTGCTAATAGAAAATAATTAAAACAACCAGAAAATTCAATTAGTACCTATTATGTACTATTTTATCATCATGGCGGAAAAGTGAAAACAAAGCTCCATAGTAAAATACATTATGATACTTAAGAACAGCTTAAAAATACTAAAATAACTAATAAGGAAGACAATTCGTTAAACATAGTAACACTGGTAGGTGGTAGGAAAGGTGGTAGATAAGTATGAATCCAATATTCAATTGTAAGTACTTTCTAGTATTTACAGAATATATTTACATCATTTTTAATGGACATACTTAGTAATTGTCTTTTTTAAACATGGATGGCTGCGCAATTAAGAGATTTAGATCTTTACTTTTTCTACAATGCAAATGCAGTGTTGCGATAAATATCTTGTATCTCGATTATTTTTTCGAATATAACCCAGTTTTTTTTTAATTTTAAGTTCCTATTTATTTTCTGTGATCGAAGATTCCTCAGTGCCGATTTCACCAACGTCGAGTGACATTTAACTATGGAATAAATAGGGCGTTCTGACAGTTTTTGTATTAAAAATCGGCCGAAATATCAAAACGCTCGGATAAGACTTACCTACCTATTTTACTTTGGTGAAATCGGCCCTAAGTTTAAATTGGGATTTTTTTTAAATGAGCCCATACATAGGTACAAACTTACTCTTAACGTAACCATTGCAAGTTGCGGTATATGACCAAATATTATTTTGTCAGTCCTCATCGTAATCATAATAGTTGGTGCACCCTAGCGCAATAGCGCCTAGCGGGGCTGCTCATGAATCAAAGTTATCTGACACTACCACGTTATTCGAAATACTAAGTTCAATACTCTTTTTGTTGCGTTTGACGACAATCAACGGTGGAAAGCAGTTAACACTGATGAGGTAACGAAGCAAGCACTTTGAATATTGTCTAGACACTTGCACATGCTGTCTGTTCTTCAGAAGAATCACATACCAATATTGCACCTCTTACCAATGTCCGTTTGAGCCACTTAAATGCTATCAGGCGTACTGTCCCTCTCGGTGGAGGTGGAAGGCTGCTCCCAGTGCGGGTAGGGCCGCGCCGGGAGCGCGACCGGCCTTCATATGACGTGCTGTGGCGGCTCCTCATCCTTCATGAGGACATACGCCACTGGGCGCTTGACGTCCGCGGGTGGGGACGGGGAGCGGCGCGGGGGACAGCCGCATGGGGACAGCGCGCTGTTGTACAGTGCTGAGCTGTATAGGGCTCCCCCGTATAGTGCCTGTGGAAGAACGACGTTGGTTAATATTATTGTTACAGGTGTTCCACTACCTGTCGCAAAAGATCGGGCAAAGTGGGCAAAAGTAGAGGACCATTGTCCTGTCCAAAGTGTTTATTTTGATGACCCTTGCCCTCGAGACAATTAAAGGAAGAAATCAAAGACAGTAACATTATTGAAGAATATAAAACTTGGTTGCACATCCAAACAGTAAGTACACATGCCGAACTTTGGGCAAACACTACAGACTGAACCAAGCTAAGGGTAGTTGTAGGAACGATCACAGGACACTGTTCGCTCAACAAACACCTTTTTATTTTAGGTATCACCGACAGTCCTCTATGCAGAGCATGCATGGAGGACGACGAGACACTGGAACACGTACTGCTTAAATGCAGGGGTGTATCCAACCAATGACAGAATTACATTGGCTCTCCAGCAACACTTCCGGAAGTCCTTGCCGACCTGGGTGGCCTGCTCGGATTCTGGAGGGAGCTCGGCTGGATGAAGTGATCCAACGGAGACCCGCACCAGTGGAACCACGCAAAACGGGAGGACACGCCTACTTGCGGAGAAAATTCCCAGGAGAGAAGAAGAAGAATATTGAAGAATGCATGGATATAGCAAGCGTCCTCAGTAATTTAAGCGACGGTGTAACTGTGGAAGACCATGTAGATTAGTCAGAATATAGAATTCAGCTCATATACTTAATGTAGAAGAGTTCATACCTGTAAATGGGCAAGTTCGGCTGCCAACTTCCCCTCATCGGGTATCTTCGCAAACGGATAGAACGGGTACGGTATGGGCGGGAACAGCGCTCTACCCAGATCAGGTTTGTCGTGCAGAAGATGATGCGGCACAGGCAGTTGCGGCACCGGTTGATGGGGTAAAGGCGTCATCAGTCGAGGAACCGGCGCCATCAGACCGCTGATGTTAAAGCCGAATTTAGGTTCTTTCTTTATTAACGCTTTTGGTTTCCGTCGTGGCCGGTATTTGTAGTCTGGATGCTCTTTCATGTGGAGTGCTCTGTTGGAGAAAGATAAAGCTATTATCAATGAAGGCTGTAGCATCGTTTTGACATAGTAATCAAACCTTTTAGTATAGCCGAACATTGTAATAGGAAACTAACAGAGAAAATTTGGACGCGCCTTGTAAGGCACTCAAATGCATTTTGTATCAGATTCCCATCATCATCAAATCATCAATATTTTGCTGGATCATATACGCCATTTTCAGATTCGTCAATTTTTGTTTTTGCTTTATATGAACTTTGACCTTCATAATTTCCAAGGCGATAGTGTGTCGAGAGTATGTGTCCAAGTGTTAAGTAGAATCAGAATAGGTATTAGTATCTTCCAACTATTATCTTTTACGCATCACAAAATAATCTGCATCAGATTAAAATGGTCCGAACAAAACGGTAGAGAAAATCTTGCCGCGTGAAGAGCTTTGGCTTTTTCCGAGAAGAGGATGACAATAATGGTAGTAGAAAATGGAGTTTATGAAAAAATTATAATGGGATAATACTCAGTATATAAAAGTCAATGGGGAGATAAGGAAGGAAAAGAAAATAAGCATGACCAGAATATTTAGTTTGATGATTAGCTTTAAATAAATCTATTTGCTTGCGAGCTACGAGGAGATAGTAGGATTTTATAAACTTGATAGAAGATTTGTTTCTACTTGAGCCTTAATATTTCATCTGTTTCTTTCAGTAGCGAAACTTTTATCTGCCTTTAACTTTATAATCTCATTGGACGCAATAAGTTTAGCGACAAAACGCGACAATGGCGCTCCACCGGGCAGAATAACATTATTATTTATGCAATAAAGCGGACAATTGTCGCGCACTCCCGCCGCCCTTAAAACAACAATGTCAATCCAACAATACTCGGATTATTGCATTGTCCCGTCACAATCGACTGTTATACCACACCCAACTCTACATACCCGACTGTATACATTAAATTTTCCGCTTTATATCATACTTTTTAAGTTCAATTTACCGTGTACAGGTTTGGTGGTTTCGACGTAAAAGGACGGGGTAAAATCGACACAGAGTCCGATTATGCGCGCTTTGTGATAGAATCGCGATTGTCAGCGAGTCGATTGTAATTATTCGAATGGACTAAGGGTGGGATGATAGTTCGTATGTATGAGGTTTTTGAACGCTGTTTGCTGAATATCGGAGCTTTTCATATCTAGTGTGGAGAGATTTGAATGTTGGAATTTAGGTGTAGATTAATTTGTGCTACCTATTATTATAAAAAAAAACAAGTGGACATAAATTAAAAAATATATTTTAAAAAAACAAGCTTTTAGTAGTCTACTAAATTATTAGTTTTTGGATAAAATTATCATGTAGGACCAGAGTACATGTCAAGACGATTCAAACGAGCCCAAACTCGATGATGTAACGTCGTTAATAGATTGCAGAGTTTCTATAGCCACCTTCCGGCTATATCGTCAGACCCTGGAAATCATCTAGGACTAGAGTAATTGTCAAGATGAATCGAACGAGCCCAAACTCGATGGGGTTACGTCATATTTTTACTACAGAGTCACCATAGCCACCTTCCGGCTCCAACATCAGATCAGTTCCATGTCACAATTATATTGCATTGTCACCCGATTTACATATACCTACATGCAAAATTTCAGCTCCATCGAAAGCCGGGAAGTAGTTCTAATAATTCATCTTACAAGATTTGACCTAAACAAGTATACATACATTGCAAGCTAATTAAAAGCTTGTAAAAAACTTCATTATGTAACTTAAAATGTTAAGTCCCAATTTTAGAGGACGAGAGGTTAGCGGACGATAGTTTTACGTGATAACGTCATAAAGAAAGTACATTGACGATGACTGGCGGGCGGCACAAGCCAACGCTTGGGCCCATCGTGCCTCTCTATCGCTTGTTCCACGCTCTCGCTTGCACCCTCAGGCTCAGGAGGAACGTGACACTTTTTCGTGCGTGCAGCCGGTGTTCATCGATTTATAAGACGTTATCACGTCAAAAGATAGCGCTAGATTTAGACCTGCCAATTTAGTTCAGTTTCGAGATTGTACCTATATGTAAGTACGACAGATTAGCCACATTATTTAAATAAAGTCAAGGTAGATATGTAGATACGACCCCAATAGCAAGCCTGCACACTCAAACATCCAAGATTCATTCCATTCACAATTCCATCTATGTATCTATAGCTCACAAGTCACAAAAAAAACGTTTTCGGGAATAACAATAAAAAATTGAGGTCAACGACCGCCACACTATCAATTCCTTCATTACTGTTTACCACAAACAAATACGATAACCGAAAAAACAGAATATCTCCAGAAAAACCTATCTTCACATATCGGAGTTTTTTGGCGTATACCTACGGCCAGCTTAATCGACTTCGGTAAACATCGATACATCGATATGATTCTCGATATGAAAAGACGCTTTATATCTTGTCTGTTTATTGATATTGTTGCGGGTATATTGGTTTTTAGGGCTCCGTATTTTAAAAGGAAAGACATCCTCACTAAATTCAATCGAACTGCAACTCGGATCGAAGTGATTTTTTGCACGGATCGTAGAGTACTTACTTACATGAAAAGCGACATAGGGTACTTTTTATCCCGGGAAAACAAGGGATTTTCATATGATTTTGGAAAACGTAACTATACCCGGAGGAAGTCGAAGTCGATATTTTCGAGTAGGTAGCAACGTAAAGTTATAAATCATTCACACTAAATTATTATGAGGGAGATTGAAATTTGAAACCCTTGCGAGCGCGATAGGGACTTGAACTGAAAATTTTAAATTTTCTTCTACTTTATACCGGTAGTAAGTAATACGTGGTAATACTATGGTTTATAGTTTATACCTACTTTAAACATTTTAAATAAATGGCCTGAAAAATTTTCTCATGAAGTGAAAAAACAAATGTTTTTGGAACGAAGTTCCTTGTATGGGGCGTTACGGAGGGGTACCCTAGCCGGCAAAAAACGTCCGTAACGTTAAAAAATAAAAGCGTAAGATTTTTTCGTCACAGACCTTGTTGTCTTCGTTTATTTAACACATTCCATCAATGCTTCGCATGCAATTTTTATAAATCATTGTAAACAAAATAAAGGTGTTAAGATAATTTTGTAAAGTAGTTTTTTTTATTTTTATCTATAAAAAAATCATGATATAAAATGTATACCCGAATAATAATTTTCTTTATACTTCGTATAGAACTTGAAATTAATATTTTATAATAAGGAACTTCGTTCCTATATCTGGTGTCCCACGACACCACACGATATTTTTTATTGTACGGAACCAACTGTTCGTTGAGTCTCACTTGCACTTGGTTTGTTTTTAAAGGTTACTTGTGGAGGTGAGGCGTAAATAGAATCAATGTACGATATAGGTTATAATAAATTATAGTAAGTAGGTACATAATATGCATTGGCTACCTATATGTACTCTACGATTTATATTTATATTATATTGCATTTAGTACATCCGGTCAATCAATTAAACAAATAAAACATTTGTGTAACTTACAAGATATTATTTACAAAAAATTGGTCGAGCTGTAAAGTCGGTTTACGGACGATAGTTTTACGTGATAACGTCATAAAGAAACATTGATGAAAAATTGCATACTTTTATGAATTGAATTGAATTATTATTATTTTGTATAATACAATTTTCTCTAGTCACAAGCCAACGCTTGGGCCGATCGTGCCTCTCTATCGCCTGTTCCGCGCTCTCGCTTGCACGCGCAGGCTCAGGCGGAACGTGACACTTTTTCGTGCGTGCAACCGGTGTTCATCGATTTATAAGACGTTATCACGTCAAAAATATTTATACACTGAAAAAAAAATTGATCGCTGCCACCAAAGTTTTGTTAGACGTCGTCAAGTAAAATGTTCGTGTATAGAGGAACATAAAGCTACTTGGTTGGTAGCAATAATAGTAGATTAGTAGCCAAGGGCTGTAAGGCATCAATTGCAGCCCGAGATATTTAGGCGCACGAGCGCAGCGAGGGCGCCTATAGTTCGAGGGTGCAATTGATGTTTACACCCGAGCTAACTACTCTGCTTTACATCTCGATTGTGAGGTAAGTAGAAAAAACCGGCATTACAAGAATAAAACATTTTAAATTTTGAAAAGTTCTTGATATTGATGTCGTGTTTAGTACTCATAGTTGCTTTTAACATTGAAAAAATGCACCACAAACTAGATGGCTGCAGCTTTTTTGATAGCTCACTAAAGTATGTTAAGAATACAGTCTCAGATAAAGACTTTACTCGTTTTTCTTTTCGCCACTTCATGAACTCGTCGTAAGTTTTCAAATATCCCTCCTTAGAACTTTCAGGCAAAATATTGTTAATTGCTGCTTCAGCTTCCATTTTCATTGAATCGGGAGTGCAGCTTATATCTTCATCACTTGCAGAACTCATGTTTTTTCCTAATTAGCATGTAATTATAAAAAAATCCCAAAAGCAAACAATATTTAAAGTAAAAGTTTTCTATTACTGCCTTTTTTCATCTTTTTTTTTTAATTTTTTTTTTCCAAGAACGAAATTGAGCTTCGCCGTTCGATATTTAAAATTGATGACTATTATACTCATACAAAGACAAGGCTGAATAGCGAAGCGACCTCTTTTGTCATAGATGTACGCGAACTTTTTGAAAGAGTGAAGAGTTTTTTTTTAATTACTTACCGCCCTAGGGCTTTTCTAGCTACATTATTACCCTAGAGCGCTAATTGGTCACTTACAAGCCCCATTTGGGGGTAATAAGGACCTACTTACCGAATATGAGAGATGTAAAGCTAACTTTATTACTGATTCCACCACGTAACATAGTAAAATTAAGTAAGTTATTAGTTGAGTTGATAAGTGGTAGTTATTTATTTGATATTTCTAATCATGGTTTTTGATGATGGCGACAAGGATTGTGGTGGAATTATTCAAGCCTACTCATTCATTTGGACTTTATCGCCAGTAAATATGTATGTTTAATCGGTAGTATAATTTTCATTTTGGAATTAAACATAAAATACTTAAACAAGTGAAATTCGTAGTATTTATACTATTTTTTTTCAGTGTACACAACACTAGCGAGTCGCCCCGACTTCGCACGGGTGCATTTAACTAATCAAGAAGATGAAAAGTGCTTATTGAGTGAGACTTTAATACAAAATCCAATCCCCGACATTTCAAGTAGATTTTTCATTCATTTGTATCAAACCTTGTTCTTAAAAAATGGATATTTGACTGTTGTCGTAATATTGATACATTATTCTTAATTATTATAGTCGACAATGTAACATAAAAATATCATAAATTGTAAAAACAGAAAATAAATCGGTCATAAAACAAATAAGTTATACTTGAGCCTGTACCCATCTGTTTCTTTCTAAAACAAAATTTCTTATGGAGAGTGTATGGAGCTACTGACTTTTGACGTCACACGCCAGTTCGGGTGGCACAACGTGGAGTAAGATTTTTAAAAATTTCGCGGGAACCCTCTGTTTTTTCCAGGAATAGGAAGGATTGTATCATATGAGTAGATACACGATGATTTGCATTGGGACACATTGAGATGCACAACTCAAAGCGATAAATAATAATTACATATCTGAATAATATTGATTTTATTCTTATTAGGTACCTATTTATATAGGTACGCTATTATGTACCAATATAAATAGTTATAGCTATACCTGCATACCTAATTATATTATCATCACACCATAGAGTCCCCTTGTCCGTCGCAAGCTCGGGTGATAACATCAAGACATTGTTTGTGAGCATTCTATCGACCGATCAAATAGTTGATAAAAATAAGTATAATGCAAACACGGGCGCGCCTTTTCGGCCATTGTGCGAGTGTTGACCGATAGCGGGGACAAACAGACGGACCAAATTAAGTTGTGGCGCCCCTGGCCGGCTGTAGTGGCCACTAGCCATTGAAAGTGCTCGCGGGCAAGCACTTCAAAACATGGTGTTGAGCCCGCGCTACCAATTGGATGACAAATTAAGAAGAGTAGGTATCTACCTAACTACCTAGGTATATACTTAGGTACTGGTTAATATACTAAGGGCCTGTTTTACCACTATCCGTTAAAGTGTCTGATATATTATATCTAACAGATAAAATAGTTGTCTGATAAAAGACATATTTTAGAATTTACTTTTCTGCTAGATTGTCTTAATGGACACTTGTGAAACAGAAATTTGAACGCTATCTGTCAGACAAGTTGTGGGTAGGTTATCAGTCACTTTATCAGCAAGTGGTGAAACAGGCCCTTACTCTGTTCAATAAGTCAGTTTATTACTTACATGGGTTACTTTTTCCATTTAGGTATTCCACCTTACCATGTGTATTAGCATGTGTGCAGAGTGCATAGCACGAAATTCACACATTGTGCATAGCATATTTTTGGATTTATTTTTATGCATAGACGAATGATACTTACTTTTTATGTAAATTATAATATCAAACCTTTTTGATTCATCTTAGTGAATGACTCTTTCACAAAGTTGCTACAACCTATTTTTCAATTTAACTACGTCATATTTTATGTCAACTGATTTATTGAACAGACTAAAAGTAGCTGGATTTAAGGAGAGTGGGAATTATGGACCGTATAGGAATAGGAATAAGGTAAGTACCATATAAGAGGAGTACTCGAAAAGTATTTAAGAATTATTAGTTAAAAGAAGGTGAGAGAAGTACCTAAGTTATAATCACACTAGATGATGCCCGCGACTTCGTCCTTTTCCTTTTATATATTTATTAGTATTTAGCCTAGTAATTAAGATGTTGACCTCTGATTTTGATTGATTTCGGACAGTCCGTGGTTCAAAATACGAAAAAGAGGCCGAAATACTTTGTAGTAAGTATAGATATTTATATCGTAATCGTATCGTATCGTACTGAAAATGTTCTAAAGTATTTATTTATTTATTTATTTATTTAGTACCAGTAATATAAAAAATGAAACAAAGATATAAAGGACGTGCACAAGGACAGCTTATCTCTAAGGATGACATTTCTTCCAGAAGCCCTCGAATGTGAGAACAGTGAGAACATGCAGAGGTATTAGGTAGGTACTAAAGACTAATCTATAAAAATTAATAAAATGGCTACAGATATACAATACATAAATTATATTAAAATACTAATATATACATAATATTATAATAATTAAGTATACAATTTATACTTTATTTATTACATATATACTTAATAAAATATATAGTAATATGTATATTCTACTTTAAAGGTGGATTATACGAGTCTGCCCGCGAAATTTAAATTAAATTTGGTTTTTCCCATTTTGTAAACTAATATGACAAAGTAGACTTATGGCATTCTAATTGCGCCAGTAGAATTATCATCTTCACAGGTTTACATAAAAATCTTTACTTGAATGTGACCAGTTTAAGAAATTAATCAAAATACCGAGTTGGACGTGAGTTACTCACATATTAGTCAGTATTTTGATTAATTTCTTAAACTGGTCACTTTCAAGTAAAGATTTTTATGTAAACCTGTGAAGATGATTTCTACTGGCGCAATTAGAATGCCATTAGCCTAGTTTGTCGTATTAGTTTACAAATTGCGAAAAACCAAATTAAATTTGAATTTCGCGGGCAGACCCGTATAATCATCCTTAAGTTTATATTTTTCCGTCTCATCTTGGTATAGTACCAAACTATTAAACTCGGCTTTGTTTCCAATGTAGAAACTGTTATTTCTGTAGAGATAACTTTACAGGAACGTGTCTACGTTGGAACAAATGCGAACCGCTATGCGAACGAGTTTGTACGTATATCTTCCACAAAGAGCTAGACTGGAGGCATAAGCTTGTTTTTATAGCCCTGGCGTTCGCCGATAACGCGCCGCCCCAACAATGCAAGATATTACGACAATGCCACCAGATAATTGTCTTCGGGGCTTTTTGGATTGATTTGTTGGACCGATTAAGGGTTATACGGTTATTAGAGACCCTAAATGGCTATTGCATAAATCTTTGAATTTGTTCATTCCCTGAGATCTTCGTGACGTGTTTATAAAATTGAACTAAATAAGAACCTAGGTACTTAGTTACGTTTGAACATTTAGTAACTTTTATATATAAATGTAATAAACCTTTATTTAAATGTAAAATCCCTGATTAATTATTTATTATACCTAATGGCTCGCCTATTATAATCAGCTAATGGTTATTATTAAATTGTTAAAATAAATAATTGATATGCCTACCTACTATGAATGATTACTACTGACTAATAAATTATTAACATAAAATAATATATTTGTATTACCTAGTATACTTAATATTATTTTAATGGGTACGGTGACACCAGGTTGAGCCATTGTACTTATTTTAAAATTGTTTTCACTTATTTATATGACCACTGTTTACTTTTCATGCAAATAAATGATTATGATTGAGTATGATACGAGTTATAGTATCTCCCTTTCCCATTCTGATAACATAAAATTTTTATCACTATAATTTAGGTTGACAACAAATTATAAATAACATTACCACTACAACTATATTTTATTTTCTACCATTTTTATTAACAAGCATTGAAAAATCTAACTTTAAATAAAAGCTGTGTGAGACGCTCCAAACACCGATAAAACAGATAAACATAAAACAATATTGAAACAGAATCCAAAAAAGCCTAATTAAACAACCGCGTGGGTCCCACATGACAACAAACTGTTTAATCAGACCATTTTAATTCCCTATCAGAAGACAAACACGCGGTTAACAAAACAAAGGCACCTGTTACTTATCTGAGACGAAATCTATGTGGACGACCCCACTGGCGCAGTGGTGTTTGCTGCGTTTTATAAGCGGGTGGTGGCGGGTTCGATTTCAAAAGGGTTAACTTCGTATTTTATAATTTTTCACTGCGAGATCAAATCAAATCAAAGGAGATACGTAGGAGAACTACAGTCAGCGAGTCGAAGTATAGTTCGAAGAGCTGATGGTCGTTGGGGGTCCCAAGGTGCTGGAGTGGCGACCCCGCACCGGGAAGCACAGTGTTGGCAGACCCCTCACTAGGTGGACCGACGACATCAAACGAGTCGCAGGCAGCCGCTGGATTCTGGCGGCGCAAGACCAAGACTTGTGGAAGTCCATGCAAGAGACCTTTTTCCAGCAGTGGACGTCTATCAGTTGATGAAGAAAATGAAGAAGAATTTTTAAAGCTACAAGTTTAGTGGTAATGATTAGGATTTCAGCTTCCTTTTGGAGGTACGGGGTTCGATTGCATGCACGGATCTCTGACTTTCGAAGTAATATGTATATCACTTGCTTTAAGGTGAATCACGATGCCAGGGCCGTAGCTAAAGTTGAATTGAAGGTAGGGCATTGGAGATTAGAGGTATGGTGGAAAAAAAAATTTTACTTGATCTGATCTGGTCAATCGATTTTCGTTGTACTTGACATGCGAGTGTGAAGGTGTGAGTTAGTGTCAGGAGGGGGTGACAGATAGGAGAAAATTCCCTTTGAGATAAAATTAAAAAATTGGCATTCGTACAGTATAGCGTACAGTATAGTATTACAGTGATAAGCTTGCGCTAGGAGTACTTAGGTCTACCTACTAAGTGCAGCGGGAGTACTTAGGTAAGACTAGACCTTATAAGATAGATAGATAGGATACCTTAAGATTTTTTCAGTTCACCGTCCACGTCCATGAATTAATGCAAATGTCAGGCATTTGCACTAATTCATGGACTGTTATACCATAGACGAAATATAAATCTACTAGCTGATGCCCGCGACTTCGTCCGCGTGGAAAAAGTTTTAAAAATTGCTATTTCGTTGCACTACGCCAGTATATAGTCCGTACTACGTGGTATAGAGCTACAATAGCAACCCACAATCGACATTTTCTTCAGCCGGTACCCAGCAGCATAAAGAATGAGGAATTGGTACTTGGAGTTCAATGATGTAGCCCAGTGGTGTAACAATGGGGGGAGGGTGAATCCTAAACCAAATCGAACGATTGTGAAATTAGGTGAATAGATTGATGTCATCTAAGAATAGAAAGCTACTGTACGAAGTTTTTGTAAAAGCAAAACGGAAGCTCCAATTTTTTTTACGGCAGCTTGCCACTGCCATTGAACCGTTTGTTTTCCCGGGATAAAAAGTAGCCTTTGTCATTTTTCAGGCCCTTTACTTCACCTGTGCAAAATAATCACGTCAATCTAAAACTCCATTGCGCGTATTTTGAAGGACAAATGCGTAAAAAGTAGCGATGCTATCCCGCAGGAACTGTTTGCTTTTCCGGGATAAAAAGTAGCCTATGTGCTATTCCAGACTATAATCTATGTCTGTGCCGAATTTCAGCAAAATCGGTTCATTCGTTGTCGCGTTGAAGAGTAACAAACATCCATCCATCCATCCATCCATATATCCATCCTCACAAACTTTCGCATTTATAATATAAGTAGGAGGAAGTAGGATAGTAGGATAGGTAGTAGGAACATACATACATACATACATACATACATACATACATACATACATAAATGCCGCGTAATTAAAAGATAAATATGTGAAAAGTAGCATACTAATATCCCGCAGGAACCGTTTGTTTTCCCGGGATAAAAAGTAGCCTTTGTCATTTTTCAGGCCCTTAACTTCACCTGTGCAAAAAAATCACGTAAATCTAAAACTCCATTGCGCGTATTTTGAAGGACAAAACGTAAAAAGTAGCGATGCTATCCCGCAGGAAGTGTTCGCTTTTCCGGGATAAAAAGTAGGTAGCCTATGTGCTATTCCAGACTATAATCTATGTCTGTGCAAAATTTCAGCAAAATCGGTTCATTCGTTGTCGCGTTAAAGAGTAGGAACATACATACATACATACATACATACATACATACATACATACATACATACATACATACATACATACATACATACATACATACATACATACATACATACATACATACATACATACATACATACATACATACATACATACATACTACATAAATGCCGCGTAATTAAAAGATAAATATGTGAAAAGTAGCATACTAATATCCCGCAGGAACCGTTTGTTTTCCCGGGATAAAAGTAGCCTTTGTCATTTTTCAGGCCCTTAACTTCACCTGTGCAAAAAAATCACGTAAATCTAAAACTCCATTGCGCGTATTTTGAAGGACAAAACGTAAAAAGTAGCGATGCTATCCCGCAGGAAGTGTTTGCTTTTCCGGGATAAAAAGTAGCCTATGTGCTATTCCAGACTATAATCTATGTCTGTGCCAAATTTCAGCAAAATCGGTTCATTCGTTGTCGCGTTAAAGAGTAACAAACATCCATCCATCCATCCATCCAAACATCCATACATCCATCCTCACAAACTTTCGCATTTATAATATTAGTAGGATTTTCTTTTACAAATCAAGGCATATTTCCGTACCTTTATACTATGACGCAGGTAGCTCAACGGAGCTAGGTACTTTAATACCTTCTTGATATCACTAGCTCTAATGGAGAAGGAAAACATCTGCATGCCTGAATTCTCCATAATGTTCTCAAAGGTATGTGAAGTCTGCTAATTAGACCTTGACATGCGTGGTGGGCTAGTGGTCTTCATATATGTACTGGTCTACAACTCTACACCCTTTTCATACTGAGCGGAGACCCTTGCAAGATATAATACCTATGCTTATAATAGTAAAACACAACGTTTCCAAAAGTTCGATAGGAGTGTTATTAAAGTTACACTAGCAAAAAGCTGAGCTTTGTGAGGGCTCGCGTAGTTTTTCAGGTAATAATTTCTGTTGCAGCGTTGTTAACTGTTTGGTTTTCTAACAGATGGCGTTAGTAGTACAATAAAATTTTATCTAATGAATACAAAATTGTTGATGTTCATTTTTTAATGGTTATATAATTATATTTATTTTGACAGATAACACATCTGGATATGAAGTTAAATTACTATGTTAAAGCACAAATCTATAGGCGTGATAGTTTTTCAGTAAAGTGTACCACAAAAATGCTCAGGTTGTGGGATAGAGTATATATTATTATAGAGATAATTATTATAAGTATACTAGCTGACCCAGCGAACTTCGTACCGCCAAACAAAAAAAATTAGGGGTCACCCTTATCATTTCGGGGTATGAAAAATAAATGTTGGCCGATTCTCAGACCTACCCGATATGCACACAAAATTTCATAAAAATCGGTCCAGCCGTTTCGGAGGAGTTTGGTAACAAACACCGCGACATGAGAATTTTATATATTAGAAGAATATAATTATTATGAGCTAACTAAAATGATGCCAATATTTACTTAAGGTTGATTATACGGGTCTGCCCGCGAAATTCAAATTTAATTCGGTTTTTCGCAATTTGTAAACTAATACGACAAAGAAGGCTTATGGCATTCTAATTGAGCCAGTGGAATTATTATCTTCACAGGTTTATATAAAAATCATTACTTGAAAGTGACCATTTTAAGAAATTAATCAAAATATCGAGTTGGGCGTGAGTTACTCACAAATTAGCCGATATTCTGACTAATTTCTTAAACTGGACACTTTCAAGTAAAGATTTTTATATTTAAACCTGTGAAGATGACACTGCCATTGTCGCAATTAGAATGCCATAAGCCTACTTTGTCGTATTAGTTTACAAATTGCGAAAAACCAAATTAAATTTGAATTTCGCGGGCAGACCCGTATAATCCACCTTAATTATAATTATTAAATCCTACCTCATAGAGGATTGGTCATGGTAGTCGCTACGGCGTAGCGATACCTACCTAAATCTATCTACCAATACCAATCCTAATGCTATGAACATCAGTAAGTATTAACCTAAGACTCAAGACCTCGAAGGAAGATAATATTTTTCTCCAGAAACTTCCGAATCATACTAATATTATAAATTAATTATTTTAAAAAACCGACTTCAAACGCCCGCGCCAGTACAAACTACATATATATATTTTATTGTTCATATTTTAACTAGTGGTTCGCCCCGAACTGAGACCTCGCGGTAACGGTATCCCATGATTATTCATTCAATCGATACATGATAACCAAAACTGACATTATTATTATGCCCGTTTTCACCAAACATACCTAAATCATCCCCTAAGTAGGAGTCTCTTAACGTAGGTAGCTCCTAAATACAATCCTAAGTCCTAACATCCGTCCCAATATCCTTTTAGGTGTCCCGTACAGGATCGTGATAAATAAGTTGACAGAAAACATCAATCACCTAACTTATAGGTAGCCCGTAAAGGTTAGGGAACGTTAGTGAAAACATTGAATTATTTATCAAACATTGAATTTAACTCGTAGTTCCATGGGAATAGTTACTGACTGCGCCATCTATTAGCATTATTGTGAAGCTATGTTGATGCTATATGAATTACTGACGCCCATTAAAAATTAAATAATCTCGTTTCTTTATAATATTCATATAATTTTAGTATTTGTTGTTCAAGTACAGGATATAAGTGACCTAAAAACATAAAATCAGTTTGAAAATCCATAGCGGATTTTTCTAGAGAGCGTCTTCAAGCGAGCGTATAAAATCGCCACTTTGAAAGCCCCCCATTTCGTCAATTTTAAGGGAAAAATTAAAAAAAAAATATTTTTGTACTCAGTTCAAAATTATCTTTAAAATGATACGTAACAATTTTATGTAACGCGATTTTTTTTTTTTTACTTCGCATTCGCTTCTATGAGAGCCCCCCTGAAATAAAGATTTTTATAACTTTTTAAGCCATTTTCGGCTGGAGGCCATCGGTTTACATATTATATCTAAATTTGAAATAATTACGTTCAGTAATTCAAAAGTTATAAGGCTCTGACAGACGGACGGACGGACGGACGGACGGACGGACAAGTGCAAATCGCCCTAGTTAACTCAAAGACCTTCGCTTCGCTCGGTCGAAAACCGCTCGACTTCGATAAAATTTCAACGTTACCACCTGGGAAGTATACCTACTCTTTGAAACAAAAAAAGTATTTTCCAAATCGGTTCAGGCGTCTTCGAGTAACCGGTGAACATACATAAAAAAAAAATCCGACGATATGAGAACCTCCTCCTTTTTTGAAGTCGGTTAATAAATGCGAAAGTGTGTTTGTTAGTTGGGTTGTCCTTCAATCACGCCGCAACAGAGCTACAGATCATCGTGATTTTTTGCATCGGTATAGTTGAGGACCTGGAGAGTGACATAAGTTACTTTTTATCCCGGAAAATGAAAGAGATCCCGAGTGGTTGAAAAAACTAAATCCACGCGGACAAAGTCGCGGGCATCAGCTAGTTTTTCCATATATCATGACGGTGTTTATGATCTTTTTTACGGTTTTATTTATAACTTACTAAGTAGCTCTTGCCCGCGACTTCATCCGCGCAGTGTTAGGTTTTAAAAACTACGCGGGAACCCTCCGTTTTTCAAGGCTAAATGGTAACTTATCTCGCTCTCCAGGTCCTCAACTATACCCATGCAAAAAGCACGACGTTCCATAGCTCTGTTGCGGCGTGATTGAAGAACAAACCAACAAATAAACAAACTTTCGCATTTATAATATTAGTAAAAAATTAGGTAAGTGGCACTCGGGGACTGCCACGGTAAAGTTATTGCATAGCATTTTTTATCAACTTATGCAATTATAATATTTATGCAATATTTTTTTTTGCATATTAAAAATTATGCAAAAAAATAATTAAAAAACAAACAAACAAGAAAAGTGCACTGTCACTACTTCGCGAGTGAGATTCGAACCTGCGACATCTAAAGAAAGCGGTCGCTCGCCCACTGCGCCAAACAGAGCTAAATGTGAGCATCTAAAATGTTGAACGCTTACTGAACGACGGTGTTAGGTATTTTTTCGTTACGGAATTTCTTGATTCGGTCGCCGCGCTCAAACTGTTTGTCCTAGTTCAAAGCCCGCGATAAAAGCTATGCAATAGTTTAATAAGATATTAATAAGGATAAAATCTATTATGGTGACCTACCTCAACCTCTTGGCTTCATCAATGAACGGCCTCTTTTCCATCTCACTCAAAAGTTTCCACTCTGCGCCGAGCCGCTTGGAGATTTCCGAGTTGTGCATTTTCGGGTTGTCCTGCGCCATTTTCCGCCTTTGCCCCCTCGACCAGACCATAAACGCGTTCATGGGCCGCTTTATATGATCCGAAGGCTGCTTTCCGAGCGACATTGTCAAATCAATCTTGATTTTTTTATTTAGATCAGATTCTCAATTTAAAACTAAGCTCGGATTGTTATTGTTTTGTTGTGTTTGCATTACTATAATAAATTTTAGTTTTTTATACTACTAAATGTGAAATAAAAAAGTAGTGTTCCTTTAGTTTCAATTTTTTTTTTAAATTTTTGTGGGTGTTTTTCAATGTAGTTTTTGAAAGCACTGATTTAAATATTTTTACTTCGTAATGTATTAGAATATTATGTAAATAATAATAGTTTTCAACACATTAAAATCGGAATATTGTGTTTTCCGCGCGCGTGAAAAGCTCCCGAAAGCTCAATGCGGCGCTTTTCTTGACAGTGTCATGTTTAACGCTCGGAGCCAGCTATGACCCCCTTCGTGATCCCCCCTCAGCTCGGACAGCCAATCAGATCGCTCCGTGGGCGGACGCTGAGATCTGATTGGCTGAGGAGTTGCGAGACGCGCGGTTGTCAACAGGTGCCCGTGTGTTCTTCTGAGCATGTTTATTAGCGAGATTAAATTCCTTTTTAAACCGCAACCTTGGTTAGACGCGGTAATTGGATGTATTCGATTTGTAATGTATTCGAGGTGATTGGGACTCCGGCCTGTGCGGTAGAGTTGGGTATGGATCTGTTGTGACGCTGCCATAAAGCTGCTTTCACACAGGGGATCTAAATCTTATGAGAATTAAGTTGGATCTGGTATCAATCAATTCCAATCAGGAAAAATTTACCAAGATTTGGATAAAATAGAGGTGCTTGTAAATAAATCCTACTAATATTATAAATGTGAAAGTGTGGATGTTTGGATGTTTGTTACTCAATCACGCAATAACGGCTGAACGGATTTGGATGAAATTTGGCATGCATGTAGCCTTTGACATGGAAAAGAACATAGGCTACCTTTTATCCCGATTCCTTAAGTAGTTCCCGAGGGAAAATTGAAATTTTTTTACGAGCTAAGCCGCGGGCAGACAGTTTTGAAATTTGGTATACATGTCACCTATGCTATGGAAAAGGCTATACTTTCTATACTGGTATATACTTTCTATACCGATCTCTCAAATAGTTCCTGTGGTAAGATTAAAAATTGTTAACGAGCGAAGCGAACCAGTAATTCATTTTTATATCATTCTAGCTTTATATTTATAGCGGCGCAAGCGATAGCATGGGTGTAAATTTTATTCCATTTTTTATTACTTTCACATTTATCATTTTTTTTTTTTGAATCCAATTCTGAAGTCCACGCAGACGAAGTCGCGGGCAGAAGCTAGAATATTACAAAGGTGAAAGTTTGTATGTTTGTTACTCAATCATGTCGCAACGATTGAACCGATTTGGCTGACATTTGTTACAGATAGATTGTAGTCTGGAATAGCACATAGGCTACTTTTTATCCCGGGAAATAAGAGAGTTCCCGCGGGAGTACAAAACCTTAATCCACGCGAACGAAGTCGCGGGTATCAGCTAGTAATTAAATATTTATAATAGATCTAATCTAATATCATTTTTTTTTTCTTTTCGACAAAATTTTTTTTCTATTAGACATTTTGGAAAATATCGGTTTCAATATTATCAATTAGTATGCAAAAAGCATAATTACGAAATTATTTTAATTTTCATACATAATTATTTTATTTTACTAAGTACCTACTAGGTATAATACCTACTTAGTAGTAAAATAAAATTATGTATATGATATTTTAATTAAGTAGGCAGGTAGGTAAAATTCAATATATTTTATTTACTAGCTGATGCCCGCGACTTCGTCTGCGTGAACTTAGCCTTTAAAATGCCTCGGGAACTCTTTGACTTTGCGGGATAAAATGTAGCCTGTCACTCTCCAGGTCCTCAACTATAGGTACCCCTGCAAAAAATCACGTCGATCCGTAGCTCTGTTGGGGCGTGATTGAAGGACAAAGCAACGCACTTTCGCAGTTATAATATTTCACCATATAAAGTGCAAGTGCATATAGTCGACGTGGTTTTTTACACAGGTAAAGTTTTAGACCTGGAAAATAACACAGGCTACTTTTTGTCCCGGGAGCATACATTTAAATGCCCGCGCCACTACGAAGTATATAATTTATTGTAGATTTTTTTAAAAACAGATCGGTTTAGGCGTCTTCGAGTAATCGGTGAACATGAATAGAAAAAGATTCCGTTGAATTGAGAGCCTCCTCCTTTTTTGAAGTCGGTTAAAATAATAATAAAAATTAGTTTAAATGTAACGAAGATAAGGAGTAAAACAGTCAAAATAGTTCAACCCCTATCTCAGAGAACATACATCCATCCATCCGTATACTACATCTATACAAACATACATCCGTATACATCCATCCTCACAAACTTTCACATTAATAATATTATTGTATAATTAATTAATAATATTATTAGTTCACATTAATAATCAACATACATTAATACATGCATATATACATACACACATACATACATACATACATACATACATACATACATACATACATACATACATACATACATACATACATACATACATACATACATGTATGCATGCATGCATATTGGCGCATGATTTAAGGATAAATATGTGAAAAGTAGCATACGAATATCCCGCGGGAACTGTTTGTTTTCCCGGAATAAAAAGTAGCTGTTGTCACTTTTCAGGTCCTCAACTATGCCTATAAAAAAAAACCACGTCAATCTGTAACTTCGTTGGCGCATAATTGAAGGATTAATATGTGAAAAGTAACATACGAATATCCCGCGGGAATTGTTTGCTTTCCCAGGATAAAAAGTAGCCTTTGTCACTTTTCAAGTCACCAACTATGCCTCTCCAAAAAACCACGTCAATCTGTAACTCCGTTTGCGCATAATTGAAAGATAAATGTGTGAAAAGTAGTATACTAATATCCTGTAGGAACCGTTTGTTTTCCCGGGATAAAAAGTAGCCTGTGTCATTTTTCAGGCCCTTAACTTTACCTGTGCAAAAAAATCACGTCAATCTAAAACTCCATTGCGCGTATTTTGAAGGACAAATGCGTAAAAAATAGCGATGCTATCCCGCAGGAACTGTTTGCTTTTCCGGGATAAAAAGTAGCCTATGTGCTATTCCAGACTACAATCTATGTCTGTGCCAAATTTCAGCAAAATCGGTTCATTCGTTGTCGCGTTAAAGAGTAACAAACATCCATCCATCCATCCAAACATCCATACATCCTCACAAACTTTCGCATTTATAATATTAGTAGGATTAGAATAAAATAAGTAAATTAATAATGAAATCAAGTTCACTGATTATAATAGGTAGATAATAAATATTAGGTATATCTATATAAATAAAAATGAATGTTGGTAAGCGCATAACTCAAGAATGCATGGACCAATTCGGTTAATTTATTTTTTTGTATGTTCCTTAAGGTCCACGGAAGGTTTTAATACTTAATAAAAAAAAATAAACAAAAAAAAAGTTGGCGGTACGAAGTTCGCCGTGTCAGCTAGTAATAAATAATAACAAATTCATAATTACATAAATTATGAATTTGTTTTTGTAATTCGATCCAACTTCTGACAAAGTCTTGTCAGTTGTCCACGATATTTAACAAACCTATAAAGAACGAAAAACTTTTATTTGGGTAGGTAGGTGTACATGGGCGCTCTTCTCAAATATTTTTTTTCTAAGTAGTAACTTTTTAGTTTTTAAGTTATTTCAGCTTCGGGCCATCTTTTAACAAACTACATAAACATAATTTGTATTTATTTATTACTAGCTGATGCCCGCAACTTCGTCCGCGTAGATTTAGTTTTTAAAATCCCTCGGGAAATCTTTGATTTTCCAGGAGAAAAAATAGCCTATGCCACTCTCCAGGTCCTCAACGCCGCAAAAAAGCTACGGATTGATGTGATTTTTTACATTTGCATTTTTTGCGGCTGATTGCTTTGTTGCGGCGTGATCGAAGGACAAACCAACAAACACACTTTCGCATTTATAATATTAGTATGATTTATTCAGGAGATATAAGGTTCAGACAAACTCAGAAATTAGATTCAATTGAGTTGTCAATTCAAATTACATATATTCACAATACGTAATTCACAAGTCACAACTTTCACTTTTCATCTGTCATTCTTTGTTCTTTACATAATATTCTTAATTAAAAAAAAAAATTATTTTCAAAAACCACTTGTCGGCCAAAAGTCTGAGTTCTCAGTACTTGAACCTCTTTTTTCACTTAATATCTATTTAGGTCTTTGACAAATGAACCTGTAAATATCATTCGTGTATGATTTAGGTATTCTAAAATAATACTTTGAGTAAAAGCAACGCGCCGCCGCGCCTTTGACTATTAGTAAATATAAAAAATCTATGAATGTCGCTAACGCAACCATTCTATGGAAAACCGGCATAGATAGAAAAAATACCTATACACAAATATACAATAAGGTCTTATCAAAGTGTCCCCATCCCAGTACTTTTTTTATATTTTTTATTCGATTATAAGCACAGTTATAAGGTAGCCCTTAACTGCGATCTCACCTGATACCTGATTATGCAGTCTATAATGGTAGATACTTAGTGGAGTAA
The DNA here is from genome assembly GCA_029955525.1 of Oeneis ivallda. Classification (NCBI taxonomy): domain Eukaryota; kingdom Metazoa; phylum Arthropoda; class Insecta; order Lepidoptera; family Nymphalidae; genus Oeneis; species Oeneis ivallda. Next base: position 28,027,698 of record JARPMR010000002.1, on the reverse strand, counting down.
CTTGGAAAAAAGCATGGTCGTGTAAGTTGGTAATTGGCAGTGTAAGTTAAACCCATATCCCTAATCGGTTTCTACACGCCATCGTACCGGAACGCTAAATCGCTTGGCGGCACGTCTTTGACGGTAGTGTGGTAACTAAGTAACTATAGCCACAGCTATAATATATCCACGCACGACTAATGCCTCCCACTAGCAAAATGGCGACTCAAAAAGGAGAATGAACCTAACATTTCCAATAATGAAATAATTACGTAAATAGGGAGGGACATATATAATTAGGTATGTATGTTTCATCGTACTACCTAGCTCACACTTCATTTACACCTCACGCCGAAGGTTACTACGGTTGGTAGATATTGCTCTGATAGCAATAAGGCCGCCTATGTATGCATTATTTTAAGTTGTGGATATTTTCCTTTTCTCTTTCTTATGTAGGTACGATTTGTAGGTACAATATAGCCTCAGTAGGTGCGGACTGAAAACTGAAAGGTCGCAGGTTCGACCCCCACCCGTTGCACTATTAAATAATCGAAAATTATAATAAAGGCTTTATCTATCTATCTATAGATACATTATAATGGTTATTGTATGTATGTGTGTGTGTGTATATTACATACTAGCTGATGCCCGCGACTTCGTCCACGTGGAATTAGTTTTTCAAATCCCTCGGGAACTCTTTGATTTTCCGGGATAAAAAGTAGCCTGTCACTCTCCAGGCCCTCAAATATACCCATGCAAAAAATCACGTTGATCTGCAGCTCTGTTGCAGCGTGATTGAAGGACAAACCAACAAACCAACAAACAAACACTCTTTCGCATATATAATATTAGTAATATAGTAATAGTAATAGTATATTATGATGTATGTTATACTAAAGTCAATAGAAGTCACTAAAGTCAAAAGGTGGTAGCTAGTAATAATATCACAGATGTTGAATAGCAGCAGCTTCGATGTGTGCGTGCAGCGAATTTCCATGACACAGGGCCGCGGCCGCAAACAAGCCGCCCTCAATGCGCCTATTAGACCTGCCATTCACCTCGCGAACTGCCGCCCTGACCTCAGACTAATAACCAAGCATACACTATACCTAACTACGTCTGTGTCTTTGTCAACTTATTATGATTTCTATCTGTCTTTGATATTATCTATTTCTTCTTCTTCGTTTGTTTAGTGGCTCCGCGCGTCGAGCGTTTGAGCCATAGTCCATAGTTTTTCTGATCCTTTGCAAAATTCCGTTTCTTCAAATCCCGATTCCACCATTACAAAATAAGTAAAATCTCCGTTTAAAATTAAATTCTCCGTTTTAAATAAAAATCTATTTTATTAGTTTCTACAAAATGTGGTTTATTTTATCCATTTTAGGCATGTCGATCTTCTAAAATTATTCATACTTATTGAAATCATGTATAAAATCCATAGCAAAAATATTTTGTTTACAAAAAATTAAGCTTCATTATTTTTATTCCACCATTTAATCGAGTCCCAAAGTTAAAAAACCTATTATCTATTTACTTGGAGAGAGAGAGAAGAGAGAGAGAAGGACTTGCCAAATACACGCATTCCCCTCTGCCGAAGTACATGTACGACTTACGTGTAATTATTTGCTTGTGTGCCCATTTTCTGTAAGTGTGACAGCTTTTGAGTTAGGATGCGCTCAAATATGGTTGAACGAAGCAATGGCTAGATCATGCGTCATGCTCGTGAACGGGTTCCACCAGCGGGAATGGGGCTAATTTCTGTCTGCCCGTCTTAACAGGTGTTGAATTATAATTAGGTATGCTTTTGTGGAACTCATTGTAGAAACACTGCATAAATAGCATAGTACCTATCTATATTGAATTGTAAACTTGTTTTGAAAAGAGCAACTGCCGAGTTTCTTGCTGGTTCTTCTCGGCAGGAACGGCATTCCGAACCAGTGGTAGACTCATCGATGATTCAAAAACACTTGTATAAAAAAGTTTATTTGAATAAAAAACATTTCTATTCTATTCTATTCTATTTATGATACTATAGTAATTATAGTAGTATGATAGACAGCTTCTTCCCAACTGCTCAACTAAATTGCTCAACTGCATCAAGCTGAGCAGTGGATAAAAACAACGGCTTAAATGGTAATTGCTCAACATGAATAGTTGAGCAGCTGAATGTCAGGGAATATTTCGCAATCGCTAAGTAAACTTTAAGCGACAAAATAATATGAATTACATGTTAATAATAACTACCTAGCACTGCAGTTCTTTGCTTGTTGATACTCTGGCACCTTCTACTTAGAAAATAAATATTGAAATATACCTATAAACTTTATAAGCAAAATGCTAACCCTCGTAATTACTGCATAAGTCTATGCTCGGGAGGAATGTCGTCATGTATAATGGAGCTTGCATTTCCGCCCTGGAAACCCAGGCTAATTCACTGCGTTAAATTAACAGGATTATTTGTTACCTGATTAGGCAAGCGGTGAAATATCTCGTACAAGTTTTTGACGTGATAACGTGTTATAAATCGATGAACATCGGCTGCACGCACGAAAATGTGTCACGTTCTACCTGAGCCTGCGTATGCAAGCGAGAGCACGGTAGGTACAAGCGATAGAGATGCACGATCGGCCCAAGCGTTGGCTTGTAACTAGAGAAAATTGTAATTTTCAATTAACTCCTTTATATTATACAAAATAATGATAAATCAGTGATAATAATTCAATTCAATTCATAAAAGTATGCAATTTTTCATCAATGTTTCTTTATAACGTTATCACGTAAAACTATCGTCCGTAAACCGACTTTACAGACAACCAATTTTTTACCAACCACGGTAAACGAAAAGCATAATATGAAACTCTCGATGAGAATCATTTCGGTATACTTTATGCTCATAAATAGTTTCATAAGCAGTTTAGTGGTGCCTAACCAGTCTAAGGCCTCCTGCAATTATACCAGACCACAGAAAATTTATATAAATTCTCAATTAGTTGCTTCTGCCAGAAATTTAACCCGGGATCCCAACCGGGGGAATGGGGTTAATTTCTGTCTGCCCATCTTACATGTATTGAATTGTAAGTAGGTATGCATTTTTGGAACTTCTCATTGTGGAAACACTGCATATACTGCATACAATAGTACCTACATAATGTAAACTGTTTTGAAAAGAGCAACCGCCGAGTTTATTTCTGATAGATAGCTTTTCGGTAGGAAGGGCATTCCAAACCAGTGGTAGATTCATTGACGTTTCAAAAACACTTGTAAAGTTTATTTGAATGAAAAATATTATTCTAAGACGATCCATCCATCAATCAGCCTGTATTCGTCCACTGCAGGACATAGGCCTTTCCGAGAGCGCGCCACCAAACACGGTCCTCCGCCTTCCTCATCCAACCGCTTCCACTTATCTGCATTTTTGGAACTTCTCTCATTGTGGAAACACTTCATATATAGCATAGTATTTAGTGTATTGTAATTTTGTTTTGAAAAGAGCAACCGCCGAGTTTCTTGCTGGTTCTTCTCGGCAGGAAAGGCATTCCGAACCAGTGGTAGATTCATCGACTATTCAAAAGCACTTTTAAAAGTTTATTTGAATAAAAAATATTTCTATTCTATTCTATTCTATCATAACATCACAGCGCTCAAAAATTGCACCAAAGAGGTTCATCATCATCATCATCATTAGCAACCCATCAATGGCTGACTACTGAGCACAGGTCTCCTCTCAGAGAAGGATTATAGGCCATAGTCTACCACGCTGGCCCATTGCGAATTGGAGGACTTCGCACACCTTCGAGAACATTACAGAGAACTCTCAGATGTGCAGGTTTCTTCACGATGTTTTCCTTCGCCGTTGAAGCAAGTGATATTTATCTGCTTAAACGCACATGACTCCGAAAAGTCAGACGTGCGTACCCGGGATCGAATCTGCGACCCCCCGAATAGGAGACTACAGTCCTAACCACTAGTCCATCACTGCTTCTAGAGCAGGTTCCAAAGAGGTTGTTCACTATCAAATATATGAATCCTACATTAGGTACAAAGTCAATACAAATCTGACTAGGTAATTCTTATTTCCATCCCTACGGACTAAGCAAAGCATCACATTTTAAGAGCTACGGCCATGGAATTATCATCTTTGAAATGACGCAAGAATGCACTTCTATTTGCTATAGATAGGTATCATAGTGTCAGTGTCAAGTTAGTTAACGTCAGCTGAAGCAGATAATCTACGATGTCCTAAAGGCACAGAGGACCAAAACACTGTACGCCTGAAAGCTCGCTGAAAACATGTTACGTCAGCGTCTGTACCTAACGGATAAAACAATTCGCGTCGCCCGCTCCAGCGTGCCGAGCCACAATATCATGTTATGCACCGTTTTGCCGCCTGGCTGCCTCGCCGCAAGCGCCTGGTTCGACACCCACACACCAAACAAACTACAAACAAATTTAAAATTACAAATATCGACCTTATGGCGCTAACCTAGAGTGTGTTTTCGTTTAATTTGTGATCGAACTTAGGCTGTATCAGTTCGGTACGGTTTTCTAGGTGCTATTATGTAGACGTATTGAATCTGTCCTTATACATATTTGGGTTTATGTATTGTAAAGTAATGGCCTATTACTCGGGCGGGCTTTGGGCGTTTTGTTACTAAGTTTCGTCTTAGGTACCTACGAATTCGCTTTTCATATATTAGTGAATGAAAATTCAAATTCAAATGCAAAATTATTTATTTCATGTGGGCTGAAATGTAGCTCTTATGACAGAATAGACTCTACCAACTGTTCGGATGGCAGTTTTTGCTTTTACAATTTATTCCTATTAATTTTTTAATCAGCAGAAGGCTCAGGGTCACTCAGCGAGCGATGGAGAGAGCTATGTTCGGAATATCTCTGGTAGATCAAATCAGAAATGAGGAGATCCGTAGGAGTATCCACTTGACTTCGAAAAGTCAGAGGTGCGTTTAAGCACCCGGGATCGAACCTGCGAACCCCCAAATGGGAGACCACAGTCCTAACCACTAGGCTATCACTGCTTTTAGTGGACGTCTATAGGTTGATAAATAAGAAGATTTTTTTAATACTACTATAATTGGTCAAGAGACAGTTCAGTCGTAGCAATCAGCTACGGTCGTAGCGGTGAGTTACGAAAACTTGAGCTTACTTGAACTTACATGAGCTTGAGATAAATAATGATGTAGATCTTCAAGTAGGAATTTTTTTCTAAAAACACACATAGTTGATAGCGAGTCAAATCAGCAGCATTGTAGGTATATAACATTGATTGCATCGTAGCTGAAGCAAAAAAAGCTAAATAAGTATATGTGTTACCTATATTGATAATGTGTTGTGTTTTATATACTTACTAGATGATGCCCTTGACTTCGTCCGCGTGGATTAAGGTTTTTTTTGATTCCCGCGGGAATTCTTTAATTTTCAGGGACAAAATGTAGCCTATGTGCTATTCTAGGGTTTAATCTATCTCTGTATCAAATTTCAGCCAAATCCGTCCAGTAGTTTTTGAGTGAAAGAGAAACAAGCACAAACACACACACACAAACTTTTCATCTTTATAATACTAGTGTGATATTAGTTTATGTTATTATATAATATTTTTGTTCCATCATCACAAACGCTCATACAGCCAAAGAAAGGCAAAACGATAAGTTGGTAGTATATTCAAAACGCGAGGTTTTAGTGACAAACAAATAAGCACGAATGTGAGCAGAATAGAGTGAAATGTCGCCCTCGCGCGGAATAATAAAACGCTCTTGTGTGGGGCGCGCCGCACGCGGGGTTAATGTTTCGACACTGGTCTGATGATAGATCACAAACGGTAGAATTATGACAAATCTTATCGATTCGCAGAAAGCACGAAAAACATAAAACAGCAACATAACAGCATTGTCTAGATAATACAGCATTGTAAAGTCAACATCTCCTGAGGATGCTCCAGTGTCGGGGCGAAACGTGCGTCGAGAGTAGTGTAAAAGTCTTGTGTGGTGGTGCATGTGAGTGGTGGTGGCATTGCTTGCTTGGGAACTTGGTTTTCTTGCTTGGCTGGGTAGGTGAGTGGTGCTTAGCTTTTTATTGCATGTTTGAACATACAGATTTTTTCTGTTGGCGGATTATAGCAAAATAATTCTAACCTTTTCTTCCTTATCATGCACTTCCGCAAAGTAATGCCTGCTTCTATCCAATACATAAAACATAGATAAAAAATGCGTGCGTGTTGGGGAACACCCGTCCGTGTTAGTTTGTTCGTTTGTTCTTAAATCATGTAGCAACGAGCAACGGAACGGAGTGAGATTTTGCCTAGATATAATTGAGGAGAATGACATGAATGAATTTTTAATTCGGAAAGACAGAGGGTTCCCGCGGGAGTTTTAAAAACCTTACTCCAAGTGGATGAAGTCGCAGGCAAAAGCTAGTAAGGTGTATTATAAATGCTAAAATGTGTGTTTGTTTCTTGATTTTTTGGTTGTCCTTCAATCATGCAGCAACGGAGCAAGGGATAGATGTAATTTATGCATCGGTATAGTAAAGTCAAGGATCGGGAGAGTGACCTTACCCCTAATACCACGTAGATGAAGTCGCGGGAAGAGCTAGTTAAAAATAAATATGAAACATTATTATACCCTTTGCATACCCTGCATAGGTCTACTTATTCACCGCATCCACTCGCTTTCTGCTGTCATCTTCTTGTGCCGTCGTTGAGATATGCTTCTTCTTTATCAACCGATAGACGTCTACTGTTGAGTGAAGGTCTCTTGCATTGTTTTCTACAGATCTCGGTCTTGCGACGCCTGTATTTAGCAGCTCCCTGAAACCCGTCTGATATCAGTCCACCTAGAGGGTGGTTTTCCAACATTGCGCTTCTCGCTACAAAAGATATGATAAACTAAATAAAAGCATACTCTATCTTGAGACTGACTTCCTAAGTAGCGTCTCCTGTGTAGCGGTGGTCACGGATTCCTTTATGGCGCTATTGATACGATATTTTTATTTCCTCCGCTCAATACAGAGGCGCTCGCTTTGTGCGGACCTCTTCGTTTACTTCATAATACCAAATGTGTACGGATATATACCCAGCCCTAGTATGGGTAGCTTTGTGGTACTTATGTTTTGTATGCGGTTAAAGGGTTACTTTGATATTCTCATATTTTATTGAGAAAAGTATGCGCCTTGTTTGTTTAGTTTACTGACCCCAATCGAATGAAATTATTTAATTTGTTATAAAAGTATAATTTTTCTAATATTAGCAACTAGAAATATTTTAGTGTCGTCCAGGCACTTACGTATCAAACATAATATTTTTGTTATTGTTATGAAAAGAGCAACCGCCGAGTTTCTTGCTGGTTCTTCTCGGCAGGAAAGGCATTCCGAACCAGTGGTAGATTCGTCGACTATTCAAAAGCACTTTTAAAAGTTTATTTGAATAAAAAAAATATATTTCTATTCTATTCTATTTAATCGGTCGAATAACAGGTATTTGTAAGGGTACGATGTCCCGTGAGTCCAAATTGAGCTTATAAACTCAAGAATACTGGTTTCGCCCCGAACTTAAACCTCACGTAGGCACTATAGGCATTTACTAAGTAGCTCGTACATGTTAATATCAAAAGTTAACCGCACTAGATATCTACTGTTTCCTAGGGGTTTATGCAACAACTCCTACCACCTGTGTTTACTGGTAAAGTGGCAGGTGAGACAAATATGATCCAATATACATGATATGATCCCAATTATTTAATAGGTATGTGTATGTTGAATTTCCTTCTTTGAAACTTCCGTTTACGTGAAAAAATAAACAAACGTGAAAAAATCTCTGAGTAGGAGTTAAGAGTGTTGTTGAGTGAGCAGGGATGGTTATATCCTCTGTAACCTGTTGCCTGGTTGTTGTTGTTCTTCATTCGCCCTCTTCAGGACAGGCAAAGATCCATGACCATACAGCCTATTCAGATGTAAGATTTCTTGATTTTGTGGTAGCCTGGTAGAGATTTCTTCTAAAAGGTAATGTTTATAGCTCACTTACAGGTCACCGCTCCAACACAGTACCCATTCGGCTCCACTCAAATCGAAGTGACCGTTTACTGTCCACGCGCCTACAGTTAGCAGGAAAGCTTTGCTATCCACGCGGCGTCGACTAGCAGTAAGCTAGCTTACTCTTCTCCAACCGTGCGTGGACAGCGAGGCCGCTTGTGCTCTCTGGTGCTGAACTACTACTGCAGACATATTCGTGACCGCATACCTGCTATAAGCAAGCGACCTACGTTTCTACAGCGTAGCGTAAAAAGAAAACAAGTCAAGTCGTAAGAGGAAGTATCTCATCTAGGTATCCACCGTATTATTCATCATCGTCATCAACCCATTAACGGCTCACTACTGAGCGCAGATCTCCTCTCAGAGAAGGGTTATAGGCCATAGTCCACCACGCTGGACGTTTTCCCAATGCGAATTGCTTGACTTCATGTACCTTTAAGAACATTATGGAGAACTCTCAGGCGTGCAGGTTTCCTCACGATGTTTTCCTTCACCGTTAAAACATGTGATATTTAATTTCTTAAACGCACTTAACTTCAGATTCAGAGGTGCGCCCGGAATCGAACCTGAGACCCCCCGGATAGGAGACCACAGTCGTAACCACTAGACTATCACTGCTTCAATTACTAGGCTAAATACATCTTAAATATATAAAAGGAAAAGGTGACTGACTTCACTGACAGCAGGTTTCCTCACGCTGTTTTCCTTCACCGTTAAAACATGTGATTTTTAATTGCTTAAAGCACATAACTTCGAAGAGTCAGAGGTGCGTGCCCGGGCTCAAATCTGCGACCCCTCGAATAGGAGACCGCAGTTCTGACCACTAGGCTATCACTGCATTATTTTCCCAAGAAAAATCCTACCATAACCTATATGAATAATGGAAACTGGTCACGACTCTCAGCAGTGAGGAATACTATGCAGAGAGATGAGCTAAAGAAAAAAATACCTTTTCATAATTTCCATAAAGGTGGGACAGAGGCACTATATAGTCGATTTCTTGGCAGCCACTCGCAGGTATCGACACAATAAATCTTGGTAAGCGTAAATAGATGCACGGCCTCACGGCGGACTGTTTGAAACATAAAACTGAGGCTCAGCCCCGCAATAACAATAAGTTACAGCTTATGACTTCTTTATACTGCACGACCTTCATTGCTTTTTTAAATCGATAACAAGATAGTCCTTGACTGCGATCTCACCATCGCATGCTAAGCCAGAACGATTCTGCATGAACGCTCTCATACTTGGCCATATGTTTGAGTTTACCGTGCGACGCGACGGACGCACCACGCGCTGCGCAACGCGCCGCGTGTTCAGAAACGAGCCCTAAATCACTCTAATTGGGTGGTAACTAGCCACGGTCAATGTCTCCCACCAGACCAGACAAGGGAAAATTCCAAATTGACCCCGCTGGGAATCTAACCCAAGACCTCCCAATAACAAGCTCACAGCGCTCACCACTGCGCCAGAGAGGTCGTCAAAATTCAAATAAAGTCGTCGTGCTAAGTTGAATAGTAAAGATAATTATGCAACACCCATAAATATCGTGTAGGTGGACTTATTGCACTGGCATTAGACATAGTGCTGGACAAAGATCTTTTGCTTGGGCTTTCACATGCTTCGGTCTTGCGCCGTCTGTATCCAGAGCTCCCCGCGACTGATGTCATCAGTCTACTTATTGGGGGTCTGCCAACACTGCGCTTTGCCACACTGAAAAAAAAATTATAGTCTAGTAAATATAACTAGTAAGAATTTCACTTGTTTAAGAATTTTATGTTTAATTCCAAAAAGAAAATTATACTTAGTACCGATTAACCATACATATTTACTGGCGATAAAGTCAAAATGATTGAATAGGCTTGAATAATTCCACCACAATCCTTGTCGCCATCATCAAAAACCACGATTAGAAGTATCAAATAAATAAAGTACCACTTATAAATTCAACTAATAACTTAGTTAATTTTACTACGTTACGTAGTGAAATCTCTATATATATAAAAAAACCGGCCTAGTGCGAGTCGGACTCGCGCACCGAGGGTTCCGTACTCCAAAAGTAAAAGTAAAACGATAATATTATATTAATTTGCTTATTTATCGTTAACTTTGTTTGTAGAGGTTTATTGTTAATATAAAAAAAAATATGCTAGTTAAAGCGTTGGTTTTATTTTTCCTGTAAAATATACATAAACCTCTATTGACCATATTTATTTCAGATTTTTCGATTGGTAAACTTCGGAGATAAGGGGGGGGGGGGAACGGTATTTTTTTTCGACATTTTGGCCGATTACTCAAAAACTATTATGTATAGAAATAAATAAAAAACTTTTTTAGAATGCACAAGTAAAGGCCTTTCATATGATACCCCACTCGGTATAATTATCTTACTTTGAAAATTCAAACCCCCGATTTTCCCCCTTTTTTAATCAAACTAAAATAATTTTCGCGTTGATTTTATTTTTCCTGTAAAATATACATAAACCTCTATTGACCATAATTATTTCAGATTTTTCGATTGGTAAACTTCGGAGATAAGGGGGGGGGGGGGAACGGTATTTTTTTCGACATTTTGGCCGATTACTCAAAAACTATTATATATAGAAATAAATAAAAAACTGTTTTAGAATGCACAAGTAAAGGCCTTTCATATGATACCCCACTCGGTATAGTTATTTTACTTTGAAATTTCAAACCCCCGATTTTCCCCCTTTTTTAATAAAACTAAAGATAATTTTCGATTTTTCTTTATTTCAATGATGTTGGGCCACTATTATACACAACTATGCCAAATTTCATGTCGATAGCTTTAATAGTTACTGAAATAATCGACTGTGACAGACGGACGGACGGACGGACGGACGGAGAAAGTCTCACCATAAGGGTTCCATTTTTACCATTTTGGTACGGAACCCTAAAAATCAATTGCTGTTCGTTAGTCTCGCTAAAACTCGAGAACGACTGGACTGATTTAGCTGATTTTTGTTTTGAAATGTTTGTCGTAGTCCAGGGAAGGTTTAAACGGTGAGAAAATATGGAAAAATTGCGAGGAAGATAGTAAAAACAACAATTTCATTTTCCCATATAAAGTGTTCTACCTACTTTCCTGTCAAACATTTGACGTTCGTCTCTTAGCTTCGGTACGGTAGACTCGGGTCCACTCGGGTCGGGTCATTGTTTGTTCGTTCAGAAATATATTATGTAGATTATGTAGAAATACATTAAAATCAGTAAGATCATACTATCATACTAATATTATAAATGCGAAAGTGGTTTGTTGGTTTGTCCTTTAAAACAGATACGGATCAACTTGATATCTCGCATGGGTATAGTTGAGGACCTGGAGGGTGACATAGGCTACTTTTTATCCCAGAAAACCAAAGAGTTCCCAAGGGAGTTCAAAAACTAAATCCACGCGGACGAAGTTGCGGGCATCAGCTAGTCAGTAATAAAGTTAGCTTAATTGCTAGCAATCAACTAGCTTTATGTTCCCATAAACGAACATTTACTTGACAACGACTAACGAAATTTTGGTGACAGCGATCAATTTTTTTTTGTCAGTGCACTCTAGCACCTTGGGACCCCAACGATCATCAGTTCTTCGAACTAAGTAGGTATATGCTCCGGCCATTTACACTTCAGTTACGCGACTCGTTGAGCTATGTCAGTAGTTTTGGTTCTGTTACGAATCTCCTCATTTCTGATTAATTAGTCTCATAAGAATACTCCTAGCATAGATGTCAAGATTTTTAACATGAAAACTGAAACTAAATATATATAGAAAAGGAAAAGATGACTGACTGATCTATCAACGCACAGCTGAAACCACTGGATGGATCAGGCTGAAATTTTGCATACAGATTTTTGAAAATTCAATCCCTAAGGGTGTAAAATAGTGGTTTTAAAAATCGAACCTAACGTGAGCGAAGCCGCGGGATAAAGCTAGTAAATAAAAAATTAAGTGGCACTCGGGGACTGCCGCGGTAAAGCTATTGCATAGCATTTTTTATCAACTTATGCAATTATAATATTTATGCAAAATTTTTTTTGCATAATAAAAATTATGAAAAAAAATAATTAAAAAACAAACAAACAAGAAAAGCGCACTGTCACTACTTCGCGAGTGAGATTCGAACCTGCGACATCATACATAAAGCGGCCGCTCGCCCACTGCGCCAAACAGAGCTAAATGTGAACCTCTAAAATGTTGAACGCTTACTGAACGACGGTGTAGGTTTATTTTCGTTACGGAATTTCTTGATTCGGTCGCCGCGCTCAAACTGTTTGTCCTAGTTCAAAGCCCGCGATAAAAGCTATGCAATAGCTTAAATTAAAGTCTTGTCGCACGGTGAAAACAGGACTCCTTCCCTTCCGACGACACTCGGGGCGGGCGCTTTTTGTATTTCACATTATAGCTTCATAGAATCTTATTTTCATAAATATAGCGGCTTAAATACCCCCTTTATGTCGGCAGTGATTTACAAAGAGACCGGTGTCGCTAGTCGTTACACTGTGCGAAAAGTTACGATGTTTCAACATTATTTTTAAGCTATTGCATAGCTTTTATCGCGGGCTTTGAACTAGGACAAACAATTTGAGCGCGGCGACCGAATCAAGAAATTCCGTAACGAAAAAAAATCGGCCAAGTGCGAGTCGGGCCTCGCTCTTTTAGGGTTCCGTTAAAAAAAATTAAATAAAAATATTTCCATGTACCCATGAAAATATTTTAATTTAATTTTTTTAATTTAATTTAATTTTTATTATTTGTTGTTATAGCGGCAATAGAAATACATAATATGTGAAAATTTCATCTGTCTATCTATTACGGTTTACGAGATACAGCCCGCTGACAGACGGACGGACGGACGGACGGACAGCGGAGGCTTAGTAATAGGGTCCCGTTGGTACCCTTTGGGTACGGAACCCTAAAAACCTAACACCGTCGTTCAGTAAGCGTTCAACATTTTAGAGGTTCACATTTAGCTCTGTTTGGCGCAGTGGGCGAGCGGCCGCTTTCTTTAGATGTCGCAGGTTCGAATCTCACTGGCGAAGTAGTGACAGTGCGCTTTTCTTGTTTGTTTGTTTTTTAATTATTTTTTTGCATAATTTTTATTATGCAAAAAAAATATTGCATAAATATTATAATTGCATAAGTTGATAAAAAATGCTATGAAATAGCTTTACCGCGGCAGTCCCCGAGTGCCACTTAATTTTTTTTTTGTACCTTTCTATATACCTTACCTACAATATTGTGTTCACTTACTTATATCTAAAGGGGATCCTGATGAACAGATGAGTTCACGGGGATCCCCCGGGGGATCGAGTCAGGGGATCCTGGTGGACTCACCCCTAACTGCCTAGGTACTAAATGTTTCCAAACTTGGTACCTAATCAAAAAGAAAGGTTTAAAGTTGATATTTCAATGATACCTATTCGTTGATGTACCTAATTAGGTCAACAGTTTTAGACAAAATATATCTAAATATACCTACATATTATTTAGCTGGTAAAGACATAATAATATTATTACAGACAGACAGAGATGTAGGAGACTTGATCTTCTGGGTCGTGTGCGTTGGGATTAGACTTTGATTAGAGTATCTAATTAATAGGCGATTAGGCTAGGTCTACATCCATCTTGATCCAAGCGTAGATTCTTTGTCTAAGGATCCAAGGAGGTTTTAAAACTCCTTGAGTTTCCAAACAACTGCTGCCATCTATTGTAAAACAGTGTTATTAAATATTCTGAAATCTTTCGATAGATGGCGTTGCTAGCAACTTTGAAACAAACCTATAATCTGATGGGTCTGAACTCATAAACTGCAATGAAGCAGCAATAGCATTGTTTGATAGATGGCGCGATACGTTGCTAGCTTAGTGTTTTATCACTTTTTCGTAAGATGGCGTTATTCAATAAAAAAATTTAAGAAAATTATTAGTAAGTAGGTATTTCAATACAAAAAAATAATTCAAAAAATAAATAATCAACAAAAATCTTTCTACAAAAATACAATAGGTAAATCACTAAAAGTAGGTAGTTCTACTTTTCCTGTAGGTTGCAGACATCTACCTCAATGACTATAGGTCTTAGCTCTTATCTAGATAATTATTAAGAGGATTGTCTAGTTGAAAATTTTCATACAAAAAGCGATAACGTTTTGCTACCCGTAAATGTTGTCCAATGTTCATAATTTTTTGAAATGTTGCAGATACAATGAAAAACTATGCCCGTACGTTTTAATTTTAAAGAAATATTGCTTATGTCAAAAGTTATTAGTGACTAAATATCCATATTTTTGACTAAAAAACTTCCTCGACTAATTTTATTTTTTTAAATTTAACTAAACTGAAATACTAAAAAAATGAAACGTACGAGCCTAGATTAAGGTGTACTGAATCTAATGAGACCAAAATTGTCTAATTTTGTAAACGTTTAGGGGGGTAAAAACGTTATGACCCGAAACAATATTTCAAGAATAAAATTTAGGCAAATAACTCCTGGACTTGCAACTCTCTCTATCGCACGATGCGGGTCGGGCAGCAAAGCGTTGTGAAACAGATAGCATTTTAGAAAATACCTACTCGCGTCGCGTTTCGTCACTAGACACTACTCTTAAATAATCGGAAAACAAAATTGAAAAACAAAATTGTTTGAGATAAGAACACTATACTTATGTATAAGTATATAGGCACTAAGTATTCTAGGTAGGTATATTATCTAATCCGTTCTTTTGTAAATAGAGTTTACCTACGAAAAATAGCATTTAAAATAATTAGGCCTGTCTATGAGAATACTGACTTGTGTAACACACTTTTTGCTGTTTTTATGGTGGTAAAATTTTAATCCGCCTGATTTTCAAAAAGTCCTAAGAAAACACTTAGTTCATACTACCTTTATATCGGTGCTTAGTACAAATCTAGATCACATTCTCTCTCTGCTTAGATTCAAGACGGAATTAAAACTAGACTTGAATTATGTCGGGATCAATTTCTGCCTAGGTAACTCTGCCTCAAGTCTGAGTCAAGTCATAACACCCTAGGGTGTAATATGTAGATTTCCAGCCTTAGTTATCCAGACTGCAAAGATATTATATTTTAAGTATGCAAAATCGTTGCCGACACAATTTCTCTTCTATAAACTGCAAAGTTCATCGATTTCACATAAACTGTACTATTTTGTATCTATTTATCTGCCCATTCCAGTTTCGCAATTGAAATGTAGATTAGTATTGTGTATTGTGCAGGTTTAGTAGTGAGGTGTGGCTTAATCTTTGCCCATAATGCGCCATTGAAGCCGGCGCACATGATTAAATAACCGGACAGAGTCAAAGTACCTGAAAACAGTGCAAAATTTTTACCTGTTTTGACACAGTTACAGTAGGATAGGGTTAAAATCAGCCAAAGTATTTGTTGGTCTGGATTTTAGACTTATTTCGTGGTTTAACGATAAAATTAATAGGATGTGCTATAGTTACATATTTCGATTCAGTTCCATAGACCATAGTCTTCGACAGAATCAACTAACTTTATCGTGGTGCGTAACGACTACTTACCTACCTGTTTAGCGCATTAAAATTTTGTTAACCTGTTTTATAATATGATTGAATACTTTTTTGAAAACTAACAATAAAATTTCGAAATATTGAAAAACTTGGAGCGAAAACAACGCGCATCGCTTTGACCCTGAGTTTATTTTTTAAATAATGATTAAAAACTATCACACCACTGAATTCACATCTTATGGCAAGTAAAAAATCAACGTTTGCCTAAAAAATGCCTAAATTCACTCCTGACAAAGTTGCCAAGGTTTCCGCTGGCCGAGCCCAATGGCCGAGTCCGACAAACACTCAGAGGCCACTACTCGTAGTAGTCGCGTGTACCTACCCTACAGCACGGTTGTATGGAGCTTTATCTCTGGTTACTTATTTACTCACGTGTCCGAAGCCTCGATCCTCCATAGAGTCCATAGATCAGCCATTGTTGCGAGCTAGGCTTGGTTTGTTAGTACTGTTACAAATAGCTTTCCAACTGCCTGGCTCATACTACTATGTAGCAACTAGATGGTGCCCGCAGACTTCGTCCGCGGGTACCTATTTAGGAATCCCGTGGTTATTTTTTGATTTTCCAGGAAGTAGCCAATATCAATATCATTTTCCGAAAGGCAAGCTATCACCGTGCCCGATTGCGCCTAATATTAAACGTTTTAATTTTTTAACAACGGAACAAGGCAAACCACACTGGGAGCGAAGCGAAACGAAGCTAAGTTCGTTTCGCATCGCAGATGTCGCTACCGCATATTTTCACACTTCGGATAACATCGCGATCCGCGAAGTCAAAGTCAAAGTCAAAGTCAAAGTCATTTATTGCATAATATCATCATAATACATTGCCTTTTCGGCGTGCAATAGAGATACAAAAGAATGGTTTCTTTAAAACAATTAATTTAGGCTCAAGTACACATTATTCTCACATAAGTACATAGGTAACAATAAAAGGAAGTTACATTTAAAATTTAAAAATACCTTAATTGATAAAATTCATCGATATTTTAAAATGTATTGTCTAATAAAAAGTCGCGTAGTTTATTTTTAAATTGATTTATATTATTACATTTCCTTATCTGCTCAGGTATTTTATTGTATACCTTAATCGCCATCACACAAATACTCTTGCTGAAGAATGAGGTTTTGTGTGTGGGATAACGGAATAAATCTTTACAGCGTTCTCGATTATTTCGAACAAACAAATTTTCATTCTTTCTTAGGAATAGAGCAAGTTCAAATATGTATAACGACGTAACTGTGAGAACGTGGAGTTTCTTAAAGTAAGGTCTGCAGCTATCCCTTTTTTTATCTTACATATCGCTCTTATGCATCTTTTTTGTGCATTAAAGACGTGGTTAATTTCACTAGTATTTCCCCAGAAAATTATGCCGTAGCGAAGAATTGAAGCTACTTGTGCATGATATGCCACTAACAATGTTTTTTCATTAACTTTCTTTGACAACATGTACAATGCATAAGATAACTGATTTAGCTTTGAACAAACATAATCAGCGTGATTCTTCCAGGTAAAGTATTCATCAATTCGCAAGCCTAAAAATCTTGTTTCGTTTGTTTCTTCAACTTTTTCGCCTGAGTAGTTTCTGTTTATATTGTAACTGATTTTACTTCGTATATTATGAAAGTTTATAATTTTTGTTTTATTAAAGTTAAGCGTGAGGGAATTTTCATCTAGTCATTTCATTATGTTCTTTAAACTATTATTTATTGTTATCTCATGTTGTTTCATGTCATTGCTTGTATATATTACAGTACAATCATCTGCGAAAAGCACCATAGGATAGTTTGTTGCTTGGGGCAGATCATTTATATATATGAGAAAGAGAAGTGGCCCTAGCACACTTCCTTGAGGGACTCCACAAGTCACCTTTTGAGCTTTTGAAAAGTATTAGTTTAGTTTCTGTTTGCGTTTTTCCATCAATCCTATCTATTTGTGTAACTTGAGTCCGATTTTCAAGGTAAGATTTTATTAAATTTAATGCATTTCCTCTAACTCCATAGGAATTTAGTTTTGTCAAAAGAATATCATGGTCAACATTATCAAACGCTTTTGTCAAATCCATAAATAACGCTGATACAATTTGTTTATTATCTATACTTTTCATTGTCTTATAAATAAAGTCATAAATAGCCGTGTTTATTGTTTTTGTTTTCCTGAAGCCCATTTGCTGAGCAGCAAAAATGTTATATTTTTCGAAAAATTTGTAAATGTTATTGTAAATAATTTTTTCAATAATTTTGGAAAATACAGGAATTAAAGCTATTGGTCTGTAACATGACACGTCATCTTTGTGTAGTTTTTTAAATAGCGGTTTAATAATAGATGTTTTTAATTTATCCGGAAACATTCCTTGCTCTAGGCAAAGATTAATTAAGTAACACAAAACAGGCGCGATGGTATGGGAAATATATTTTATAACTTTAGTAGAGATATTATCATAGCCGGTACTGTTGGTATTTTTTAATTTTTTAATAACTGAATTTACATCTTCAGTGGTTATAGGGAACATGAATAAAGAGTGTGATATATTAGTTTGTAAGGATTTGGCACATACTTGACTATTACCATTTTTGGAGGAATGACTTACAAAAAAATTATTAAAAGCATCTGCAACATCTGTAGGATTACTTATTACCTTATTATTGACTTTTACATGTACTATATTTTCTTTAGGATAATTATTTTGTGGTTCTTTAATTATATTCCACATCGCCTTCGACTTATTTTTAGAATTATTTATTAAGAAGGTATTTTGGCATTTTTGTGTTAAGGAAATTATTAGCTTTAAACGTTTAGAGTAGTTTACAAAATCTCGTTTGTTTCCTTCATTCGAGTTCATTCTATAATTCCAAAGTAGTTTCCTTTTCCGCTTGCAGCATAATTTTATACCTTTAGAGATCCAGCGCGGCCTTTTATGATGAGTTATCTTTACTCTTATAATGGGAAAACAAAGATCATAAAATAAAGTGAAAGTGTCATAAAATATATCAAATGCTTCATTAGCAGAACTGCAATCTTTAATATTTGAGAAGGATATGCTTGCAATACACTCTTTAAATTTATTCAAGTTCTCCTTACAATAATCCCTTTTTTCAATATACCAATGTGGGATACGGCAGGACTTTTTGACAGGGCATTTAAAGATCTGAGCAGTATGGTAAACGTGTATTGTCTATACACGATCCACTGCTTACTCGAGTTGGCTCATTAAAAGGCGAAGTACCTACTAGATATAAACTAAGCCTTTAGATTTGGTTTTAATTCATTCGCTCTCCCGATATGGTCTGTGCTTATAATTATTTTCGGGATAAACCGTATAGTCTGAGTTAGGTACTCCTTTTTCACGTGAAAATCACTTCAAAATCGGTTCATAAGATAAACCGTCCGTATAAACAACAGGACAGAAAATTGAATGAAAATAATTTGTGTGCTGGTTGTTGCTGTTATTCTAATTATAAAGTTCGCCTGCTATAAACTACTCATACGACGTATCATTAATACCTATGAGAAGTACCTACCTAAATACTTAGTTTATAGCGCCGCGCTATAGAAGATTCGCGAGAGTATTGGATAACCGGCTTTACTCTGCATGTATCAATAGAAAATTGCTTCCAAGATCTAAATTGAAGTTGCAAAGAGAAGAGCAATTCGCTCATCCTCCAGCATGAGAGCATCGGAGATTGTCTAATGGCCGTCGGCGGGCGCGCCTCGCACAAAACATACAGCAGTATCGTTCGACAATTTGTGAGCAATCAATGCATTGTCGCCGCTCTTTATTCAACGGCAAATAATACATGGAAAATTGTCATTGCCATTGTGCGGCCGGCATTGTTGGCCTAATGACAGCGTTCAGGTCAGGCCGGCTGTGGGCCCGCTCATCAGTGACAGCCTGCTTGCGTCGCTGGCGAGCCTCGCTAGCTTAACGCGCTCCCAATTGTCATGCACAAATCGATCCATTCGCTACACTCGAGTTAAACTGTTACCCAACAAAAAGTGCTAACGCGATACATTTTTCAACAGTTCTTTGCTATTTAAAGATTTATCGTCATGCCTTATTAACATTTAACAACAAATACAAATGGCGTACCCAATGGAAACAACAAAACCTGTGTTAAAGCTGTCGAGAAACTCAAACCCGTACCACATAAAACGGCCGATGAACGCCTTCATGGTCTGGTCAAGACTGCAGCGGAAGAAAATCTCCTTGATGAATCCGAAACTGCATAACTCGGAGATATCGAAACGTCTCGGCTTGGAATGGAAGAGTTTGGACGAGACCGAAAAGCGGCCGTTCATAGACGAGGCAAAAAGGTTGAGGTTGAAACATATGCACGATTATCCAGATTACAAATACCGACCACGGCGGAAGAACAGACTTGATACTCCAGTTTATGGGAATCCAGCGCTTTACTCTACAAGAGAAACGTTTGTAGAAATTGAGCCTAGAGTTGAGGCAAACTATCAGATCCCATCAAACTATTCAGACCAGTACATGTATAATAATGTTGTTTATACAGTCCCAATAAGCCAGTCTTCTTTCATGTCGCCAATGAGGCCTAAGGAGGAGGCGCTGCCAAGTTTGGACTTGAGGCCTTTGCCGTCCATAGAGAGCATTTCGCCGAGGCCTTTCGCAGTGGTAAACCAGCAGATGATGGTGAAAGCCTATCCGAACTTGCATTACGTCCCAGAGGATGTAGCGAGGATATCGTATCACTGTCCCTTTAGTGTTCAGTAATATAAAGCCGTTTTATACTTTACTACTATGTAGATGCCAAAAATAGAAAGTGTTATAATTAATGTGTACCTGTACCTATTAATAAAATATGTTAATTGCATGTTTTTAAATCTACATTTATATGTGATAAATCTTTAAATCGAGTAGCGATAATGTAGAGCTTTCTCTAATGTTTTGGAGTTTATTGGAGTTTACTCCTTAAGAATCGATTTTCATATATAAGGCGCCCGGTATGAGAAAAATTCGAGGAGTAAAATCTACTTATGAATGACCTCGTTACGTTTTTCACAACGATGCAAATTTCTACCCTAACGTTGAGTAAATAAGGTTGGTTTTCGCTTGACTACTTATGAATGACCTCGTTACGTTTTTCACAACGATGCAAATTTCTACCCTAACGTTGAGTAAATAAGGTTGGTTTTCGCTTGACTACTTATGAATGACCTCGTTACGTTTTTCACAACGATGCAAATTTCTACCCTAATGTTGAGTAAATAAGGTTGGTTTTCGCTTGAGTTGTCGAATGCGAAAGAGCTTTCGCTTCGGGAAGCCGAGCGCGTACCGATCGGGTCCGAGCGGCGCCTAGACGCAGCGAGCGCCGCGAATGCATTACGACATTACAAGGAGTAAACTCCAGTCGTGCGTCGGAGCTGACACACACACTTTTTTTTATGTAATGCTCTTCTAATCAGTACCATAAAAACCATGTTGCGTTAATATGCGTATATTGAATAGTAGGTACAGAAATAGGAACTTATCGCACTCTATTATAACAATGACCGAATACGAAATGTTAGCAAAATGAGTTTTAGTAAATTAGTAAAATATCAACTTATAAGATCAAGCTTCACAATCCAAATCAACTCTTTTCCATAAACAATTAGGTATTAGATTTTAGGATCGATTTTTCATTTTATAGCAGCTTAAAATATTATGTCATACAGTAAATAATATCTACATAATTATAGTTTTTCATTGATCCCCGAAAGTTACGATTTTGGATTTGGTCGTTGTTTTATTGAGTGCGGTATGAAACTAGAGGTTAGTTAAATTTATAGTATCCACAATTTTGTTACACTAGTCAGAACACCAATCATTTTAAACGGTCACTGCATTAGAAAAGGTATAATTTGTCACAATGAAAGCAATGACATTGTGAAATATTAAATACTAGCCTTAGGGCGCGACGTCGTCTGCGTTGAGTAAGTTTTTGAGTCCCACGGGAGCCCCTTGTTTTACAGGATAAAAACCTATATCATTCTTCAAGTCCTCATAACTATTCCTAGGCAAAAAGCCATTTTGATCTGTAATTACTCCGTTGTGATGGAAGGACAAACCAACCAACAAACAAACACACTTTCGCATTTATATCATACGTATATCTAAGGATTGTGACAAAATACTACTTTAGAAAAATAAATTGTAATGATAATTTATACGCTATGAAATAATATCATCCGAGCTACATTATCGCGTGGGGGACTCAAAATATTTTCCACTCGAACACTGTCATTTCCTCTCAAGTCTGAACAGTAGAACGATCGTTCACCGATGATTCGCGGGATCGGGACGTCGGAAGTCCCGCAGAAATAATGTGCCCGCGATGACGGGACGTTTTGCGGGATTGATGGAGATCTCTGCGAAATCTCCATGAAATCTCTGTGTAATTGATTGGGTGTTTACAGAAAGGGTGTCTGGGATTGAGGTTCCAAAGATTTTATGTAGATATTGTTGTGATTGTGAATCATTAGGGTATAATGTCTGGTTGACAGAAATATGTTGTAGCTCTTATTTATTCTTAGGGTAATTTCAGTTAAATATGCGTATTTTGTCAAGCGATTAGATTTAAGGATTTAAGTAAGTGTTCATCACAGTAAAAGTTCATCACATTCCATGGACCAGCCAATCTTGACTGAAAAATTTCAATAATATAAGTCGTAGGTATTATGTATTGTTTTGCTATAGACGGAAAACAATATATTAAGTATAGCTATTTTAATTAAATAATGAATTTCTAAATAGAATAAAGGCGTATTAGCTTAGACCATTTAACCCAAATAAAAATAAAAATCATCATAAACTTTAATTATACGACGAATAAAGACGTTTTGATAGGTAGCCAGTACAAGAACTGTAAAATCTAATTTGATGTGGGCACCGGGGCCTGTGGAAATCCATGCAAGAGACCCATGCCCGGCAGTGGATGTCTATAGGCTGATAAAGAAGAAAACAAGTGTAAATTGAAAATTTAAAACACCCCTGATATGAGAATCTATGGCTGGCTAAGTTATCAATTATACTATAGGTACTATACTGGCACGCGTGAAGCACTAAATCGAGTAATCATTCGCCAAAATGCCTTACATCATTTTTGAAAAGAGCTGATACTCTTACACTGCGGGACTGATAATAACCAATCATAGCTAAGAACGACCGCAAGGAAACTGGCTTTCAAATGAAATAAACCGCATCGAAATCGGCCTATCCATTTGAGAGCTACGATGCCACAGACAGACACATACACACAGACAGACATCGATGTCAAACTTATAACACAATTCTTTTTGCGTCAGGGGTTAAAAAGATGCCTAGTGAAGCCTATTTTAGTTTCACATGAAAATTTTAGTAATTTCAAACATTAAGGAGGAAGAGACATACCTTCTCAAGAAAAGATTCACGCTAGATGGCGCTGTTAGGGCGTTTGACAGATTTTTAATTTTTTCGCATAGTTGCTATGCACAGATTTTAAAAATATTGAAATTGCGCCAGTATACCAATGCCTATTATTTTATCAAATCATTAGCTTACTTTAAAACGAAGCCATTTAGATGATTAATCAAATATAAATATCTGTCATATCGAACTACTGTAGAGACGCGATACCCACGCACACATTGACAACATGGTTGGTATCCATTAGGGTTGTGGTTCTAACATGAACTACGAATTGTTTACTATAAAATTGAACTAGATGGCATTAAAACAAAAGCTGCTTCGTTTTGCTTCGTATTTTTTTTATAAATAATTCAGATAAGTACAAGTTAGCCTTTTTTGAGCTTTGACATGGTGGTAAGTGATGATGCAGTCTAAGATAGGAGCGGACTAACCTGGAAGGGGTATGGCAGTTTTTTATGAAACCCATACTGTATGTATACCCCTTTGGTTTCTACATGGAATAGTACCAAAACGCTAATCGCTTGGAGGCACGGCTTTGCCGGTAGGTTTTATTCGCCACGGCCGAAGCCTCCCACCAGACCAGACTAGAGAAAATTATAAAATTTTATAAATTATAAAATATACTTATTATAAAATATAAAATTCAAAATTTCCCTGCCGCGAATCGAACCCGGAACCTCCCTCTAATAAGACCACAGCGCTTACCATTGCGCCAGGGAGGTCGCAAGACTAAAGACTTTAGGTACCTACCTACATCAGCAGGACTCACATGCACGCTTTACCGCGGACGGCAAGGGCTGCGGCTAGGGTTGCCTATTGGGTTGTTATTTCAAATATACCTAATGAAAACGAACAATAGGGTATTTGACTACTTTTAGAAAATCATATTAAATTGTTAATAATGCTATGCTGAAGCTAACAAAACGTATATTTCGGCATAATTTTCAGTATTATTCATAAAAATCGAGAAATAAATTCAAAAAAATAAATTGCCGCGGAAACGTTGGTTCCATTTGTTTACATGACGTCACAGTTCACACACAGTTCAATGACAATTCCAAAGCCCAAAGGTGGCGTGAACTGTGACGTCATTCGAGATTCAAGAACGTTTTCGATCTCGTGAACATGGCCAGAATTAAAGCAATTTTAATTAATGTTTTCTAACCTTTATTTTTTAGTTTTGTCGTATGGAATAATGTTTTTAGATAATAATCTTTTAGGATGACACCAGATGAAACGATATTTTTAATAATAGTCAAATACCCTATTGTCCTTATCTTTAAAACTATTGAAACGATTATAACGATATCTTGAAGTAAATGTAAGCCAGTAAAAAAAGATTGGTCGCATATTTTCGGAGAAATAGAATAGAATAAAAATGTTTTTTATTCAAATAAACTTTTTTACAAGTGCTTTTGAATCGTCCGTCCATGAATCTACCACTGGTTCGGAATGCCGTTCCTGCCGAGAAGAACCAGCAAGAAACTCGGCAGTTTTCAAAACAAGTTTACATTATACTTAGTAGATAGCTATGTATGCAGTGTTTCCACAATGAGGAAAAAGAGAATTTACAGGTTAATCATTACCTACTGTCTCATGAATCGCTGGAATAAATTATATTCACGTTTTTTTGTCATTTATATAGTCTTCAATTGTATAATAATATGCTTTTTAGGGTTCCGTACCCAAAGGGTACCAACGGGACCCTATTACTAAGCCTACGCTGTCCGTCCGTCCGTCCGTCCGTCCGTCCGTCCGTCCGTCCGTCCGTCTGTCAGCGGGCTGTATCTCGGTAACCGTAATAGATAGACAGTTGAAATTTTCACAGATTGTGTATTTCTATTGCCGCTACAACAACAAATAATAAAAATTAAATTAAATTAAAAAAATTAAATTAAATATTTCCATGGGTACATGGAAATATTTTTATGTAAATTTTTTTAACGGAACCCTAAAAGAGCGAGGCCCGACTCGCACTTGGCCGATTTTTTTCATGAGATTAGTTTTAACTGATTTCTTAAACTTGTGTAAAGGCAAGTCTAAGATCGACTGTGGAAAAGCATGGACAAACATACATACATACATTATTATGTTTGTAAGCCCTAATAGATTGTGATATAGGTGATTTGCATTTCCAATAATATTACACACATGCATGTCGAATTGATACCTAACCTCTTTTTGAAGTCGGTTAAAAATAGTTTTTTCTTCAAAAGTTGTGAAAATATAGTAGTTCTGTAAAAATTAAATAATTTTAGGTTTTTAATGATTTCAAATATTTTAAACCTTATCAAGCCATTTGACAATTTTGAAATTCAGTCTTAAGAGTAATAAAATAAGGTTGACATTCCAATCGTACAAATTAAAGCATAATGTCGCTGATCGCTAGTTTCGGCCGGCGCGGCGGCTTCTTTGATATTATTACTATCGAGTGTCGCGCCTCGCGGCCGCCGGCCGGCGCGCAGCGCAGTTTATTTCTTGTGATCTTGTCTAACTTCACTTGGTAGGTAGGTACTTACCCTAATACATGACTGCTACTTTCTTCAACGGGCTTTATTTTTTTAGCTCGCCAACCGGCTTCGGGGCGACTGTTTTTTATCATAAAATGCACAAAAAGTATTAAATTTTAGAAATGGTTGTTGTTTAGATATAATATTTTTATACCTATTTTATTTTCTTCACGACACAATAATTAGGTAAAATATATACCTACTGAACCGATTTGGCTGAAATTTGAAATAGAGATAGCTTTTACCCTGGATATTAGTCTAAGCCCTGGATTAACTTAATTATAGAAAATTTTCATCCCGACAAATTCACAGTTCCCGCGGGATTAGTACTAAAAACTTAAATCCACACAGGTAAAGCCGCGCAAAAACAGTAGGTAAATTATCAAAACATGAAGGCTACACAGTAGACATTAGACAATCATACTTCATAATATAAACGCGTAAGTGTGTTTGTTTAGTTTGTTGGTTTGTCTTTCAATCACGCCGCAACAAAGCTACCTACGGATCGAGGTGATTTTTTGCATAGGTATAGTCAGGTATAGTTGAGGACCTGGAGAGTGACATAGGCTACTTTTATCCCGGAAAATGAAAGATTCCCCAGGGATTTTAAAAACTAAATCCACGTAATAAAAGTTACCTAAACCGACTTTATATCACTTTTTGGACCATATCTTTTAAACTACTGAACCGATTTTGATAAAACTTGCAATGTTCCCTAGGTTGAAAAATACCTAATCCAATTTAAAAAGAATTATTGCAATTTGATCAATATTTTTGGAGAAATACATGGACAAACATACATACATACACTTGTGAAATTTAAATCCGAAAATTGTGCAATTCTAATAATATAACATCCATTCGGATCGAATTGATAACCTCCTTTTTTCAAATCGGTTATAAAACAGCATTATAAAAGCAGAATTCGTCGTTTTAGCCCACGACGCACGGTGTCCACTGAATAGATAGGCGGAGATAGTGTCGCTGTAGTTGGAAAATTAAATAACTACACTTTTTGCGAAATCGACTTTATTACATTTTCAGAAAGTCCAATATTTGAAATATTACCTTTTACTAGGGGTCCAATCAATACAAACTATCGTCGCTGTAGTTGGAAAATTAAATAACTAACAAAACCAATATCGCGAGTAAAACGCGATTTAGTGTTTGTTTGTTTGTTGTTTTCATAAACAATTTAACGGTCCATGTTTTGATATTATGTTATAGATTGTTACTGTATCTATTTCTCAATCTACTTGACGTACATTTTGATTCATTTGTTTGTGAGAAAAAAAATAAAAAGCAATTATTTAGTTTTCCCTCACCAAAGTTTTGAATATTTGATGCACTTATGTATTTTTCCATGTCAGTTGTTTAGTTCTTCCTCGTCAATATTGCGTTGAAGTACGATAATGTGACGATATAAGTACCATTATTTAGTTTTTCCACTTTACTGAGATGTTAAAATGACCCGTTATTTACTTATTTTACTATGACAATCCTATTTAAGGGTATTAATTTAATAAAAAAACCGGCCAAGTGCGTATTGGGCCACGCGCAGTGTAGGGTTCCGTAGTTGCAAGTCACAAATATTATTGCTGACCTACGATAGTGCTTTTGTTTTATTTATGAATATTGAATAAATTTTGAGTTTCATGGTTTAAATACTATAATATATTACAAAATATGCAACTTACACTACGTGTAATACCTAACTTAGAAAAAACAGATATAACTCCTTAACTAATGAACCCTGCTTAGCCGTGATAGTTTTCCTTTAAAATTCATTATATATACTACTGCTGTGAATTTTTTCTTGTATCCTATATACAACCATTTAGCTGGCAGAGGGGGGGACACTTGACTAATAAAATTTAGCACTATAAAATATCATATTATTTCACAAACGGATCCCTGAATTGAAAAATGATGTTCCCACACCCACAATATTTTTGAAAGACCTACTCAACGAAACCCCACACTATGGGATACACGAGAAAAAAAAAATTCATCCTCCACTTTACATGTAGGGGAGGTACCCTAAGAGAAATTATTTTTCACAATTTTATTTCACGACTTTGTCGGCGTGATTGATATTTATACCGTTGTCAAATTACAGATTTCTAGTACCAATAGTCTCTGAGCTAAACCGCGGACAGACAGACAGATAGACGGACGGACGGACATGGCGAAACTAGTAAGGGTTCCTTGTTTACTACGGAACCCTAAAAAAGGAGGATTTTTAAAAGAAATCCAACAAATAAACATTTCTTTTTATATATTATTGTAAAAAGTAATCAATAAAACGACTGAAGCAACTAGATTCTTCTATCAGACTTACAAAATAAAACATAAAAAAAAACCACATAACAATAAATTATACGATTCTACTCATAAAATCAACAAAATTTCACTTTGAATTTAACAATTATACTTATTAAAAACTAAGTATCAACTGAAATGATAACTATCAACTTTTCTTCAGTTTTACCATTATAAATTTAAATTTAACAATTAAGCTCAGCTGGTTCAAATCAAATAGCGAGTAAAGTTCAGTATAATCAAAACTATCCTTTTCAAGTTATAATTAAACTAAGAATGGTTTAATCGAACTAGGGGTATGTAAGTGACGCTAGTAATTGTTATAATAACGACTCTACTCATAAAATAATAAAGATTTTAATAGTTTGTGGAACACTAGGATTGAAGACTAGCTAATGATTGATTCCCGCAGAAGTTCTCTAACTTTCTGGGATAAAATATAGTGCATGTTCTATTCTGATGTATAAGCTATGACATCGTGAAGCTTTATCAAAATCCGTCTAAATGTTTTTGCGTGAAAGTGTAACAAACATTCATCCACCCACCTTCACAAACTTTTGTATTTATAATATTAGTAGGATGCCAAAAAGAAAAAGGTACATAATTACGTCCATTTAAATTTAAACTAAGATTCTAATGAAATTATAACAGCTATCATCTTTCTTTTAGTTTTACCTAGTACTTAGTAGTTGTACTTATTCAATTTTAATAGTACCTATATCTTTGCAATCATGGGATGATAAATTAAATAACTGACTTTGTTTAATTTTTCCGAACTTAATTCCCCTGTAAATTAAAAATTCGAGGGAAACTAAATAACTAACTTTATGCATTTTATTCGCTTTTGAAGTGATGTAAGAGAGAACTTATTTATTTTTTGCTAAGTTATCTACTTTTTCTTCGCTACTTTTTTATCAATTTTTCAATATATATTTTTCCAAGTATGGCGCCTTGCAAGATTCATCTTATATATAAAATTCTCGTGTCACAATGTTCGTTCCCGTACTCCTCCGAAACGGCTTGACCGATTCTCATGAAATTTTGTGAGCATATCGGGTAGGTCTGAGAATCGGCCAACATCTATTTTTCATAGCCCTAAATGATAAGGGTGACCAACCACTAAATATTTTTGCTGGCGGTACGAAGTTCGCTGGGTCAGCTAGTTTTCATATAACTTTTTAATCAATGATGATAATCAAAAATTAGAATTATAGAAAGATGCGGCTTTAATTGGACTTTCTGAAAATGCAACAGTCGATTTCGCAAAAAGTGTAGTTATTTAATTTTCCAACTCCAGTGACAATATATCGTCGCTGTAGTTGGAAAATTAAATAACTAACAAAACCAATATCGCGAGTAAAACGCGATTTAGTGTTTTTTTGCGTCAAAAATGGCGATAACTTTGTTTTCATAAACAATTTTATATATGTTAAAGTTTCTTACTGTATCTATGTCCGAATCTACTTGCCATAAACTTTGATTAATTTGTTTGTGAGAAAAAAAATAAGATGCAATTATTTAGTTTTCCCTCACCAAAGTTTTGAATATTGATACACTTATTTATTTTTCCATGTCAGTTATTTAGTTTTTCTTCGTCAAGATTCCATTTAAGTTCGAAAAACTAACGATATAAGTGCCTTTGTTTAATTTTTCCACAGTAGTGAGACTTTATAAAGACCTATTGTTTACTTATTCAACTTTGAAAATCCTATACATGTGTCTCATTAGATCAAAAATAGAATGTTTTTTTAAAGTAAAACCAACAAAAAACGTTTCTTATTATTAACAGCTTAAAAATAAAATGAAAAAAACACTGAAACACCTTCATTCTTCTATCTGACTTGATAACAACTTATCATGATCATTCGAGTGTTTAAAACCAATGGTTACGTTTGTCAAATGGCTAACTCAAACTCTTAAGGAAGTTCAAAGATGCTCATCGATTCGCAAGTATCTATGAACTTATTAAGCTTTTCAATTAGCCGATTAGCTAAAGTAACTTATGAGAATTTTCTTATACATTCACTCTATGGAAACAAAACATTCACAAAAACAAATTCGATACATTATAGGTACTCACTTGATCACTATCATCTCTGATGAAAAGTGATCTGAAGTGAAGTGATGAAACGCGTTTGCCTTGAAGATTGGCCTTTTCACTCTTGTAGTATCGGGAAACCCACGATTTCAGAAGAAATATCCGGAGCCTAGTCGTGCGAACGAGAAATGAAGACTTAAACGCTTCGTGTGCGTAGATGGGATATCAAAGATGTAGTAATGGAAAGCATCCGATGACTTAAGTAGTCCACTCACTTATTAAACGACTTCTTACGCTCTCTACCTATAAAAAGACTTGTCATCATCACTGACTGACTGATTTATCAACGCACAACCTAAACCACTAGATTTAGAAGCTTGAAATTTTGACAGTAGGTTCCTTTTATAATGTAGGCATCTAATAAGTAGGGATTTTTGGAAATTCTATCCCCATGGAGGTTAAATAGGGGGTGAAAGTTTTTACGGTAGTCAAACATTTTTGCAAGTTAAGTACATCAATGAAACTTGCTATTTGAGCTTTCAATAAAAAATGAAGACAGGGATTTAGCTTTTCGATTATAAATAAAGAAGTACGTGTTTCACAATTTAAACCTGATTTCATGCGGATGAGATCACGGGGGCAAAATCTATTTTACTCATAATCTTGAGCTTGATGGCTACAAATTCCAAGTACCCTATTCAGAACCATTTCCGGATTAAAAATCGTCAATGTTTTGCTTTGTGACGAAGGAATAGATGCATAGTGCATACCGCCTGTAATCGAACATGTATTAATCTCATTATGCGAAAATTATTAAGTTTTTGTAATCGGCAAAGGGTGTTATGCCATTGTAATTAACTCGTGAGCAATGTTAATTTCCCTTCCATTATCCAACGGGACAAGCCCTTAGACATATATGGACCATCATTACCATATTGACAATAATGATGCCTGAAAACTGGACAGTGGAATCTTAATTACTTACTTTTCAATTTAAAAAGTACCCTTACATTGCAATCATGACACACGCAAAATTAAATAACTGATTTTAATTAATTTTTCTGGACTGCATGGCCCCTGTTAAGCAGAATATGTGTCGAGGGAAAACTAAATAACTAACTTTATGCATTTTATTCACTCTCGAAGTGATGCAAAGAGAGAACTTATTTATTTTTTGCTAAGTTATCTACTTTTTCCTCGCTACTTTTGTATCAATTTTTCAGTATTTATTTTTCCAAATGTGGCGCCTTGCAAGATTCATTTTCATATATCTTTTTAATTAATAATGATAATCAAAAATTAGAATTACAGAAAGATGCGGCTTTAATTGGTCTTTCTGAAAATGCAATAAAGTCGATTTCGCAAAAAGTGTAGTTATTTAATTTTCCAACTACAGCGACGATATAAATGTGACCATTCCGTGAAAATGGCAACTCTGTAACTACTGTGAATACTTCATGGAACTAGGAATTGCGACTACGTGAATACCTATTATTGGGTATGACCACTGATACTGTGACGTCAATTCAGTATACTGTGAAGCCTTGCCTTTTTAATTTGCTATACTGGTAACTGTTTAAAACGGAACGCAGTCCAGTATACTGTCATCCCCATTTTTCAAATCTCTAGGCGCTGTAATTTTTTTAATCACTTGGTCAAAGTATTGAGAGCTCCTTACCTTGAAAGCGCCAGTGCTCAAAGTACAAAAATGGTAGCGATTTATGACGTCCCTAGGGTAGGTACTGCGGCAGTGTACTGGCAGTCCATAACGGAACGAATTTTTCACCAGTAAGAGCACTGAGCAGTGCTCGCAGTGTTTATCGGAACACACCCATTGTAAATTCAATTCTCGTTCTTAGTTAAGAACCTTCATAAAATAGGTTGTTAATAGGTTCCTAGCTATCCCATATCCAGCGAGGTACTTTTACAGTTTATTGAAAGATGGCGCTGACAATGTTTTTAAACTTTCATGGTAGATGGCGCCAAAAAATTGATTAACCAAATGTAAATTGACACTCACACATTCGTAATTTGAAAGGTTTTGATGCCCCTTTTTTTATTGAAATATAATGATAAATAATGAAAATATTTGCCTGAAATTTGTATTTGCGCCTATAAAAAGGCCTAAAGGAATGATAAAACAAATTAAATAAAATAAAAAATGTATATCTTTCAAGATTAATCAAAAAGAAAAATGTATGAAAGTCGAGCTCTGCACATGCACCTTAATGCTCGTTTTCATCAAACATTTCACAATTCATCCCTCAAGTGTCTTTACGAAATATTATCCCTCACTTAATGTCATTTCCACATAAAAGTGGTTCGTTTTCACGAACCTTTAGGGAACACCTTTAGATGAAATTGGCAGAAAGCGACACCTAACTTAGATCCATCATCATCCCATCAACAGCTCCCTACTGAGCGCAGGTCTCCTCTCAGAGAAGGGTTATAGGCCATAGTCCACCACGCTGACCCAATGCGAATTGACAGATTTCACACACCTTTGAGAACATTATGAAGAACTCTCAGGCGTGCAGGTTTCCTCACACCTGAAACCTAGCTTAGGTAGCCCGTAAAGTTAAGGAACGTTGATGAAAACGGGCATTTGGTAGTATCAAGTTTTTAGGTACTTGTTGTTTTTTGAACTCAGGTGCGAGAAAACGAAACAAGCAAGATTGTAGGTACACGTGAATGTAAAATCTGTATAATTGTAATTAACGAAATTCGATTTGGCACAACGTGTTAGCGGGCGACACTGTGGGCGGCCGAAGGGCTTAATTAAACAGTTGCTGCGCCTCCCTCAAAGGGCCCTTTGTGGGGCGGGAATCGTTTTTCTAATGGGCTTTTCTTATCAATAATTCAGTATCGAAATATTTTATTTGTATTGAGCTGTTAAAACCACTCCTTTAAAGTATTATCTGTTTTTTCTTAGCTAAGTTAAACAAGTGTAAATTAAAAAAAAAATATTTTTTTATAACAAGCTTTTAGTAGCCGGCTACATCATCAGACCCTGGATATCATCTAGGACCAGAGTGCTTGTCAAGACGAATCAAACAAACTCGATGGGGTTAGGTCGTTTAATTACCGAGTTAACCAGTTTAATTACAGAGAGCCACCATCAAGTTCCATCACCAGAATACTTGTCAAGACGAATTAAACGAGCCCAAATTAGATGGGGTTACCTCGTTTCATAATAGAATTCCGATTGCCATCTTCTGGCTCCATCATCAGATCAGATTCATGTCACAATAATGATGCATTGTCATTCAATTAACATCCTACATGCAAACTTTCAGCTCGTTTGGAAACCGGGAAGTCGTTCTAATTCATCTTGCAAGATTTGACCTACATACATAAATTGCAAGTTAAAGCTTGTAAAAAGTGAAAAACAAACTTAACATTCTTAAGAATGTCTTGAGAGCCCGGCTACGTTTGTTTGTTACGCGCATCGTTTCTCCGAAATGTTTTCTGCGATTAGTTTACCTTTTAAGTGCCGAGTGACGTTTAACCGCGGAATAAGTTAGGCATTCTGAAAGTTTTTGTATGCACTTATGTGTAGCAGGTACCAATGTAAATAGAGTAAACATGAAAAAGGCAGAAAACTAAAAGCCATTCAAAGTACACCGACCTAGCACTGGAGTCTCCGATCGCCATGTCGGAGGAAAAAAGGGCGGAACACGTTTAAAAAATGCGTTAGTGTCGTGGAACACTCGGTTGGAACGAAGTTTCTTTTAATAATAAAAATAAAAAAATTAGGGAAAAATTCTACAAGTAGAAATTATTTAAAATAAAATTGAAAATTGAAAATTCAGTCTGTCGAGCTGGGATTCGAACCATCGACCTTTATGCGACTGTAGAAACCACAAGGCTACGGAGATCTAATATTGTAGTGTGAAAATATAGAACACAATGCCAAATTCACATTCAAAAAGTGTCGGTTCAATTTAGTCTTAATTTTTTCCGTCTAGCCCCCTTTCGCATCGCGCGATAAGGAACTACGTTCCAAAAAGTTTTGAGGGATAAAACTCAGCCCTAATCGGTTGCTAGTTCCTACACGCCGCGCCGTCGCGCGTCGAGCCGGAACGCTAAATCGCTTGGCGACACGTCTTTGACTGTAGTATGACAGGCGGCAGCTTTTTTTTATAGTGCAAATAAAATATTAAGTATGTTTAAAATGTATTAATATTCAACATACAAAGGAGGTAATTGCAACTCTATACGATATTTAGGTACAAACTCGAGAACTTGGATCAAATAAATTAAAGAAACCCTATAAAGGTAAACGTAATTACTATTTGTTGACAGTTTAAACCCTTCTGTACCTGGTATGTTTGTTTATTCTAAAATTGTTTGGGAAATTCCATTAAGATTTCTAAAACATAAGTAACTAATCTTAGGTAGATATATCCCTCCCTGAAAATAAATATGGTAAAATATTATGTAAAAATGTACAAGTCAGTTCATCTTTATTGATATGTACTTAAAAAAATCTCAATTATTCATAAAATAAATGTAAAAAATTTAAAACACCTCCGGACACATGTGAAATCAGAAATGTTAATCTATGGCCGGAAGAAGTATGACACCAGGTTGTCGCTCCATCTTTAGATACTTTCCTTGATCCGATCGATCAATCATCACCTTTGATCGAGGATCATTTATGATGATCGAGGATCATTGACAATCATATTAATCTATTGTGACCTTAAAGGTATATTTTCAGTTTTCTACCAGGTTACATCTTGGACAAAACGTGTGGCGTTCAGCGAACAGATCGCAATATGTGAGATAAAGCACTCGTCACATCGTGTTATCCACTTCTCCGCATGCCATCCCTGACTGAGTCATCACCGACGACGAACAAAGACCAGACAACTGTCTGTGCTTACCCTACATTGCTTAATTCTTGCCAATTTAATATCAACTCTATTTATAAATGTACAAGATTTAAATTGCAACACGAATCTGTAATGCTGTTGAATAAGTGAATATCTAACACCATAGTATTATCAAAGCTTAGAGAGTACACAAAATTCCAAAGGGCATAAACAACACTAATGTGCAAGCAATTTTGACTCTTAAAATTGATTAACGAACGATGAAAGTGTAAAAACTTAGTAATGTACAGCCAGCAAAAGATAATAAGGATGCATCGAAGAAAATGCCTAAAATTGCTGGAAGCAATTTCAAAAGGAAGGTTGAGTGGATTTTACTTTATATTCTTTTATTGGATTTTTAAGGTTTAGGTTAGATTTCTAAAGCAAGATACAGGATGTAGAAGAGTTTAGTGGTCAGATTAATTATATGCTTATCCAAAGTAACTTTGAATAAGCTAAATTGAGAGATTTATTTAAAAAGCTTTTAAGTTCACAGATAATTGGCGCTGATTGTACGTAAAGCTTTCAACTCGGCATCATACACAAAACTGTCTAAAGCACTACAAAGCGAATGACTTCGTTGTGCAATGCAAAATAGCACCTAACACAATGGTGTAAGAGCTACGCTGTTGGCAACCGGCCGTTGTCACACCTAAGCGAACGTCATAATCGTCACGGCATCTTTCACACCGCACACGAAGAATGAATGATGGATGAATCGCTCTGAGAATCCAGCTTTTTCCTGCGTATGCTAAAACCAAGTTAATAAGTGCAGTCAGAAAAATAAATTTAATCAATTTTGAGCTTTATAGTGAACCAATAGAAGGTTTATAGTATTTCCTAGAGTTGCAATGTAATTTGGTTAGTTTGATATCAGTGCATATTCTAGCAAGTCGCAAATGGGCCAAAAGTTGTATGCGGAAAATAGGACGTACGAAGATGTACAGAAGATAGGAACTGGAAGTATTTTAGTTGGCAGCGTTTCATTGTGTTGTTGACTGTTGTCTAGTGTTAAGTAAAGGTGCCAACATTGTAGCGTTTGGTACCTACCTAACAGTGTCTACGTGTTCTATTTCTAGGAAAACTTCTTTGGAGTCTGCAATGTAAATCATTAGGGGGCCTATTTCATTTTGTTTTATTATAAGTTTTTGATTTGTATTGTTTTAAGGCCCGCTTGCAGAGACGTCGGGTTAGGTTTAACTCAGGAATAAATTTGTAATTTTGACAGAAGCTTAGTACGAAATCTGTCAAAGCAGCAGCTAACTGTGGGTTAAAGGGATAACCCGGCGTTTCTGCAAGCGGGCCTAACAATGCTAACTGAATAAATGTTTATTTATTTATTTATTTATTTAATCATCTCCCTTTTGTTACAAGATTTCTTACCGACTTGGCCGATTTTTTTACAGTTGAAATTAAATAATATTTATCCGCAAATATTTAGCAAGACTATCAGGATAGTGAGTGATCTTTAAGTGATATAGTGGTGAGATTATAGGATTATTGCGTTTGATCCTTTGTTTGATTAACTGCGATTGGAATGTTTATGTTTTCTAGCAGACCCATCGTAATTTAAAGAGTTTCCCCTAATTCTTCTATGTATATTCATTAGATCCATATCTTTCTTTCAAGCTATTTTTGTCTGATGAGAGGCTTTGGCCGTGGTTAGTTCTAGTAACCACCCTATCAAAGTCAAAGACGTTCACCAAGCGTACCCAACGTTCCTATTTTATTCGATAACTAGTTAGCCCTTGCCCTTCTTAACTGTAATAGTTACGAGCAGTCTGATGATAGTGGTCTAACTTGAAAGGGCGTATGGCAACTTTACATAAACCTCTAGCCCCTAATTCGTTTATACACACCATCGTATCGGAATGATAAATCGCTTGACGGCACGTCTTTGACGGTAGGATGGTAACTGGCAACTGTTCACAACCAAAGTCGCCCACCATAACAACAAAGTTCACAATAGTGTTTAGTGTTTACCCATTTCCAGTCTCTATACACTAGGTTCCAGCAAGTCGCGACACAGTCGGATAGAAGTTGATGCAACTTCGCCTGTTACACGGCACATTTATGACTTTGTCGCTAACAACTTCCCTCCATATCGTTTCAAAGCCTTCAAAGAACTGAACGTGCGATTTTATTTTGTGAAAACCTTTACACCTTTTGATGGGGGACATTTGTCTCAAAAGCTGTCATTATTGTAGTGTGTAAAAGTGTATTCATGTAGAGGAATTCAATTGAATTTCACTTTACATAGGTGTGGTTGTTTGTAGTTTCTCTTTTAAGAGATAGATACTGTGTCTAAAAGGAAGGGAAGTTAAAAGTTAAAACGTCTATGATATTTCAGCTTCATTAATCGTCTTTTATATTTAAAGTTGTGTTTTGTATTCATGGTTTTAACTTTTACCCATACTAAGTTTGCGTCGACTTTGGAGGTAGGTAATTCTTACTAAAATCACAAGCATATAATATGCGTCATCGTACCTATCCGTTAGTAAGTGATAATTATATTTCCAAAATATCGGGCAGTGGGGTGTTAAAATGTGAGTTAATTGAAAACATTGCTTAATGGTTCGGTGATCGATTGAGCGTGTTTGTTTTGTCCACAATGTTAGCACATCTGCCACAGTGGGTGTGTTTGATTTGATCGCTTGGTTGTCGGACCAAAGATCGGGGGTGGCGTTAAAAAGCGATTGTTTATTGGTTTGTTTCGAGTGGGTAAATTGTTTGGATTTCGTTTATGGTGTAATGAAGTGTTCTTTTTAATGCTTGCTTAGCTTTTACAAAACCTACCAGAGCAACACATTGCGCAATTGAGGCTTTATATTGGTTGAGTATTATCTAATAGTACGAAAATTAAAATTGTGACATGTACCTACCTGTCTTTTTCCGTTTTCCTAGATGTTATAATTATGTGCTCTTTATAATTGCACTTTGCTGTACAAATAAGGAAATAAAAAAAACTATTTATTTTAATTATTAGATTTAAAATAATTAGTTTTTCAAGTTGTATAAAATGTAGAGACAGGCTTAGGTCGCGGCGCGGCCGTCCTAAATAAAGCCCCTGTACTTACACGAAATATCAATTATTTGTTACGGGATAAGAATAAAATAATAAATCACAATCTAGTAAAGAGGAAATCGAGCGAGCTATAAAGACCCTTCATTTTGGAGTTATAAAATAAACCCATTGTCAGCTGCCACACAACTCGGCTGGCGAGCAAACATAGCATTTAATTAAGCTGCACGCCTACGAGAAGACATAGCGAAATGATTTAGGCTATCGATGTAACGTGTTCGATCTCATGAGCTTCGATGTTGTGTATCTCGATGTGGCGTATGGAACCTCGTGTGGCCTCGTGACGTTAAAGTCGACGGCCAGTATGCGAAAATTATTTTTCAACGTAATGTGTGAAGTTAGTTCTTATGTGCAAAACTATATGTCGCTATATCGCTATAAAGTCTAGGGAGTGATTTTCAGAGAGATGCGCGCTATTTCAAATCCTAGCAGAACCGAGGACGTTGATACTTGATAGGGATAGTATGACCACTTGTATAAGATCAAAACCCCAAAGTGTTACTAACTTTTGACTATGGTTATACAGTCAAAATCTGTTATAACGACATGGAAGGGACTACTCATATTTGGTCGTAAAAACCGATAGTCGTAAAAGCCGGTGATGTTTTCGAGGTACAAAGTATTTTTTATGAAGTGATATTATTGAATGTGTGATATATAAATCCATAGATATTAATAGGAAAAATACATTCACGTATAAAATAAATAAAATTACATTCTGTTATACAATAACTCGACGATAAATTTTAGTGCGTCTTGTGTACAGATAAGTAACAAACTGATTGAAGGGATATGAAGAAGCGGGCTTTGATTATACTGGATGCACGTGTATTTTGTTTCTAAGAATTACAAAAGACCCTAATTTCGGCACGTTTTTGTTTAGTTTGCGATCTTAAGAGCCATTGACCATTATATTCCTTACAAGAGGATATCGATAGAATTGCTGATTGGTGCAAATTAAACGGCATGGATCTTAACCCTACCAAATGTTCATACATTAGCTTTACACGTAAACGCACGTCTATTGCTGGCAATTATAGGATTAATAATTGCCCACTCCAGAAACTTGATTCCGTCCGTGATCTGGGGATTACCATCGACGCCAAATTACGGTTTAATGTTCACATTGATAACATCTGCAGAACGGCTCGTAAAATGTTGGGCTCCTTGTTTAGAAATTCGAAGTCATTTAAAAGTCTTAATACTAAAAAAATATTATTCGCCACACTTGTAAGAAGCAAACTAGAATATGGCTCGGTAATATGGAACCCCAGCTACCAGGTACACAAGGATCGTTTGAAAGTATTCAGAGGCGCTTTACGCAATTTTATTCCGTTGGACGGGACAAAAATTTACCGTAAGCATCTCGGCTTCAAAATTTTAAATTAAAATCTCTATCTGATAGACGCAATCTACTTGACATGGTATTCTTATACAAACTTATTAATGGAACCATGGATAACTCAGAACTGCTGAGCCGAATTTATTTCAAAGTGCCCTCTCGTATACCACGATATCCTGTCCCTCTGTTTACTCACCGAATCAACAAAACCAATCTGGGTCGTCATTCTCTTATACCTAGGCTTAGTACATTATATAAGGAATACTCACTTAAGGATAGCTCCATTGATCTGTTTAGCGACAAACTATCTAAATTTAAATTTAAAATACGTAGTTTATCATAGTCACTATTTAGATGTGTAAGACTATATTTCAATGCATGATGTAACTACCTGTAAATCAGGTTACATGACTGTTTACCATTTAAGCCCATAACTATATTTAATTGAAAATTGTCATGTATTCATGTTGGTAGTTCATAGGAAATAAATAAATAAATAAATAAATATTGTGCCCCAAATGTGGATACTATTATCAATTCAAATTGTTTACAATACAGCTGGTCGTTCTAACAGATATCATTCTCCGAAGATATTAGTAAAATGTAGTCGATTAATCAGGTATGTCGTAGTAAGCGATGTCTTAAAAAGCGATATTTTTAATAAGGCGGTCATATAGCATTCAGCCGGGACCTTTGACTTTGGTCAATATAACCGATATGTTGTTCTAAACGATGTCGTCGTAAACGGTTTTAACTGTATATAGAAATCTATTCTCAACTTATTTATTTTTTATCACATTCTTAATTAGGTATATCCGTCTCTACAAACGCAACACATTGAAAAAAATTATGTAAAACATGTCAACAATCATAAAAAATTATTTCTGTACTGTAACCATTATCATCATCATCATCATCAGAAACCCATTAACGGCTCAATACTGAGCGCAGGTCTCCTCTCCGAGAAGGGTTATAGGCCATAGTCCACCATGCTGGCCCATTGCGAATTTGCAGACTTCACACACCTTTGAGAACATTTTGAAAAACTCTCAGGTGTGCAGGTTTCCTCACGATTTTTTCCTTCACCGTTGAAGCTTGTGATATTTAATTTATTAAACGCTAATTTAGAAAAGCCAGAGGTGCGTGCCCGGATCGAACGTGCGATACCCCCAATATCGCTATCACTGCTTCACTATTCACTGAACTGCAATAATTTGACCTAATGGGCCAGTACTATGGCAGAAGAAAATGTTGCGCATAACGAATCGCCAAGAGACCGAGTTGCTTGTTGGTGCGAATACACAAACAACTAGACAAAACTAAATGATGCACATTGGGGCAAGCAACAACATCTCTGGGCATAAGTTCCGAGTCATTTCACACGTCGGTAATACGTTTCCGTACACAATTCATTTTGTCCATCTCACTAATATTCTTCACCATTGTGCCATCCATTTAGGTCGGCTTTTATAGGGGGAGATTTTCCTAGACGTTTAGTAACGTAACAGTTAACTTTATTATGGATAATAGTGACAAATTATTGTTGATGTGAATTTTATGCTAATGTAACTAAGTGATTTTATTTACTTTTAGGTAGGCACTTGGCATTGCTAAGTATTGTTATGGTTCATTTAAGTAATATTTATACAATGTGGATATTTATGAGTTACTTTCACTTAGTCGTGATTTGTTAGTGAAAGATGACTTACGAAAAGCTCTATCGATAAAAGTTTTGACTTCGTACATAATTTTACTTGTAAGCTACTACTAACTGCCTAAGTTGATAATGAACCGATAATGATTAGGGGTACGTAAAATTCGTTTTTACGAAATAGATGCGATAAAGGCGAAATCTGCATTTTATTCGCGATAAAAGCGAAATTTGAAAACTATTCGTTTGCACACATTTTGTGGAGTAAATTAGAAAAATTTGAAGTCCTCTCTTCAGCGTCAATGTGAAGGCTCTTTTGGCGAAAAAACAATGAATATTTTATCATCCGAAAATTCTATCGATCACAGCATGATGTTGAAGACAGCGGCTCAAAAGAGCTTGGATAAATTGTTGGTACACATGGGGCCGGATCCAACAAATGAGTGCTACAAGCACATTGGCAGATTATTTTGTCCATCGGAAGAAACAAATGTGCCCTCTTCTTCTGTCAATTCAAATTCCATAGTGGAAAGCTTCGCAAAAATTCCGTTTTTCAAAAGTGTACCACAAGAAGAACTAATTGACGGGTACTCTCATTTTCAAAGACAATTACTTCGATTGGTCGGCCAAGAAGCTCCTGTGGATGTAAT
Source organism: Oeneis ivallda (assembly GCA_029955525.1). Taxonomy (NCBI): domain Eukaryota; kingdom Metazoa; phylum Arthropoda; class Insecta; order Lepidoptera; family Nymphalidae; genus Oeneis; species Oeneis ivallda. Next base: position 27,986,230 of record JARPMR010000002.1, on the reverse strand, counting down.
GCAAGTTTTAGTTGCATCAAAATCTTGCTACCCTGGATTTGCAAAAGCAGCTATTCAATGTCTCAATTGCCCTGTCAATAGTGTTGATGCCGAGAGGTACTTTAATATCTACAACATTGTCGTAACTGATCGCAGGCAAACAATGAAAGATGAAAATGTAGAAATTACAATAATGCTAGCCTTTAATTGAGTTTTTAACACTGTTTTTTTTTTTTTTTTTCAAATTTTCTGTTTTGAGTTTTTTTTAATGCGAAATCACGAAATTTACGTACCCCTAAAATGATGTAAAGAATATACAAAACATCATTATCATCGTCATCAGCAACCCATCAACGGCTCACTACTGAGCGCAGGCCTCCTTTCAGAGAAGGGTTATAGGCCATAGTCCACCACTTTGTCAGATTTCACACACCTTTAAGAACATTATGAAGAACTTTCATGCGTGTATTATTTCCTCGTATATTTATTGCCTCGCGATGTTTTCCTGCACCATTGAAGCATTTGAATTGTAATATATTTAACATCGAAAAGTCAGACGCGTGCATACCCGGGATCAAACCCACGACCTCCCTAATAAAAAGCCGTAGTCATCTATATCTATAAAAAAAAAAGAAAAAAAAATAGAAATGTGGCATCTTTAGTTTCTAAAGAGATCCATTATAATATTATGGGGTTTTGGAATATGGGAATGGTAGACTGACTTTAATGTGTCGCTATTAGATGTCGCTAACAGTTGCTTTAAACTGATTGAAAAAGTAGATACATGATATCACTAATTTCGATGTTGACGTGTAGTTCGACTTGGCCGTAGCGTTGCGCGTTGTGTAAACTGCCTCTAGCCAAGTTACACTTCGTTGTATCTATTCTCTTTCTACGATCGTTGACACTTGAAGATTTGGCTAGGGGTAGACTGGATGGCGCTGGAGCTGATCAAAGACAGAATTGTATTGATAGTATTTCGCGGCATTCTGTACTATAAATGCTAAAAAACACAATACAAAATGCCGCGAAATATTATCAATACACTTCTGTCTTTGATCAGCTGCAGTGCCATCTAGTCTAGCCCTAGCCAAAACTTCAAGCGTCAACGATCGTAGAAAGAGAATAGATACAACGAAGTGTAACTTGGCTACGGGGCTACGCTGGCTACTCTCAGGGCCGAACCCCGCGTCGGAATTTTGATATGTATTTAAAAAGTAATTTAATTCTAATAATATAGTATAATTTAAGGAAAAATAAAAGCACTTTAATTGATTATAATTTATATACTGGATAGGTATTGTATTATGTAAAACAATGGCTATTATCTGATGGTAAAATGCAAATCTTCCCTCCTTGGGCACCACTTTGTAGCGGCGTACATTTCAGATTTAACGAGGAAATAAGAACTATAGGACACCCGGTGAAAAATGGCTGTTTGCTTTCAGGACTTCTCTTTATCAACCGAATAGACGTCCACATCTGGACAGTGGACATTGATCTTTGTATGGACTTACTTTATTTCTTGTTGGTTATGGTTTTTGCCGGCTCTCCTCAGCAGAATCTGCTATACGAACCGGTGTTAGAATGTTAATAGAGCACTTCAGAGCCACAGGTTGGCCTTGAAATGATGATGAATGATCTTGACTTTTGGAACGAAGTTCCTTTTCGGACGGTTTGACGGATTAGGCGAAAAACTTATAAGAATTTTCCATCACGACACTTGTTTTTTCGTGTATAACAAACTCTCCATCTCAGCTTTAGTGGCGTAGTGGCTAAACAAAGGAGTGAAACTATTGGTTCGGGGGTTCGAATCCTGACTTCAGATTATTATTTTTTATTTTATTTATTTTTATTATTAATTTTTATTAAATGGAACTTCGCTCCAACCGTGTGTTCCACGTCATTCATGCATATTTTTTTAAAATTTAGACTCCAGCGACATACCATAGCAACATACCGCCGGCTTTTTGAATTATGTGCTTCACAGCTCAAAACTCTATGTAAGTGATTCATACACCAAAAATTATTAGTGAGTGCTCAATTAATATTACTTTTATTAATAGCTTTGCATTCGAAAGACCATATAGCAGATACCAGAACCAGATAGCAGTGATAGCCTAGTGGTTAGGACTGTGGTCTCCTATTCGGGGGGGTCGCAGGTTCGATCCCGGCTACGCACCTCTGAATTTTCGGAGTCAAGTGCGTTTAAGCAATTAAATATCACTTGCTTCAACGGTGAAGCCTGCACACCTGAGAGTTCTTCAAAATGTTCTCAAAGGTGTGTGAAGTCCGCCAATTCGCATTGGGCCAGCGTGGTGGACTATGGCCTATAACCCTTATCTCAGAGGAGATCTGCGCTCAGTAGTGAGCCGTTGATGGGTTGCTAATGATGATGATGAAATTCGAAAGACAGTTTTCAGAATAATAAGTAGGTACATTATAAAATACTGCTTTATTATAATAACGCAGTATTTTTTTAAAACACCAATACAAATCCACCCGATATTCGGTGAAGCGGTACCTACTTAATTGAGTTAGAAGCAACTTTGTCTCATTCCATTCACTCGGCGAATGGCGAAGTGATCGACTCCGAGTGAATGGGATTGGCTTTTAAACCATTTCAGATTAATGAAGGTTTTACTCCGAAGAGGTTTTATTCCAAAGAGCCCGTTTGTGGCTTAATGACTCGTTGTGGGAGAAATAAAGTTTTTACTTAGTTCTATTGAAAGGAAACTTTGAGCACTTGAGCATTATTTTGTATGGAAGAAAGGAAAATGGTTTTCATTGTTGAAAGACAAAAAAAACGTATTTTAAATTGATCAAATATTATTAAATTCATAAATTCTGTCTGGAGTTTTTTTTAAATCTCTTGACCAAACAATGGCATAGATAAAGGTAGCTTGCTGACTAAGGCTTAAACTTAACTCCTAAGGGAAAAATTCTAAAGACCCAATTTCACTAGCTAGTTGTTGTTGTACTTAGGTATAGGTCAACAACAAACTGTGGTATAAAACATTTACTATGTTCTCGATCACGATATAGGTATAGGAACCTAAACTTACAGAAAAGTTATTTTTTCTTAACTAGGTAGCAAACCTTTTGCAAGCAAGCCAAGCTTTTTGAATACATAGCCACATATTTAAATTATTTTTATTTCTTTGTACGCTCCGTAATGCAATTATTTTTGTAAAACCTGTTAGCTTAAGTCTCGTTTAAGTGAATATGTATAATATTCTTTTTGGATTTGAGACAATAAATATCTTTAACCCGAACCTGAGTTTTCGCTAATAGATAGGTATATAAAATTGTGTAGAATTTATTGCACCTACGCAACATTTATATCGGTGTACCTAAGTAGGTATAACTTATAAGTAAGTACATCGTAAGTTTAATCAACTGCGAATCGAATCGGGAGCTATTTTCGCGACAAAAAGCAAAATAATAGATTAAGTCGGAGATATCTTTTATATTCAGAAATATAAACTTTTTCAAAGATAACAATAAACAATAATTCGAAAAGGTAAAAAGGACCCTTTCGTAGTCCCGAAAAGGGCTACAAGTATGAAAAGGTCGGGGAAAAATGAAAATAATCCGCGGAATAATGCCGCATTATATTAATGTTCGGAAGGCATTAGGCGGCGGAAATGGAGAATGACATAATATCATAACATCCTTTATGACCGCTGGCGGGCCCGCCCTTGGGGCAAAGATTAAGAGATTCAACTATAGATGGGACATGTGGAAGGAAATAGAATGAAATATCTTCTCACACACTTGGTGGAACATCAGCCAGAGTCAAAATGCTTAGTCTCTTAATATTTATTCACTAGACGATGCCCGCGACTTCGTCCGCGTTGATCAAAGTTTTTTGATTCTCTTTACTTTTCTGGGATAAATTGTAGCCTATGTGTTAATCCTGGGTATGAGCTATGTCCATTCCAAATTTCAGCCAAATCCGTCCAGTAGTTTTTGCGTGAAAGAGTAACAAACATACACACAGACACACAAACCTTTATAATATTAGTGTGAAAGTGTGAAAATGTGAATGTGATGTGATGTGATGTGATGTGATGTGAGAGTGTGATGTGAAGTGTGACAGTGTGAAGTGTGATGTGATGTGATGTGATGTGATGTGATAGTGTGATAGACTTAGGATTGGTAGCTTAGTCGCTACTAGATCGCTACTAGATACCGCCCTTCCTACAAACAATAGCTCCATAAATGCGTCAACATAATTTTGTCATAGTTTGTTTTCAAAACGTCAAAGTAGTTCGGTTGCTACGTGACTATGTGGGTGCGCCAGTTCAAGCGTGCTATGAATTGCCGCAGTTTACTAGCACCCTGACGGTATCTAGTAGCGTGCAAAGAGACTACCAATCCTAACCCTATGTATTTATTATCTAATGTTTATTTGACGACAAGATAGCCCTTGACTGCGGTGTCGCCTGATTAGTAAGTGATGATGCAGAACTTGAAAAGTTCTATTAAAGTCGTCCTAATACTCTTAATTTATTAAAGAAAAACCGGCCAAGTGCGAGTCGGGCCTCGCTCTTTTAGGGTTCCGTTAAAAAAAAAAAAAAATATTTTGATGTACCCTTGGAAATATTTTAATTTAATTTTTTTAATTTAATTTAATTTTTATTATTTGTTGTTATAGCGGCAATAGAAATACATAATATGTGAAAATTTCATCTGTCTATCTATTACGGTTTACGAGATACAGCCCGCTGACAGACGGACGGACGGACGGACGGACGGACGGACGGACAGCGTAGGCTTAGTAATAGGGTCCCGTTGGTACCCTTTGGGTACAGAACCCTAAAAATTAATGAAATTAAATACGAGTAATTATTGTAGGGCTAAGGAATCCTATTAGATAGGTAGGTTTTTTACCTGCGTGCTACATTACCTGCGTGGTGATGAAAAAACATATCTAATAGGATTCCTTAACCTTACAATTTGTCCTATGTATTTAATTTTACTAGTGGTTCGCCCCGAACTGAGACCTCGCGGTATCCCATAATTCCCATAAGGTAGTTTTAACTATATATTGTAATTAAAACGCACCGAATCTGATGACGTCAATCGTCATCTGCTTTCGTGGATGGGATGCGTATGCCTACAGTATTTTACTAAAATTCAGCTGGTTCGCTGAACGGGTGTTACGTAGTATACGATTTCATAATAAAAAAAATTATAAACTGACGAAACGCCATGACTGCGCGCTTGCGGCTTCTGCGGCGAGCATGTCTAGATGCGCGCTCATCTTTACATTCATAGACACAGTACCATCATACGGTAGTAAATAGGTGCTAACGTCTAATTATTGTAAATAGAAACGGATTTACTTTTGCAAAAAAAACGTGATACTTTTATTGATAATAATTTGCTAATTGAATAACATAATTAGTAATAGGCAAAATAAGAATAGCTGACGCAAAACTGTATTTACAATATTAAAGACAGCGCCATCTATTAACAGTATAGTGAAGTTTTGTTAAAAACATTGATTCCCATTAAAACTTAAATAATTTCGTTTCTTTATAATATTTATCTAATCTTAGTATTTGTTGTTCAAGTACAGAGTATAACTCAAATTATGTCTAAGTTTCAAGTTTCAAAATAAAGTGGTTTTAGAGATCTAGCCTCGAATTCAATCTCCACTTTGAAAGCCCCCCATTTCGTCAATTTTAGAAAAAAAATAAAAAAAAAATACTTTTGTACTCTGTTCCAAATTATCTATAAAATGAGGTACTGCAACCTTATGAAATGCAAAAAAATATATTTTACTTCCCATTCGCTTCTATGAGAGCCCCCCTGAAATAAAGATTTTTACAACTTTTTAAGCAATTTCGGCTGGAGGCCATCGGTTTACATATCATATCTAAAATTGAAGTAATTACGTTCAGTAATTCAGAAGTTATAAGGCTCTGACAGACGGACGGACGGACAAGTGCAAATTCACTCAAGTAAACTCAGAGACCTTCGCTTCGCTCGGTCGATTATTTTCAATTTGTTTTCTAGCAAGAAGAAATTTAATTACGTATTGGATTCTTGTAAGAAAAGCAACAAGAGTAAAATGTAAATATACTCTGAAGAGGTAGGTAGGTAGGTATAGAACGCGCTTAGTAGGACACGGTAGGTCTACGATAATATTCTTTGCCAAATCCGCCCTACACGAGACAAATCGCAGCTGGTCATTTGTCAAAAAACCGTGCATCCGCTCGCTGAAAGCGGTCATTGTCAACATTGCACATCGCAGCCACACTCGAAAATACGAATTTTCCCTTCTATGCGTGCAATACAGTCTAGAATAATATAAACGAGATACTCAAATGTTCGTGAGTTACAAATGGATGAATGTATATTATATAGACTTTTTAAGCTATTGCATAGCTTTTATCGCGGACTTTGAACTAGGACAAACAGTTTGAGCGCGGCGACCGAATCAAGAAATTCCGTAACGAAAAGAAACCTAACACCGTCGTTCAGTAAGCGTTCAACATTTTAGAGGTTCTCAAGTAGCTCTATTTGGCGCAGTGGGCGAGCGGCCGCTTTCTTTACCGTATGGTGTATGATGTCGCAGGTTCGAATCTCACTTGCGAAGTAGTGACAGTTCGCTTTTCTTGTTTGTTTGTTTTTTAATTTTTTTTTTCATAATTTTTATTATGCAAAAAAATATTGCATAAATATTATAATTGCATAAGTAGATAAAAAATGCTATGCAATAACTTTACCGCGGCAGACCAGTTACCACTTAATATTTTTGAGTTCTTACTTTAAAAATATATTTACACAAATGCACATTGAATAGGTATGTATATATATACCTATTCAAATTCAAAAAAACCTTTTTAGGGAGAGGACAGACTGGCTACTTTTAACGGCAGTGATCGGCGTTCTAGCGACTGCATCGCGTTTTCGCGACTCAAAAGCGTTTGATACGATGCTCATACTAATACGTAGTAGCGAAGGTCAGCGTTCAAAGATCGCGAAACGCCGATGTTAAAAAACGCAACTTGATCGTTGCGACTGGCGTTTGTCGTGTATCGCGGAATCGAGCTTCCCAACAGCGACTCAAAACCATAACAAGTGTAAATTAAAAATTTTATTTTTAAATGCAAGCTTTTAGTAGCTACATCATTAGACTCTGGGTATCATCTAGGATCAGAGTACTTGTTATGACGAATCAAATGAGCCCAAACTTGATGGGGTTACGTCGTTTTATTACAGAGTTCCGATAGCCATCTTCCATCTTCATCAACAGATCAGCACCATAATATTGCATTGTGATTTACACATAAATGCAAAATTTCAGCTCGATCAGAAACCGGGAAGTGGGTCTTATTCATCAACAAACAAACAAACAAATAAATAAATAAACTGGTCAAGCTAAATAAAAGCTTGTAAAAATACCGATCGCTGCCGCTAAAAGTAGCCAGTCTACCCTCTCCCTAAGTTTCCAAAATGGTAAAAAGGATACTGTTCTGGTACGATTTTCGTCCGTCTGTCACAACTTTTTTCAGTATTTCACTACGAAGCGGAAGTAATATCTGTCGACTGAGTTACGGGGTACCTATATATTATGTATACGTGGTAATATGTACTTATAGTTCAAAATTCAATTATGAGATATCTAGGATCAAATCTGTTCAAGTTTTACTTTGGGACTGGAGACATTATTATTTCATAGTAAAAAGCTCATATTAAAATTTTTTTTGTCAAAACTATTTTGAACAATAAAACGATGTTTCAGATTTTTTCTGAAAATACCGCAGTTCTTTAGATGGTATATGTGGGCGCAATTGATTTCCGTTTAATTTATATAATTAATTGGGAGTATTGTTTTGATTTCCGTATCCTTTTATTTTATATTAATTATTTAAAAGTATTGTTTTGACTTCCGTTTCCTTTTATTTATTAAAATTAGTTTAATCAAAGTGAGAGTGCAAACAGGATTGCTTCCAATAGAGCAGTGGCTTCTCCTGTGAACACTGAAGACTCGGGGGGACATTTAAATTTTAAAATTATTTTATACCTGGGAACCCAACAGGCAGCACCAACACAGCCATCAGGAGACCGCTTTGATGCATCAGTATAGATAAGAAGATGATTTGACCAATTTTGATTAATATAGTTTTGAAATTTGGTGTTAGTATCTGGGGCTCCTTTAATCAGACCAATATCTGTGACAATAGGAGGATTGAAGACCAAGGCTTTGTAAGGAGTAGAAAATAATGGGTTTTGTGGGAAAGTTGACAAGTGAGGAAGGCTAGAATATTTAAGGAAACTGTCAACTAGTTATGAGGAGGAGTTGCGAGATGATGGAAATTTCGATAGTTGGGTTAATCTAGGCCAAAGAGGGTGGGATGATAACTGAAGCATCTTGCTAACAAACCGATCACAAAGGTACTGACGGCGGATAGCTAGGGGACGGTCGACACATTCCACCTGCAGGGCATTGGTGGGGGAAGATTTCATTGCGCCTAGAATAATTCTGAGGCACCTGTATTGAATTTTGTTAAGTTTTTCAGCAGCTGATTTGTTAAATGGATCTAATACAAACAAACAGTAGTCCATGTGACTTCTTACCAAGGCATTATATAATAATTTTAAAGAATAAGGGTGGGCACCCCACCAGACTCCAGCTACTGCGCGTATTGCATTAATGCCTTTTTCACATTTTTTAATTATGTGTTCGGAATGGGCAACTCCAGTCAGGCGGTAATCAAGGTAGATACCCAAGAATTTTGCCTTGTTCAACAAACTGTGATTTTGACTGACTCCTTAAGTTGTTTAATGTCTATAAAAGAAAATCCTTTTCGAAGCAAGTCAAGATTTTCCATTATTTTAAAAATCAGGGAGGCTTTATTCTCATGCAATCAAAAAGGATTATCTATCCTGCTAGCCTGGATCCTCAGCCACTCCGGTATTCCTGGAAATGAGACTGTGGATTCCTGTGCGAAAACAGCTGTTGTCTCTGGTTCTCTTGATCATTTCCGAAACTTGGCACAAGATTTGTGTGCTCTTGCAAAAACTTATCTGAACCGATCTTGGACTTCATTCTGGAACGATTCAAAATCCATCAAGGGTAAATATTATGCCTCCATCCAGCCGGATATACCAAGCAGACCCTGGTTCTTCAAACACAGACATGCTGAACGCTGGGTCACCTCTACTATTTCCCGGTTACGTCTTGGTCACTCATGCACACCTATTTTTCTAGCCAAACTCCGGATAAGGGATAGCTCTGTCTGTGAGTGTGGCCTGGATGAAGGTACTGTATCTCACATCCTCTTCAACTGTCCCAAACTTCTTCATCCTCTCTATGATGTCCTCCCCCCTAATGTCCCTCGTCCTGTAAATATAGAATATTTGTTAACATTTGTGTTTAGTCCATACTGTAGATTCCTATGTAAATATATAGAATGTAATAAAATTAAATTGTAGTATATTGTGTTTATCTCGTGTATATATTGTGCATAACAATTTATTGTGTCATTTGTTTTGTTTTAGGTGTGACTAACATTTAAAAAAAAAAGAAACTACTCTTTACTACTTAGCTTGTCAAAATTTTGTAACGTCTTACACCGCTCAACCTCCTTCGTGCATTCTCCATCAACGTGACACTGGCGAATCAACTAGTGCCCAGTTGGCACTACTAAAAGCCATTGCCTGGGAATTAAATTGAATTTAATCAAAGTGACATTTGACTTTGACAGCGCGGGTACGCCATCTTTCGCGCCATCTTGCGCGCCATCTTGAAATATTAGTATAAAAGAGCTGTTTCGACGATACGAATTCAGTCTCTGCCCAGAGACTCATTCGGCTAGTAGATGCTTTCGCATCTAGGTCGTTCCACTTGATTGAGGGATTGCGATAGCAATCGTTCCCTAATCGAATAAATATTGTCTGTACGCTTAAATTACTGTAAATGATAATACTCTGATAGTTTTGATAACTACCCTCATGTTTAGATATTGGTTTGATTAATTAATATTTTGATGTTTTGATAACTACCCTCACGTTCAGATGTTTTGATTAATCAATACTTATTTTTGATACTTACCCTCACGTTCAGATGGTGGTTTGTCTGTCGTGCTGTGGTTATTAGCTGAGTGGAAAGGGGCCGTTATTGGGGATGGTGGCGACGGCTTTAGGTAGGGTTTCAGCGTTTTAAGAGACGCGTTCTCTTAAAGCCTGATTAGTTTTGAGTAATAATTCCCGCTTCTGGTCCATGGCTAATAAATGTAGAAGAGGGGCTTTTGAGGGTACTTTGTTCAAACAATAACCATCCTAACTAATGAAGCGATCTTTCACGCTACCTTTCCTCGTCGCGCGACAAACGTGTCTGACTTTGTTGCCGACGAGGATACCTGCTCCGACAGATACAAGAAAGAGAAATGTAATAAGATTTTATTTTTGGACAGTGCTTTTTATATCAGTCGATACTAAACAATCGCTAAGTTTAGCTCAGCCAGAAATGTTCGTAGGCTTCAGTAATAAGGGTTAGGTACGTAATGAGTTTATTCTAAATTTAACTCTTAACATTTAAATAACATAATTGGTACTTAATTGCTTCTAATTCTGGAAACTACACCTCCGATTATATTTATTGGCACTTGGCAAACGAAGAAGTTTTAAGATTACCTTATTTAGAAAATTAGAACCTATAACAACTCGTAGACTTAGTTTTTTATACATATTTGATATTATATCTAAATATATAAAAGGAAAAGGTGACTGACTGACTGACTGATCTTTCAACGCACAGCTCAAACCATTGGAAGGATCAGGCTGAAATTCGGCATACAGATAGCTATTATGACAAAGGCAACCGTAAGAAAGGATTTTTGAAAATTCGACCCCTAAGGGGGTAAAATAGGGATTTGAAAAATCGAACTTAACGTAAGCGAAGTCGCAGGCATAAGATAGTTATATAGAATAAAACACATATATTTTATATAAGATAGATATATAAAATATATGTGGTCTAAAATGGAACGCGTTTGTTTAGAAGATGCCTATTTCATTTTGTTTTTAACCGACTTCAAAAAAAGGAGGAGGTTATCAATTCGTCGAATCTTTTTTTTTGTATGTCCACCGATTACTCGAAGACGCCTGAACCGATTTGAAAAATTCTTTTTTGTTTGAAAGGGTATACTTTCCAGGTGGTCCCTTATAAAGTTCATCGAAATCGGTCGAGTTTTTAAAATATCAACAATAAATTATATATTTTGTATAGTGTGTGTGTAATGTAGTAAAGCGGGAGCTTGAATTCGGTTGTTTAAAAATATTTTTTTCATAGGTATTAAATTATAGTTATCTTTACTCAGATTGCAGCTATCGGGAAACACAGACCTCGGAAGAGCATTCCAGACCTTAGCTGTGCGAATGAGAAAATAATGAAGACTTAGCGCTACGTGTAAGTACCTACTCATAATAACCTTCATTCAAACCTTCATAACTAAGCCTTGTTCCACTGCAGAATTAAGGCCTCTCGTGCACTTCATTCGTTCCAGCGTCCCAACTCCATGCTGCTTCTGAGAACTTCGTGATGGAAAAATGCCGTAGTTTTTTACTCACACAACCTAGAATGTCGGATGTGTAATGTAGTAAAGCGGGAGCTTGAAGTCGGTTGTTTAAAAATATTTTTACATAGGTATTAAATTATAGATACCTTTACTCAGATTGCAGCTATCGGGAAACACAGACCTCGGAAGAGCATTCCAGACCTTAGCTGTGCGAATGAGAAAATAATGAAGACTTAGCGCTACGTGTAAGTACTCATAATAACCTTCATTCAAACCTTCATAACTAAGCCTTGTTCCACTGCAGAATTAAGGCCTCTCGTGCACTTCATTCGTTCCAGCGTCCCAACTCCATGCTGCTTCTGAGAACTTCGTGATGGAAAAATGCCGTAGTTTTTTACTCACACAACCTAGAATGTCGGATGATCTATAAATCGTGTCGGTGAGGCCAAAAAAAGATTTAGCTATAAAAAGTGTCACCTGTTTTGCCCATTCAATTGATTAGCTAACGCGATTTCTAAGAGGCATGACTAGGCTTAAATAATGATCACTATTTCCGTTTTAGGGTTCCCCATCAAACATAGTGCGTACCATTCATAAATAAGTAACTTACCGTGTGTATAATAATGTCTATGTGTTTAAATTAAAGTCATATTGAAGTAATACTTCTTTACGCACGCTTGACTTGGGGAGTAAGCTGGTGAATGCGTTACGAAAAGTGTGATCGGGCGAGGCGAACGGAAGTTGAGAGGGAGATATTATAAGTTAGTGAAGATAGAAAGAGAGAGAGTTACTTTTCGTATAATATTACTGTAGGGGCAAGAGAGAGAGGTGCGAGCATACATTTTCTTTCTCTCTTTCTCTCATAGACAGTTGCGTTTCGTAAGTTTTACTTCAGTCATGTGGTCTAAAGCACACTTGTTTTTTCATACTAATGTTATAAATGAGAACCAAAAAGAGCTTTATTAGCCCAACAGTTAAATGTGAGGACTGAAAACTGAAAGTTGACAGTTCACCCGTTCAGTTCAACAGTTCCCCATTGCACTATTGTAGCACCCATTGCAAACACAAGCTTACTCTTATTTGGAGGGCAAAGTAGATATAAGTCAAGTACAAAATGGCTAAAAATTCTTTTGTGAAACACTGTGTCACAGCTTTATCGCCCGTCCCTGTAAAAACCTCAACACACATTTTACTAATATTATGTGAAAAATAAAGAATTATTCCCACAAAGACGTTACATTTTAAATTAGTTGTTCGTATCTTATTTTGCATTGCAGGAATTATTCGTTCCACCAAAAAACTGGTCTCCACTAAAAACGCATGAACGACTCTCACCAAGTTAGCATCTATTATTACATTTAGTCGTGACTTTTATCTCCACGGTAACTTTTTCTAGGTTTTTATTCATCCTTTTTCACATCAGCACTGTTTTCGGTCGCAGGAGCAAATTGTCTTTTTTCATAGCGCAGAATAACCGGAACTTATTTCGCGTTAAATAAACGTAAATTGCTAGATTAAAATAACAGTAGTCTGATTGTCGCTCTCTTGTCACCGTTTCCTGCAAATCATTGCTCTTTTGTGTAGGACAGGCGTGATGTAATGGTTCTAGTCTCTAGATTTCGCACAAAAAGAGCACGCAATGCGCAAAAAGCGAGTTCCTTGAGCTTTCGTTAAATTAACCGTATACAATTCGTGAAGACTATAATATCTAATTAACTAGCCTTAGGTATTTATTATTAAAGGCTCAGGGTCACTCAGCGAGCGATGGAGAGAGCTATGCTCGGTATATCCCTGCGAGATCAAATCAGAAATGAGGAGATTCGTAGGAGAACCAAAGTCACCGACATAGCTCAGCGTGTCGCGAAACTGAAGTGGAAATGGGCGGGCACATAGTTCGAAGAGCTGATGGTCATTGGGGTCCCAAGGTGTTGGAGTGGCGACCCCGCACCGGGAAACGCAGTGTTGGCAGACCCCCAACCAGGTGGACCGACGACATCAAACGAGTCGCAAGGAGCCGCTGGATTAAAGCGGCGCAAGACCGAAGCCTGTGGAAGTCCATGCAGGAGACCTTTGTCCAGCAGTGGACGTCTATAGGTTGATAAAGAAGAAGAAGAAGAAGAAGGTATTTATTACGAAACTGTGGGTATCATCAGTAAGTTGATTTGCCTTTCAATCACTACTAACAGAATCACTACAACGAATCGACCTATTTTGGTGCATAGTGCACCTACTTGAGGACCTGGAAAGTGACTTAGGAATATATACTTTTTCGCTCGGAAAAACAACTGGTTCCTGCGGGATTTACTGCAGTACTTGTTTGTACTACAGAGGAACATAAAGCCTAGTTGTAACAGTGCATATTCAGTTGTTTTCACTATTTGAGCTACTTAACTAAATCGCTTATTTGGTGAGTTATTGACTGAAAATCTACAGGAAATGCACAGCGTCACCAACAGCCAAAGGAACATTGATTTTAACTAACGTTGTAAATTATTTTTGAATCCAATTGACAGCAGATTAATGCAAAGGATTCTTCTGAGAAAAATATTCAAAATTAGGTAGTTTCCAAAAATATTTTCGACACTGAAGCTATTCTGTATGGCTACAAAAACTATTGGTAAGTCGCATAGAGAAGTCTTTACCACTGGGCTATATCTGCTATTCTCTAAATAATAGAATAGGCATTTTTATCCCTAAAAATTGGAGTTCCCATCGATTTTAAGTAAACTAAGTAATTCCGCACACGTACAAAGCCATTCTTTTAATTATTTATTAATTCTAATATCTCATATAATAATAATAATAATGTTCTCGCTATCGAATCCGGTCACGGCGACCAACCTCCTCAGAGATTAGGCAGCTGCGCGGCAGATATTATAGTGCACAAGTGTGTGCGCAAACACAGGTGCACTCTCTATTCCCTCGCTCTCACAGTCCCATGGGACGGAAATCCGACACGACCGGAGAGAGATCAAATGCAGGACCAACAGCTTCGCGTCATGCATGCTCTCTTAGGCACGAGTACCTTAGTATATCTTGACAAAAAAACCCAATACATTTTTTGTCCCAAACCGGGAATCGAACCTGAGAAATCTGCAGTCGAACTTCCGCTAGACCAACGAGGCAGATTACGTTAAAACAAGTGCAAATATTTTTTTTAAAAAAAAGCTTTTTGTAACTGTCTCCATCATCAGACCCTGGATATCATCTAGGACCAGAATTTGTCAAGACGAATCAAACGAGCACAAACGAGTTACGTAGTTATATTTTAAAATTGCTAAAACCATCTTCCAGCTTCATCATCAGATCAGCTCCATCATACTAATATTAGTGTTTGTTGGTTCGTCCTTCAATCACGCCGCAACAGAGATTCGACTCGACTTGATCGACGTGATTTTTTGCAAGACCTGGAGCGTTTTGCAAGCTGAAGACCTGGAGAGTGACATGGGCTAATTTTTATCCCGGAAAATCAAAGAGTTCCCAAGGGACTGTACAAACTAAATCCATGCGGATGAAGTCGTGGGCATCAGCTAAGGTTACAAATTACAATAATATTGTATTGTCATCCAATTTACAAACACATGCAAAATTTCAGTTCAATCGGATACCGGGAAGTGGCTCTAATTCATCTTGCAGTATTTGACCTCATACATTGCAAGTTAAATAAAAGCTTATAAAAATACTCCTGATACGTCCCCGCCAATGTCCATCGAAAAGGACGCAGAGCGGAAACGAGTCAGTTGGACATTTTAAATTGACAGGCCGACATCACGCGGAGTGGCGACGAGATAAGCCAACTTTGTAATATTTATCGTATACCTATACTATGCTATTGTTTATTCGCGCTGCAGATTGTGTGGGTGGTCTCTCAAGTGATTTGTAAAGCTTTTTTATTTATGTGCTACTTACTATTAACAATTATTTTGTTGTTCGAATAGTATTTTTGTTGTATGTTAAAAAGAAATAAATATTTCAACATACGCACTTAGTGCACACATTTTGCATCATTATTCTTCAGGCGCTGTAGAAGAAACAAAAAATAATATTTCTTTCCGATTTACAATAACTTTACACGCTATGAATTCAAGCTAAGTTTCCTTACATCCCTCATGTTAAGAAAGCCTTTGAAAAAATTATAAAATCTATAAACGGAATCCATTACATTTCACATTAAAGAACGCTTTCGGCACTACAAACACTAATTAAAAAAATAGAAGTAAAAATATTAATAGCCAAGAGGCACTCGAAAAACACTTGAGGGTACTTTTGAAAAAATACTGGCCGGCATTGCATAGAAAAAACAATGCGATTCGGAATTCAAAAAGAGGAAACAAAAAGGCGCGATTACATCTTTGAGTGCTGAGTGGCCGCGGTTTCTCATGGGGCGATGTTTTGGTAGCGACGCTAGAGGGAGCCGCTGGGGTTGCGGTGTGTGCGCTTTTGGGAAATATGAGACAACTTATCTGTTTTCTAAATATATAAAAGGAAAAAGTGAATGACTGACTGACTGATCTATCAACGCACAACTCAACTCAAACCACTGAACAGCCCCCCAATTGTCTAAAAGTTGTCGATCGTATTCATTTGAAGGCTTTAGCGTCAAAGTATAAAATATTTCTTGACTGTATTGATTTAAAGTCACAAATTCAGTACAACCGATTTTAACATGGAGTATTATGGAGCGTATCGTACGTACCTAAACGTATAAGAATGCATACACGAAATTGAGCTCTAATTCAATGCTATTATGGGTTTTTTTACTTTGACGCTAAAGCCATCAAATGAATACGAATTCGATCGATTCGATTCGAACTTTCAGGCAGTAGGGGGGCTGATCGGGCTGAAATTTGGCATACAGATAGCTGTTATGACTTAGGCATCGGTTAAGAAAGGATTTTTGAAAATTCAACCCATAAGGGGTAAAATAGGGATTTAAAAAATCGAAATTAACGTGAGCGAAGCCAGGGGCAAAAACTAGTAATATTATAATATAGGTTACCTGAACAGATTTTTAAAATTCTTTTTTAAATATTGGATAGAAGCAGGCGTTACTTTGCGGAAGTTCATGATTAGCAAGAAAAGGTTAGAATTATTATGCTATAATCCGCCAACAGAAAAAATCTGTATGGTCAAACATGCAATTAAAAGCTAAGCACCACTCACCTACCCAGCCAAGCAAAAAAGCCAAGTTCCCAAGCAAGCAATGCCACCACCACTCACATGCACCACCACACAAGACTTTTACACTACTCTCGACGCACGTTTCGCCCCGACACCGGAGCATCCTCAGGAGATGTCGACTTTACAATGACTAGACAATACAGCATTGTAAAGTCGACATCTCCTGAGGATGCTCCGGTGTCGGGGCGAAACGTGCGTAAAGAGTAGTGTAAAAGTCTTGTGTGGTGGTGCATGTGAGTGGTGGTGGCATTGCTTGCTTGGGAACTTGGCTTTTTTGCTTGGCTGGGTAGGTGAGTGGTGCTTAGCTTTTAATTGCATGTTTGACCATACAGATTTTTTCTGTTGGCGGATTATAGCAAAATAATTCTAACCTTTTCTTGCTAAATTCTTTTTTGTTTCAAAGGGGTTTACTTCCCAGGTGGTTCCATTTAAATTTTATCGAAATCGGTTGGGCGGTTTATAAAAAATCAACAACAAACATTTTGTAGTGGCGCGGGCATTTGAACTCGGTTTTCCAAAAATAATTTATTATTATAGATGTTTGTTCTAAATCGTAAAACACATTTTTCTTATTTCATGGTCACCCTACGCAAAGTCCGTCGCCCGCGGCGATTGGCTCCCACGGGTGTTGCCAGGAATTAGCGCTCAATTAGGCGAAATGATTCGATTTGCACCCCGTGTGACGACCCGACCAACCCAGCCGGGCCAGTTGACCGTCATTCAGAAATATCCCTTAGAAATTTTCATGTTTTGCTTCAGTAATGGATGGTTTCAGTAACCTATCCTGATCTAAATATTTAACCAAAATATTATGAACTAAAATATAAAGTAGAATGCAATCTGAATCCGTGGATTGATTTTAATATTATTGACACAAAGTACCTAAATGGTATTTAAATCAATAATAATATAATAATGTTCTCAAACTTCAAAGTCTTCTCTTCAAAGAGTCTTCAAATCCACATTTAGCAGCCTGGCGGACTATGAGCTAAAGTCTAAATTCCTTCTTTTTCGAGAGAATAATTATTACATGCATAAAACAAACATAATATATTATTTGGATTTAATATTCAACTTTCAATTTTCAAGATTTTGGATTAGTTAACTACCTTTCGATTAGCAAGATATAAGCCGTGTCAATAAAGAAAGGAATCTGAAATGGCGGCTTGTACTTGTAATGACAGGCACAGGTTGGACCGTCAGCAAAAAACGAAGCGAAGCTGGGCTGCTATATGTGTAGCTATACAGACACACATTGTATGTTTATATTATTTATTTAGTATTTGTGTTGATACCTTATTCATTTATGTACCTATATTATGTTATTAAATATACCTATATATTACTATTGATTTACCTATATAGTTAGCACCTGTTTAATATCTCTAGGTATTTATTTATTTCTTGTTATCATTAAGTCCTCTAACTTATCTTGTATGTTTCGCGTCAGGTCGCAACGTATTTTATATTTCTTCTTCAAAATATTTTGTAACATTATATACGATTTCACCCTCATCACTTCGAAGAATCTTTCCTCGTTTCGCGTAAACGCTTATTAAATTAAAGCTCATTTTTTAAACGTAAGATAATTATTGATCAATAAACAGCATACGAACGACAATAACAACGAAAAAACTTAACAGAAAACAAGACAAAGAACAGTAACAAAAACACAGTGTGCAAGCAGATACAGACTGATAATTTTTTTGCGTGCTGTAACGACGTGTGCGAGTGAGAGGGAATGATTAGCGACGCCATTTACAATTCCTTTCTTTAATGACACGGGTTATACCTTTACCTAGCTATTGATACCAACTGTCAAATTATCCGTCCATTCTAATATGCTATAGATGTGGCTTGGTTGCGACTTTTTTTAATGTACAAAAGTACTTACTCCAAGGAGCCCGGAGTGTGATCCTTATTTATGGTATGGAAATATTAAGTGAAAGGAAAGTCGAACTTATAAAGTAAGAATGAGACGTTTCTGAGATAGGTAGCGAAGTTATAAGAAAACACTTCTAAAGATTTACTTTAGATAATTTCAACCTAAATCCTCTTACCATTCGGATCGGATGAATCAAAAACTTAAGGGTACAAGTGGGCTTTTAGAACTAAGTAGGTACGTTTTAAAAGTATTCACATCTGAGACTCAACAAAACCTTGAAGGCCACCTAGATACTTCAACATATTTTATTACACATCTAAACAACATTACCGTTAAGCAGATACTGTATAAAGACTAAGCAGTTCTAAATAACTTTTTCGAATGATACTCAAGTATTTGGACCGGTTCGAAACAATCTAACAACAGTAGCCGCCGGAACAAGTACCCTAATCTTATACAGTCTTATCAGTAGATCTCGAATTAAATACAAAGTTTACAAAACACAAAACACAAGCCGATAGAGAGCCTGGTCTGTATTATCAGATCGCTGCTTGTTCGGAAATAGGAATTGTTCACAAAAGGCAATGGAAAACAAAGGCCAAGTCGAGTGCGTTCTCATACTAGGGGGTTGTGTGCTTGACTCGAGTGGCCATACGACGTGTGTGTAATCGATAGTTATTATTATCGATACCTGCAATTATGTTACTGAGTATTTGCCACATTATTAGCATTTTAAGATGACGCGATAAAAAACTAGATTAAAAATAGGGTATTTGTGGTTAAATTGGTTCTGAGTCGACAATATAGACATACCACCAAAATAGCGTGGGACAGAGTTAGTTCAGTAATTCATCTCCTGCAGCCCAAATACCGAGTTTCACGAGTATAACTTGAAAAATGACGGACTTTCATACAAACTTTAACCCCCTATTTAACCCCCTTGGGGGTGGAATTTCCAAAAATCCTTTCTTATTGCGAGCCTACGTTATAAAACGGACCTACTGTCAAAATTTAATGTTTCTAACTTCAATGGTTTATGCTGTGCGTTGATAGATCAGTCAGTCAGATTGAAAACTCTCAGACTTTCAAGTATCCTTAAATGAAGAAGAGAAAGATGTTTTCCTTCACCGTTGAAGCGAGTGATATTTAATTGCTATTTGCTAAAAACGCGTGTATTATAGCTGAATTTAATGATTTATATCTAGAATCAAACCGCGGATCAAATTGAGGTCGATGGCTAATAATAAATATAGCTTCTATAAGATTCGTTTCTGTAAATTCTTGGTAGGTAATGTAAGCAATTCCTGAAATTAGTTTAAGTATAAGATGTAATTAAAGACATTGAATTTAGATGATGAATCGGTTAACAGAAGTTGTAGAACACCGCGATCAAAAATCTATCCAATTTGGTTTACGCTCGTTCATTGTGCACGTCTCCATTTCCCTCCGACACGAGAAAAATTCAAGATTGAAGAGCTTATTTTATAAAATAGTACCTAGGGGCAAGTGCTGTTCCTCTGAACGCTTGTACCTGTGGACACAATCGATTCCGTCAAAACTAGCAACCCTAAAATTCTAGTTTGAATGCGACCGTAAAGCTTTGTCTATATGGTTGACAGTTCGCATTCAAATTAGAATTTTAGGGTTGCTAATTTCGACGGAATCGATTGTGTCCACAGGTACAAGCGTTCATAGGAACAGCACTTGCCCATACTATTTATATTACAAGAAAATATACCTATTACTAATAAATTATCTATTGCGGACCAAAAATAAAAAGATAAGATTGATGATAGATAAAATGTTCACTAACACGACCTTCCTGGCGCAGTGGTGTGGTCTCGGGTTCGATTTCTGTCGGGGAAAATTTGGAAATATCTGGTTGGAGACTGATCGTGGCTACACCAAAGTCAGTCGACCACCTTACAGACAAAATCGTGCCGCTAAGCTATTTAGCGTTCCGGCATGATGCTGTGTTTAGGTGTGATGGTGTGTGTTTAGGTGTAATGGTGTGTTTAGGTGTGATGGTGTGTTTAGGTGTGATGGTGTGTATTGGTGTGATGGTGTGTTTAGGTGCGATGGTGTGTTTTGGTGCGATGGTGTGTTTAGGTGTGGGTGTGTGTGTTTAGGTTTAATGGTGTGTTTAGGTGTGATGGTATGTATTGGTGAGATGGTGTGTTTAGGTGCGATGGTGTGTTTAGGTGTGGGTGTGTGTGTTTAGGTGTAATGGTGTGTTTAGGTGTGATGGTGTGTTTAGGTGTGATGGTGTGTTTAGGTGCGATGGTGTGTTTAGGTGTGGGTGTGTGTGTTTAGGTGTAATGGTGTATGTGTTTTTAGGTGTAATGGTGTGTTTAGGTGTGATGGTGTGTTTAGGTGTGATGGTGTGTTTAGGTGTGATGGTGTGTTTAGGTGTGATGGTGTGTTTAGGTGAGATGGTGTGTTTCGGCTGTGATGGTGTGTGTGCTTAGGTGTAACGGTGTGTTTAGTAGTAATGGTGTGATGGTGTGTTTAGGTGTGATGGTGTGTTTAGGTTAGAAACCTGATTTGTGATAAATTAGGTTAGGTACGTGAGTTCAATGCTTTAGCATTCAGTCTGCATATTGATATTATGTTGCGCATTACAAAAAAGATCCATGATTTTTTTATTCCCTTTAATTTTCTTTGTGGCCGTTTAACAATGCGACCGCGTCTCGTGACTGTAACTACCTACTTAAGTACCACATAATCAAGAGTCGTGTGAAAACAAGCAATTTTGTGGTCATTATGTTCGCGTTCGATTTGTTGCCATAAATTAGCGTAGCGAGGTGTGGGGGAGGCGGCGTGAGTGGCGACAGCGACACACCTCCGATTGTGTGAGGTAGTTTCTACACGGGAATACAGGGTTTCTGGCTGCTGATGATTAGTTGATATTTGTGGGCTTGTGGGCTATTTTGAAATTACCAATTTTTTTTCTTGAGGGCAATAATTATGGGTCAACGACCCTTGTAAACTTACAATCGTTTTAAAATGGGGATATTAATCATATACCTACCTAAGCGTCCTAGTAATATTCGTGTCGGATTTCCGTCGTATCGGACTATGAGAGCAAGGGAATAGAGAGTGCATCTGTGCTCGCACACATACTTGTGCACTATTAATCTCACGCGTAGATAAGATAGAGCTAATCTCTATGGAGATTGGCAGGCTCAGTTAGGAGGACCGGAGGACGACGTATAATATACTTCCTTATCTAGTTTCTAGACGTACGTAATACGTATAATGTCCTATTCTAAAAGAAAAGTATGATGAAAAATGAAAATAAAAACAAAAAGATTGCGAATTGCGATATTAAATATCCTAACTTAATAATAAAGTTAATATTGTAGGTAGGTACCTTTTCTCTAAATCTATCTACATTAGTTAGATTTTACAAGAGAGGAGAAAATACATGATACTTAGCTTTTGTCTCGAATACCTAGAATCTAGATTTAGTCGTATCTAGCGTGTAAAGCTTAGCTATTATATTTGGAGGCCAGCATTGATCCGTTAACCGGATTAGTCCGGCTGCGACCGGTTTCGGCCAGATCTGTCCGGATCCAGCGGTTTGGTTGGGCCCGGATATGCATGGGTAGATACGGGCGACGGAAGAGCATAGACCGTGTATTTTAGGATTAGAAAATTGGTTTTGATACCTCGTGTTAGGAATTGTATCGTGAGACTTTGAAACTATGTCGGTACAGACTAGAAAATATCAAACGTTAAAAGCTTTTTGATGCTTAATCCGTGCTGTATAAGTACCTAAGTCTTGAGCAATGGGTAGCTAGTTTGATGCCATTTAACAATATTTTTTTTTATCTAATAATCGTTATATGTATTATAGTAATCTTTTTTGAACTTTAAATCTATCTAAGATAATCTTGTAAAGCTATGTATTGTAAACGTTGTTGGTTAAAATAAATATAATATAAATAAGTATAATTTATTAATTTTATGCAAAATAAATACCTACTTACACATAATACTTAATAGGTATTATTATTATTTATAACATTCGTTATTAATTATTCTTCTTCTACTACATACATAGGTAGGTACTCAAAATATATTTTGTAGGTGTGGGTAAGTAAGGCAAAAAGTCTTCTGAGCGAAATTTTTTTGCTTACATATTCTAGAGCGGGCGTAGCTTTGTGAGCAAGGCACTTGTACTCGACACATCGCATAAAATATAACAATAATAATTACCCCGAGCCAAAGTAATGAATCTTACTTCATTTTTGCCTCCAACTTTCTAATTAACCCCTTACACAATAGGTATGAGGCACACATAAACAAAACCGAGGGTGACAACAAGTGTTACTAGCACTTCCTTTAATTATGTACAACTTTATACTTCAAGCAATTGAGAACTTTATTTCTATAGCACTAAAATAGAAATTTGTATGTGAAAAATGTGCTACGAAAAATATTTACAAAAATTTGCGACACACAAAATTTAACTCTAGCTTTTTAATAATAGGGTTCATAATGTAATGCGGGTTGGTCACAAAGTTGCATAGGGTTGTCACAAACAAGTTCATTATGCACTTAGACAATTAGTGTACGCCCGAGGCCGGCTCGTCATTGTAGGCCCTGGGCCCTTCCGTCATATCTTCCTGGTCCCTACCACCTATTTAATTATGCTCATTAGGGGATCACTTGGAATTCCATGACAGACGGAATAGAGTATAGAGTCATAGACAGTGTGACACTAGTCGCTTCTAGGTTCGATAGGTATGGGATGTGACATGTGAACACAGATTCATATCTACTAATATTATAAATGCGAAAGTGTGTTTGTTTGTTGGGTTGTCCTTCAATCACGCCGCAACAGAGCTACGGATTGACGTGATTTTTTGTTTACATAAACTATATAGGTAGTACATATACAGAAATTTCAAATTCCTAAGTAGGTACCTAGTTGACTTTTTGAGATAGACCCCGTAACAAAAGTGGTCTGAAACCAAAAACTTTGACGGCTCCCCATTTCTTCATTTTTGTAGCTTAAAATAATAAAAAATATATTTGAACTCTACTTAAGGAGTTCTAGACAATGACACCCCACATGCCAGGGTAAAAAATAAATCGACTCCTTTTCCATGTAAGTATGGGAGCCCCCTTTATTTTTTAATTTAATTTTATTTTATTATTTGTTGTTCTAGCGGCAATAGAAATACAAATTTTGGGAAAATTTCAACTGTCTTCCTATTTCGGTTTACGAGATACAGCCCGCTGACAGACGAACGGACAGACGGACAGTGGAGGCTTAGTAATAGGGTTCCGTTGGCACCCTTTGGGCACGGAACCCTAAAAAGAGTGCAAAATTCGATGATAAAATATATATCCGTTAATTCCTATGGAATATAGGTACTATAGGTAATTAAGTTGGTACCTACATCAAAAATAAATAAATCGATGGAACTGATCGGTCTTGCGCTGATTGTGTCCAGCGGTTCCGTATGGCTACGACTCATCTGGTGTGAGGTGCAAGGTCAGCACTCAAGCACCTTGGGGTTTGTACACCAGCGACCAGAGTTCTTCGAACTAATTATGCCCGCCCATTGCCCATTCATGAGACATGGTCGCTAACTAAGGGCCTCATAAGTAGGTAGGCTCAGGATCGCTCAGCGTGCGATGGAGAGAGCTATGCTCGGAGTGTCCCTGCGGGATCGAATCAGAATTGAGGAGATCTGAAGGAGAACCAAAGTCAACGACATAGCTCAGCGAGTCGCGAAACTGAAGTGCAAATGGGTGGGGCACATAGTTCGAATAGCTGATGGTCGTTGGGGTCCCAAGGTGCTAGAGTGGCGACCCCCGCACCGGGAAGCGCAGTATTGGCAGACCCCCCCCACCAGGTGGACCGACGACACCAAACGAGTCGCAGGAAGCCGCTGGATTCAGGCGGCGCAAGACGGAGGCCTGTGGAAGTCCAAGCAAGAGACCTTTCAGAATAAATTTATAAACACATATCAAAAATTCCGAGGCCAGCGGGATTCGAACCCACGTGTCTTGGGAATCGCGCCCGAGTGTGTTGCCGCTACACCATGGCCGCACACACGTCAGCATCGAAATTAGTGATATGTGTCTACTTTTTTCAGTTTTTAAGCAACTGTTAGCGACATCTAGTAGCAACACGTTACAGTTGTTGAACTACTACAAGAGACCTTTGTCCAGCAGTGGACGTCTATCGGTTGATAAAGAAGAAGAAAATTGCCCTTTCAGCTTCATGAGTCGAAACTTCGCATGAGAAGAGACATTAAGGTACCTCCAGGTCTGAAGAGGGTAGTATGCAAGTACTAACAAGGAGTCAAATCACCGATATTTTTCCATAATAAACCTTTGTTATTCAGAAAAGTTCGGGTAAAAACATAGCTTTGACAATAGAATTATTTGTCGGGGTTTATTTGTTGAACACTAAACGGTGGTAAATTCGACGAATATGACATCAGCACAAACAATAGAAAGAGCTTTTTGGGGATCCGTGAATATGCGTATTTTTATCATTTATCAGAAAGCAGTTAAAGACAAGGCTGGGACTACTGAGTACGTACCTACGGGGATTACTTAAAAAACTATAGTTTGCTAACGTCACAGGTAGGTAGGTACATTACAACAAATCTTGCGTAAATATAGTTATTATATCTATACTAATATGTATTATGTCTTTCAGATTGTACGACATCTACCTGACCCTTCTGACGTCAATACAACCACGCGGCGAAGAATACTCAAAGAACTCTAAAAATTTGCTTTTTTATATGATTTTATGAAAATTACGTACCTATTTTGATTCTACCTTAAACATATTTTCATAGCTGCAATACAATTGCGATTTTTTTTATAGATATTATTAGATAAAAATTCTTTTCATCTGGCAAATAGATGGGTGAATTTAATACTCAAAGGTGAAGGACGACCTCTCTTCGGATATTAGACTATTTTAAAACTACAAAACGACGCTTTAAAGGAAGCTAATGAAACCTAACTAACGGAACTCATTTAATTGAATTCAAAAATACACTTGGCCGCGTCGATGTCTAGAACCACAGCTAGAACACAAGACATTAAGACAACGCATAATTTTAAAAACCGTTATTTTGGGAAACAAAACAAATTGGTTTATTGCGGTTATAAGGATATCTGCATTATGCGAACAATAATGGACATTGTATTTTGCGTTAAACAATTATTGTTTGTTAGTTTGTTTTTCTTTATCTGTCATGATGGGCTGTAACAGATATTGTGCATCCATTGTCCTAGTGATTATTGTGCTTTTGGAAGATAAATCTATGAAACTAATATCTTTAGTGTCCGTCGGTATTTAAAAACAAGTGTAAATTAAAAAAAATATTTCTAAATACAAGCTTTTAGTAGCTACATCATTAGACTCTGGATATCATCTAGGATAGTACTTGTTATGACGAATTAAACGAGCCCTAACTCGATGGTGTTACGTCATTTTATTACAGAGTTCCGATAGCCATCTTCCGTCTCCATCATCAGATCAGCTCCATGTCACAATAATATTGCATCGTCATCCAATTTACACATAAATGCAAAATTTCAGCTCGATCAGAAACCGGGAAACAAATAAATAAATAAACTGGTCAAGCTAAATAAAAGCTTGTAATAATTGCCTCTTATTAAACTAATTTAATTAAAGTGCACAACACATCATCTCGTGTGTTGCGCACATTTGGCGTTAAGTAGGTACACAAAGTATCAAGGAGTAAGTAGTACAGCAGTGATAGCCTAGTGGTTAGCGTCGCGGTCTCCTGTTCGGGAGTCGCAGATTCGACCCCGGGCACGCACTTTGATTTTTGGGAGTTAATGTGCGTCTAAGCAATTAAATACTTACCTATCATATGCTTCAACTTTGAAGTCAAACATCGCGAGAAAGCCTATGCACGCCTGAGAGTTCTCCATAATGTTTTCAAAGCTGTGTGAAGTCTACCAATTCGCATTGGGCCAACATGGTGGACTATGGCCTATTTATAAACCTTCTCTGAGAGGCGATCTGCGCTCTGAGTTGCTCATGATGATGATGATGAAGTAGTAGGTACGTAAACTCGTCTCTTTCGACACTGGCTGCCGTAGCCGAAATCCGCATATGACACTGGTGTGATTTTAATAATTAAATTCTAATATAATGTCAGTTGCTTTGTAGTCAAGTATTTATGTAGCCCACACGGACAAGAAAATGTGCTTTGATGTAATATTTTAGCGCGAAGAAACCACTAATGGTGCTCGAGTAGCAACCCCACATTGGGAAGACCCCTATTTTGGTGGAGGGAAAATTTCAAGCAAGTCTCAATCAAGTCAGTTCAAGTTAAGAAAGGATTTTTGAAAATTCAACCCATAAGGGAGTAAAATAGGTATTTATAAATTGAATTTGAAACCACCAGTGCAGATATAAAAAATCTCAAAAAAGTTCGTGATACCAAAATAAGCAGACAAACGCATCGCAGTCACCGCACGCACGCATCCAATCGTAAAATCCACACATGAAAAGCATCAGCATTACGTTAATTGGATAATATTAAAAAAATATGAATTTCTCGCGACAATACGTGCATTATAGCGATTGCCCTACGCGAGACGGCCGCCCACAATGCATTATCATCAGCCCATTAACGGAGTGCATTCTTGCTGAAAAATAATAGAGAGATCCCCCCTCTCCCTTCCCCACCGCTCTCCTCCCATATAGGAAGGCTCGGTGCCACCGCGCGCGAGGTAACCAGGTTTAACCTCCGATAAAATAAAGGTACTGAAATTCAAATGAAATTGTGTAAAAACGCATTTGAAAACGCGTCTTTAACAAGACTGGCACTGGCAGGCCCTCTAGCGGAGCGTCGCGTAGATGGTAGCGAGGGAGCCATCTTATCAACAATCCCTTGGTACGCGTTATGACTGCCACGAATCGCTGTTTTAATATCCTGATCTAAGGAATTCCTGCTCAAATCGGATTATCCGATAGATTCGGAAGAATTATCATGTTGTGTTTGTCTTTGATTTGTTTGATTAAAGATTATATTTTGTGTTCAAAGAAAAATGCAGTTGTCAAGTTTCACTAATCGCCCACATATCCTCGCTTAGCCAAAACACCCCATGATGAAGGCCATCCTGCGCCTAAGTATACCTTTATTATGTCGAGGGTATTACACAATTTAATGGATTTCTTAATGATAAAGTTTCGTGGGAAGGATAGCCCCTGATTTGACTAAAAATGGTTGTTACAGTGCAGTGCCGTTTGCAATCTCCTCGCAGATGGGTTGATACCCTTTTGCTAGGTAAAATGTGTCTGCAGCAAAAATGCCAATGCAATGCTAAACTTCTCAATCATTGAATATCGTCAAGCGCAAGCCTTTCTCATACTCGTAATAAAAAACTGCCATAAATTCAGGCAAGAGAAAATAGCAATGATTGCTGAGCTTTCCCGCAATCGACTTGGGTTTTGCATCCAGCTGAGATCCTATGTTACATGTTTTGAAATAAGCAGTTGCTGTGTATCTTGCCGGCTCTTCTCAGCTACATCTGTAGTGGTAGGTATTCTCTAAAAATGATGATTGCATCAGTGCCATCGCAATGACCTGTGATTGGCTGAATTTATGATGTTGTTGCTGCATCAATGCATATTAACCAATAGCGGGAGAGTATGAGCCAATCAGAGGTCATTGCGATCGTTATACTGATGCAAACACCGTTTTCGGAACGCGCTGGAAGAGTTACTTGACCTGTCATAAGAGCCCACACGTTGGCCACATGAGATACCTAAATAATTTTGAATTTGAATGTTGCAAGTCCTTGTAAACCGCTGTAACTTTTCTTAAATACCTCGTCCCTCGTTATGTTAACAGATTTCAATGTCTACAGAGCGATAAGATTGTGCATAGTCAACCAACTACGAGTATTTACCGATAAAATAATAGCTATGTTTACCAAGTTTTAATGTTTCCAATTAGAATTTATTTATTTGAAACATGATTTCTTATTAGTTTTATCATGAAAATGATGATGAATTCGTAGGAAAGTATGTACTTATATAAAGTCGAAAAAATATTGAACTAAAGTAGGCGGGCAGGTATTCTGAACTTCCAAAAGTTGTATCTAATGTAATCACTATTTAGAGAATTGTTACCAAAAACTAATGCCTACGGCGATATTGTATCAAAATATAAGTTGACGCTCTGCAAAAAACTCTTAATTAATTATATTCTGGTTCAGTAAACGAAAGCGTGTGGCGAAATAAAAATTTAAAACTAGACCACGTATAAAATTCAAAGCATGCGTAGGTATCTCAGAAATTATTAACCATGTCAAAAAATATAAACATTGTACAGTTGAAACTGGGCACGTGAATAAACTTTATGGTATGTAGCCGAGGTGTCAAGGGAAATTCGCGTAAATTAAAATAGCAAGATAGGGCGAATAAGGTTGCGGGGGCCATTGTTGTCAATGCGAAATGCGAAACTAACTAGCTTTTTATTTTATATCTCTTTCCATCGTTAGGGTGGCTGTCTACCGGAGACTGAGACAGTTCGACGCGAGGAGAACGAACGATGAGCTAGCAACGATTTAATAATACCTACTGTCGGGTTAACCAGGTGTGCGAGGATACGTGGACCAAAGTTAACTAATAATAAGATGAATCTAATACTAATAAGTAAATAAATATAAAGAAGCAGTGATATCCTTGTGGTAAGGACTGTGGTCTCTTATTTGGGGGTCGCAGGTTCGATACCGGGCACGCACCTCTGACTTTTCAGAGTCAAGTGCGTTTAAGAAATTAAATATCACTTGCTTCAACGATGAAGGAAAACATCGTGAGGAAACCTGCACATCTAAGAGTTCTTCATAATGTTCTTGAAGGTGAGTGAAGTCCGCCAATTCGCATTGGGCCAGCGTGTGGACTATGGCCTATAACCCTTCTAGCAGGAGACCTGCGCTCAGTAGTGAGCCGTTCGCGTTGATGGGTTGCTCATGATGATGATGAATACCTACTAATAAGATGGTCTGTGAGCTGGGAAGAAGTCGAGCCGTGATATCAGTTCATTTTCTGATCCTTTCAGGATATCATCACAGTTATAGGTAATATTATAATGTGGACTGCGCCATAGATAATATTTTATCTATGACTGCGCTAAGTAAGTATACCTATGGAACTTCAGAGTAGGTTCTGCTTATTCAGTGATACTCGTAACCATAATATGGTTCATAGTTTTTTTTTTCATAAACCGATTTTACTACCAAAGAAAAATCATTTCGCTACTGGAAAATAACCATTAAAATTTCAAGCTTCATATACTTATCTATTAAAGAGTATGTGAAGATTGTTAAGCTGATCTAAATTCTAAAGTAATATTTATTTCTTTTTCACGCACTGATTTTGCATTCCTATTGCATTTATTGATTGAATTACACTAGAAAACTACATAATATGTCGATCTCTCTACATACCTAAGGTGTGCTAAGGAAAATGGTTTTTTGTGGCTCACCTTTTATATCACCGTACATCACCGGTGGACAGCTAGCCTTACTGGGTTGGAAAAGGAGCGGTATAGGAGTGCATTGTGAATCCAGGAGACGCCTGGATCCATTGTGGTGGTGATGCTAAGTAATTAGGTGCGAGTTTTATTTATATGCTTAATGTTATTATATCGGGGGCATAAAGGACCCTTGGGCTCATTTCCTTTATTAGTACATAGTGCGGGTTGGGTAATTTTTTAATGAAAATGAGAATTTTCAATTTATTTTTTGGATGGCGCAGTGATTTTTCTATGACGTATGTCTGGTCAGTGTTTTTCTTCTGCCGTGCTTTACATTTTTCCATAGATGTAATAATTCTTATAGGCTTTATAATATACATCAATTAGTGATTTAGTATCGTAAAGTACATAAAAACATGTTATACAAAATATTAGATATAAAATTATAATTGCACATCATTGAAATTCACCTAATTATATTTTCATTTTAGGCTCATAGCCTATTGCTCTTTGTCACATTTTACGATAGATGGCGCTAGTAGTCACTTCTGCAGAAACATGTTAGAATACAGAATTTGTTATTTGTTACTATAATTATCTGGTCTTATATCCGATCTTTTGTGGAAATGTAATCAGCGAAAAATTATAATACCTACTCACATTTTATCGCCTTCTAAGCTGATTTTGATGAATTAGGTGTCTATTGATTTGTTACTTTTTAATACTCAAAGATTTGTTATGATAGTACGGGTGACATAGATTAGGTACATTTTATACGAACAAAATGACGAATTCATGTTACATCTAATTCTCAACAGTCGGGTTACAGTTTTTAAACTTCCTTAACTTATACACTTATACCTATCTACTAGCTGACCCAGCGAACTTCGTACCGCCAACAAGAATATTTAGGGGTGGGTCACCTTTATTATTTAGGGGTATGAAAAATAGATGTTAGCCGATTCTCAGACCTACCCGATATGCACACAAAATTTCATAAAAATCGGTCCAGCCGTTTCGGAGGAGCTTGGTAACAAACACTGCGACATGAGAATTTTATTTATTAGATAAGTAAAATAATTTTGTATGTAGATTGTAGATAAGTATATTGGATAGAATCAGGCGTTACTTTGCGGAATTTCATGATATTTAAAGAAAAATTAATATTCCTTTGCTTTACTATCCGCCAAACAGAATAAATCTTTCAACACTCGACGTATTTTAGATACGATTCGCTCCGATACCGGAGCATCATCAGGAGATGTTGACTCCACAATGCACTATTGTAAATTGTTTTGAAATATAATAATAATTTATTAGTTTAGGTAGAATCTTAAAATACTTTTAATTTAACGAACCAACAGAAGCGGCAGAAGTTTTTGGCACGTCTCAAAAGGCAATTTAAACTATCCTCCAGCAAATACTGTGACAATACCGTCTTGCTATAAAAATACAGTATGAAAGCGCTAACTTGGGGTATAATTACTTTATTATTGCCCCCAAAGCTGCTTCTAAGAACTAATGGCTCAAAGCGTATGTTACTTGAAAGCTCTACAAATTACGATACGATTTTGAAGCGTATCTCTGTGAATTAAAGTCGTTTTTCCCTCAAAAATCTTTAGTCAATAAATTAAAATACTGATACATAATACCTTATATTTTATAAAAGACTTAAGACATAAAAATTAGTAACTTCTTTAATGCGGGAGTCCGGACTATGCGTGAAAAAAGTATCTACTTTATTCACATGTTGATTATAATAAAGTGATGTTTTTTGTTTTTGTGTATCAATGTGTTGTTTCATTTTTTTATAATCAATACATTTAGGTTTTAAGTTAGAATCTGAGATAGGTATCTTAGTTCTAAGTCTGCGTGACATACACATTTGTGCTGGAGAATAACCACAGCTTTTAGGAGTGTTTCGGTATTGTAATATGGCAAGATAGGGATCTTTTTTATCTGAATAGCATTTCTTTAAGATATTTTTTATAGTTCCTATTGAACGTTCAACTAATCCATTTGAACGACTATGATATGGTCTGGACATTATATGTTGAATTTGCCATTCTCTCATAAAATTACTTAATTCTTTCGAATTGAACGGTGGACCCCCATCACTTATGGCTGTGCATGGGATTCCATGTCTTGAGAAGATAGACTTTAAGTGAGTTATAACACTGCTGGAATTTGATGATTTTAAAAGTGCAAGTTCTGGATATTTTGAAAAGTAGTCGACAACGATTAAGTATTTCTTATTATTTATTTCAAACAAATCCATACCTACTTTATTCCATGCTAAAAGTTTATAATCATGAGAGATTAGTGGTTCTTTACTATTATTTTTGCGGAATGTAAGACATATATGACATTGACTGACAATTTTTTCTATATCTTTGTTCATGTTGTGCCAATAAACTGTATCTACCTTTAGCTAGTCTTATACAACTATTTATGCCTTGGTGACCTTCATGAATTAAATTAAGTAAGTAATTACGCATGTTAAATGGAATTATTATGCTTGTATCCTTAAATACAATGTTATCTATGACATATATTTGATGTTTAAAATCAAAGTATGGTTTGACTGCTGGTGAAACACATCTTTTGTGTTCAGGCCAACCGTTTTGACAGTATTTAATTATTTGACTTAGGACTTCATCTTTGATTGAGTTGTCTTTAATTTCTTTTAGTTTTTCTGGACTGACTGACAATGTACTAATTACCATGTTTATATGTAAGTCTAATTCTTGATCAACTTCTTTCAAAGATTGTTCTGACAAAGCAGCTCTTGACAATGTGTCTGCTATATATAAGTATTTACCAGGTTTGTATGAGACTTTAAGATCATAAGGCTGGAGTCTTAACATGATTCTTTGTAATCTAGGTGGTATATCATAAAGAGTTTTTTTCATTAATGAGACAATTGGCTTATGGTCAGTTTCGACTAGTGTTTGGTGACCATATATGTATTGGTGAAACTTAGTACACCCAAATAATACCTATTGCTAAAAGTTCCTTCTCAATCTGAGAATATGACTGTTGACAGGGAGTTAGTGATGCTGATGCATAGGCTATAGGTTGAGAATTGTGACAAATGACAGCACCCATTGCATCTTTTGACGAATCAACTGACAGTGTAATATCTTTAATATGTATGTTAAGACCGGAGTTTTTTTTATTTTATTTTATTTATTAGGTTTGCTAGTGATTTTTACAACAGACTTATGCTACTTACAAGTAAATCTCATGCACAATGTATGCAAAATCGTTTTAAAGCAAACACTGCATGCATATATCAAGATCCTTAAATAAAATAGAAAATAATTTTACATGTTAAAAAATATAATAAATACTAAAGCTAACAACAACCGAAACAACTTCAAAAAGGTTAAAATACTAATTAAAATGTCTAACACCTAACACATAACAAAAGTGACAAAACAAGAAAAAAAACTACTATTAAGATATTATATCCAAAATAATGTAAACTAACTTATCACATCTATATAGACTGGCTGAACAAGTTACTGATGACTAACTTGCGAAAAGTGCTCGGTGGATTTATGTTAACATCGATGGACCGACTAAATTTATTATATAATTTACACAACCGCGGGATGGTACCGTTGGCGCCAAAGACTGTTCTCGTGCGTGGAGGTACCAGAGGAGTAATAGCATGTCGAGGATATCTGTTTGGTGCTCTGAAATTTATTTTATTAAGTAAACTGGGGCAGTCTAAATTGTTTCTTAGCAATTTATACAAAAACATTAGATCTAGGATATCTCTTCTTTGATCAAGGGTCATCATTTTAAAGTGATTCAGCCTTGCTTTGTAAGAAACTACTGTTCTGTAAATCTTAGCCGAGTATGACAGGTGCCACATAAATCTTTTCTGTACACGCTCAAGTCTTAAATAGTGTGTAGCATAATGTGGACGCCAAACAACGCTACAATATTCTAGGTGACTGCGAACAAGGCTATTGTAAAGGATGATTTTTGTTTTAATCTCTTTAAAAGTTCGGCCCTGTCGTATGATAAATCCTAACAATTTTGATGATTTGTTTATTACATTATCCATATGGTTAATATAAGTCAGTTTTTTATCTAATGTAACACCTAAGTCTCTTATATGCTCAACTTTCTTGATATTATTACCATTTATGCTATATTGTGTTGGTATAATATTAAACTTACGAGTGAATTTGATATGATAACATTTATTGAAGTTAAGTTGCATGCCATTAGATTCACACCAAGTAGTTAATCTATTTAAGTCATTCTGAAGTAGGATTGAATCATTCGGTGAACAAATTGTCCTCGTAAATTTTAGATCATCTGCATATAAGTATGGTGTGGAGTGCTTAAAACAGAAAACAATGTCATTTACAAATATGTTGAAAAGAATTGGGCCAAGGTGCGATCCTTGAGGGATCCCAGACGTAATCATGTTTATGGAAGAGCTAAAACCATTTACAACTACATAAAAGGAACGGTTATGTAAGTACGATGAAAGCCATTGCAGTACCGGACCCGAAAAGCCATAATAGGATAATTTTTCAACAAGAATTCTATGGGGCACTTTATCGAAAGCTTTCTTAAAGTCAGTATATATCGTGTCTACTTGCATCTGAGAGTCAATAGCTTCAGTTAATGAAGAAGTGAAACTAACCAAGTTTGTGGTAGTGGACCTGCCTGGCAGAAAACCATGTTGATGTTCAGAAACGAAAAGTTTGAAGTGCATTTGTATTAGTGGACACACTAAAGATTCAAAGATCTTGGCAAAAACTGAAAGAATCGATATGGGCCGATAGTTACGTATATCCTTCTCGTCTTCACTCTTATATATTGGGACAACTTTAGCTTGTTTCCATAAAGTGGGAAAGGTTCCCGAGCGTAACGAGGCTTTAAAGATTAGGTACAAAGGCCGTGTGAGATAAAGCGCGCAATTTTTTATGAGGGCCGGTGGTATGTTATCAGGTCCCGCACCTTTTGTTATATCTAGGCCTTTAAGCTTTTTAAGAATATCATTCTGACTTATTTCTATAGTTGCAAAGTTTTCGCTATTACCTAGGTAGAGGACGTTTCGTAAATAGGAGGGATCTAATTTACAGTTGTTCTTAGCGTCGTCGTACACTGAAGCAAAATGACTTGAAAACATATTACAGATATCAATTCCATTAGTAGAGGTATTTACTCCATTACTCATAGCAGCTGGATATGAGTTAGAATTTTTTCGTTTACTTTTTAGGAACGTCCAAAACGCTTTCGGATTTTTCTGAATTTGCTTCTCAAGGTTATCGTTATAATTATTGTAAGCATCACGTGTAATTTTATCGCATCTGTCACTTAGTACATTCAATTCTATTTCATCCATTGGGTTATTATATTTTTTAAATCGTTTTAGCATTTTGTGTTTTTCTTTAATTCTTTTAGCAACCATGCGATTTATCCATATAGGGTACTTATTACTCTTAGCTTTTTTTAAGGGAACATATTCTTCGATTGCAGTCTGCAAAACCTCGTAAAATACTTTGACCATTTCATTTATATTGTCACCTAAGTCCAATAATTTATCCCAATCAATTCCACGCAAGTACTCATTAACAGCATCGAAGTCAGCCTTATAATAGTTAAATCGCTCTTGTGACATGTTAATATTAAGTCTATCTTGCCTCACATAAGGTATGCTGATTTCTAGGGGCGGGTGCAGCGGGTTTTTGTAATAATTTCTTTTAGATTGTTGAACTCTGTATTATGTTCATGTGACCACGACCATTTTGTGTTTTTTGACAATAATGACCTTAGACAAGACGTTTTTTGGGACAAATTATCAATGAATGGACCTAGAAAATTGACCATGCCTAGGAATCTTTGCAATTCATTAATATTACAAGGTGTAGGCATATCACAAATTGCCTTGACTTTACTTTCATCGACTTTTACACCTTTTTGACATTCTCACAACTTTAAATTTTCACAGCATTAAGAGACCTTTGTATTCAGTGTTTTCAACTTAGTTTCTCAAGCTGTTTCTGAGAAAAAGGGCCTTGATATACGGACAGACAGATGGACAACGAAGCGGTCCTATAGGTATACCTAGCTACCTAAGGGTTCTGTTTTTTTTCGGAACCCTAAAAAGTACAGAATATAGCCGTCTCCAAGAGGGCAAGTACCTCTGTGCCATTTTTTCAAAATCATTGGATACAATCGGCACAAGAGTATGTTCTGTTGCGATCTTTTCAATGCCTCTTACTTATGGCAGCCCGCAAACAGTCAATATTATTGTCAATAAGAATATTGACAATATTTTTTTAATATGAATAAAATAATATAATATAATAATATTGATCAAACCTTCAATACGCCCCGTACACACGCAATATTATTGACAATATTCGTAAATATTGACAATAATATTGACTGTGTGCGGGCTGCCTATGACTTATGTCCAGCCGGGACGTCTATCGGTTGAGATATAATATTTTACAGCTTTATTTTTTTTAAATAACTTAGCGATTTACTTAGTTAAGTACCTAAGCCTTTTTGATTTCTTTGAGCTGGCGGTTTCAAAAATTTTTATGGTGGCCATCCCGTTAACGCATTGTCTTTGTGCCCACCAACTGTTTTACGAAAAGACAATACCCGCCTACCTAACTTGAAGCGTGTCCGACGCGAGTGACAAAAGAGGGGTATTGTATTTTTATGGTTTTACGGTTGCCATTACTTAACTATTAGTTTAGATACCTACCTAATACGAATAATCTATTGAGTATTAAGTACTTAGTATAGGTAAGTATGGTTTCAATTTCTAACACTACCAGCATAGCCAGCCCAAATAAACAATGAATATGATAAATGATTATAATTTGACTTGTTTCGGTCAGTTCTTTGATAATAAAGAACCTTTTTGTCTTCAAATTTATATTGCCCCTCAACTTATTTAAAAATAAAACTCAAATAGGTACATAATATTATTAAACTTATTTTATCCAATTTCTGTCCCTTATAGGTATACAAATATATTATTATGTATCTATAACTATTATAAACCTATCTTCTTACTTCTTTTCCAAATAAAGATATATACCTACTACATAGGTACTATATAAAGATACTACCTACTACTTATGCAAAGAGTTGTCTGTTAAAACATTTTCACAGCCTAACTGATATTAACGAAATATGGGACAGAGTTTACGTTCCCTTAAATATGGCTGAGCGAAGCAACGGCTGGTTCATGCGTCATGCTCGTGAACGGGTTCCACCGGCGGGAATGGGGATACTTTATATCCATATATTGCATTGTTAGTAGGTATGCATTTTTGGAACTTCCCTCATTGTGGAAACACTGCATACATAGCATAGTATTTATTGTATTGTAAACTTGTTTTGAAAAGAGCAACCGCCGAGTTTCTTGCTGGTTCTTCTCGGCAGGAAGGGCGTTCCGAACTAGTGAGTGGTAGAGTCAGACGATTCAAAAGCACTTGTAAAAGTTTATTTGAATAAAAAATATTTCTATTCTATTCTAGAGATAGCTTAAGTTTTTGGAAGACAGAATTTAGGCTTTTTTAATCCCAGGAAATTAAAGAGTTTCCACAGATTTTTTCTAAGACCTAGATAAATTAAAGCGGTCCAAGTTTCGAATATGTAATAACTTATACTTAAGTAGTTGATATATTATTTATCAACAAACAGGGAAATCTAACGCCTTGGTCATTTCAAGGAGCATTTGAAGTTTACTAAGATGCCGTATGGCGCCAGTGACCTTGACCCGCGTAAGTAGCAGGTAGGTCCTTGTCTTGACAATAATTTGTTTTCACCGCTTTAGCTCATGTATAATGTTGTTTCATTCATATTATTTCATACCTATCAATGCATCGACAATAAACCCACTGACCACCAACAGGGAATATAACACAATGGTGACATTTTCTCGTGGATTTTCTACATTATATTATCTGGAATAAACGCCATTGATTGTTGCGTCCTGTTAACTTGCTTTGAGCGTTGTTGTAGCAAACTAAGTGGTCACAAAGTGAGAAAGATTTTTAAATCTAAAGCTTACACGTATAATAATAATTAATACATATGTATGCTCCTGCTTTATTTAAAAAAATTAAAGTTCCCAGAATATTTTCTCACCTCTTACCTACACCACATCTAACACCTTTGTATAATTAATTTTGTACGCAATTTTCAGGGCTTTCTAGGGTTTGTGTATGTTAAAATGCTAATAGACCCTAATACTAATATGTAGTCA
Source organism: Oeneis ivallda (assembly GCA_029955525.1). Taxonomy (NCBI): domain Eukaryota; kingdom Metazoa; phylum Arthropoda; class Insecta; order Lepidoptera; family Nymphalidae; genus Oeneis; species Oeneis ivallda. Next base: position 27,947,887 of record JARPMR010000002.1, on the reverse strand, counting down.
TACATTTTCTAATTAAAATTTAGCATTTCGAATTGATTTGTGTCTAGGAATGCATGAGCATTAAAAAAAGAACATAATAGGTATACCTAGGTACTTAGATACAAAACAGAAAATCATAATAAGTTAATGTTTTGTTTTAAAGGTTAAAATGATTATTATAAAAACGAGCTTTGTTTACCTAAGCGCGCTTAGGTAGGTAGGTACCTAGTTACTTAACAGGTTATTCAACTAGGGTACCTATATATTGTTCTTTGAAAACCAGCTATTCCCGCTTTTAAAACAAAAAAAAGAACCTTTTATTGCTAAAGAAAGGAAACTTAGGAATAAAGGCAAAAGTAAGAACTGAGTTATATTACAGCGGTTATATCATGCATAAAGTCGTGTTAAGCTCCGATATGCCTCCAAACAGCTGTACGCCGTAGCGCGCCATGGAGCTTTGTTAAGACAGGGAGGGGAAGATTAAACATTAGGCGAAGAATAGAGACGGCGCTAGTGGGCACGGAGGGGCGCAGGCTGTATTCGAGCGAACCCCATTGGCACGCGCCCGGCCGCCCCCAGCCGCGCCCCCCTCGCGCCGGGGCCCACACGAGCGCCACGACGACCCGTCAGTCTATCGTCCGACTTCGTCGCGACACAATCGCCTCGTCGTCTGTGCTCATTAACCATTGTGCCATACACTTAGCTAATGTTCTAACAGTGTTTGCTTACAATTCATCAATCATGTCGACTCTTAGTCATCATCCATACGCGTTCTCCATGCACCACGGCATGTTGCCGGAATACCCGAGCGCGCCGCAGCCTCTCCCGGCGTCTTCCCCGCAGTCAGAAGGCCACATCAAGCGTCCCATGAACGCTTTCATGGTCTGGTCTCGGCTGCAGCGACGCCAGATCGCAAAGGACAACCCGAAGATGCACAATTCTGAGATATCGAAACGCCTCGGCGCTGAATGGAAGCTGTTGAGCGAAATGCAGAAGAGACCCTTCATAGACGAAGCGAAAAGGCTCCGAGCCTTGCATATGAAGGAGCACCCCGACTACAAGTACAGGCCAAGAAGGAAGCCCAAACCGCCAACAGCCGGAGGTGCCCCGGGCGCGGGTGCTTTCCCGAGCTTTCCGCTTCCTTACTTTGCGGGCCCTGCACCGACCGTTGGACATCTAGATGGTCTACCGTATCCAGCAGTGTCTCCGTATTTCCCACATCAGTTGGATCATCTACAGTTTTCAAAGCTGATGGCGCCTTCGACTGAAAAGTTACCGACGGCTTCGTCAGCCGCCGCTGTGGTGTCTTCGTTCTACTCATCGCTGTACACGCAGCCTTCCGCGCCACCGAAAGTATTCTCATCACCATTGTTCCACCAGTATGGGGCAGCACCGTCTTCGCCTGTGTCCCCGGTGACTCCGACGCAGCACAGTCCCCATGATGACCAGCTAAGACGGCCGGTATCCGTCATATATTGAAGGCCAACATGCCTCCCTTGAAGGACCAACCTTTTAGGGTTTGGCATCAGTGAAAACTATTTAAGTGTTATGAAAAAAGACAATTTAAATCGCAAGGACCATATTTATTGTTTTCTAGAGTTACGCTTAGTTGAAAATAATTGTAAATGGAGTGTGTCCCATATCAAGTGGCTTGTAAATATGTTGAAAGTAATCTTAGGCCCGCTAGAGGGGTAATGGATTAAGTTTACGTAACTGTGATTTTTGTTTTCGACGCGTCTTCAGATATATAAGTTAGTAGCACTGTTTCATCAGTTATGTGAAGTGAGATCGGTACCAAAAAGAGATTATTTCATGTAGGTGGCACAATTTAGCTGTAGTGAAGAATTCTTTGATGTGTTTCACGATTTTTGTTTTCTCTTGTCAATTGTAATGTCTGTTTGTTAAGTTTGTTTGAAACGTTCCTCTCATCCGAAGAATGATCTGCCCTACTTCGGTTAATATGGAATTTATTTATTGCCAGTGTAGATTTAAATCGAATAATTGTAAATTAGTTGACTAAATTGTAAGTGGCTAGTGCATACCAATTGTATATATTAGTTTATAATTCAAAATCGATGTCATTACCAACGATGTATTAAAGAATTTGAAAAAAAAAAGAATTTGTTAACGCCATACAAATAAACTAAATTGTTTTTATTTTAAGCTATCGTTTTCTTTTGCTCGCTAATCGATCCTTACTTTTATATACGGAAATAATAAGTCATGACAAAACTAAATATAATAAGCAAAGATTTACAAGATGGAGCCTAAAGGCTGTGAATGCGTCGAAAATTTGTGCTGCCACATGTGGTTCACGCTCTTTTCCCGCGCTCAGTTTGAATTAGGTCATCACCAGATATGGAGCTCGCGAGCCAATATTTTGTTTTTTTAAATGGCGGTTTTTGGTAAATAAAATGTGAAAAAAACTTAACAGGACGATCTAAAATAACCAATAACATCACCTACCATCAGTAAATAACATTCAAGCACATCAGTTCCTGCAAAATAAGAAATTGAAATTTGTAGAAAATAATTAAATTAGAGTTCGCCATTTAATGTGTGTTGCCAGTTTACGAACCCAAAATTTCCCTAATAAATAATGAAACCTTAGAAATGTAGATACCGATAATAATCGAAAAGCGATTGCAGATAATGTCATTTTTTAATTTTCTTTCCAAGACAGTCCTTGTTCTACGATCTCACCTGATGGTAAGTGACGATGCAGTTTAGATGGTAACGGGCTAACTTGGAAGGGGATAAGCTAGGATTTATTAAATTTTTACACGCTATCGAGCCGGAACGCTAAATAGCTTAGCGATACGTCTTTGATGGTCGAATGGTAACTAGCCACGGCCGAAGCCTCCCACCAGACCAGATCTGAGATATTTCAGAAATTATAAATTTCGAAACTGTCTCCATCGATAATCGAACTCAAGAATTCCCCTCTCATTTTTTTTTAACTTTTTCGTTTCTGATTTTCTTTTACTTATATTCATCTTAAATTTTTATTATTTTTTTAAACGAATATTTTACCGGGAGAGAGTTTTTATGACTTTAGCGATTTAGCGATTCACCGATTGAGTTGGAAATAGGGTTTAGGGTTACCTTGGATCAAAAATAGGAAATGGTTGCCAAAATTTTTAAAAGTCAGCGCCATATTGAAATTCTTTGTTATTGCACCGATGTCGTTCAAAATCGATATTTAGGGTTCACTGGGGTCAAGAGAGACGAATTCGTTGCCAAAATTTTAAAAAGTCAGCGCCATATTGAAATTCTTTGTTATTGCACCGATGTAGTTCAAAATCGATATTTAGGGTTCCCTAGCGTCAAAAGAGAGGGAATAGTTGCCAAAATGTTGAAAAGTCAGCGCCATGTTGAAATTTTTTGTTATTGACGCTTGGGGACCCTAAATATAGATTATCACTATTGCGCTGACTTTTTAAAATTTTGGCAACCAATTCGTCTTTTTTGACCCCAAGGAACCCTAAATATCGATTTTGAGCGACATCGGTGCAATAACAAAGAATTTCAATATGGCGCTGACTTTTTAAAATTTTGGCGACCAATTCGTCTTTCTTGACCCCAGGGAACCCTAAATATCGATTTTGAACGACATCGGTGCAATAACAAAGAATTTCAATATGGCGCTGACTTTTTAAAATTTTGGCGACCAATTCGTCTTTCTTGACCCCAGGGAACCCTAAATATCGATTTTGAACGACATCGGTGCAATAACAAATAATTTCAATATGGCGCTGACTTTTTAAAATTTTGGCGACCAATTCGTCTTTCTTGACCCCAGGGAACCCTAAATATCGATTTTGAACGACATCGGTGCAATAACAAATAATTTCAATATGGCGCTGACTTTTTAAAATTTTGGCCACCAATTCGTCTTTCTTGACCCCAGGGTACCCTAAATATCGATTTTGAACGACATCGGTGCAATAACAAAGAATTTCAATATGGCGCTGACTTTTTAAAATTTTGGCCACCAATTCGTCTTTCTTGACCCCAGGGAACCCTAAATATCGATTTTGAACGACATCGGTGCAATAACAAAGAATTTCAATATGGCGCTGACTTTAAAAAAAATACTGGCAACCATTTCCTCTCATTTGACGCTAGGGGACCCTAAATATCGATTTTGAACGACATCGGTGCAATAACAAAGAATTTCAGTATGGAGCTGACTTTTTAAAATTTTGGAAACCATTTATCTAAAACAAAATACTAAATACAATAACTCACTATAGTTAAAGGTATTAATAAAATTATTGTTTTATGATAAAAATTAAAAAAAAGTAGATTTTATTTTTAAAGTTTAAAAATTGTAATGACATAATTCTCCCCATTTTATTGGAATCACCTGCGTACCTGGTATCATTACGCACGCTCAGTAATCCACGCCGCGCATGCGCGGCACTCACGTCACGCACACGAGCATATTCTCATTGGCCTGTTTTTTTTCGTTCTTTAGTAGCGCGATACTCCTTCTAGACATATATGTATTCATAGATAATAAGTATGTGCACTTTGAATTGGTAGGTAAATATTATCAAAGCCTTGCAAGCTCTCTTGCTTTTTGTTCGACTTAATTCAAAGTTCATTGACTTGAAATTCTTTTAAAATATGTAACTGAGATTACAATACACTGAATAATAATAATCCTTAAAATATGTTCTTCAATCAATTAAAAGAAACTTTGCACTTTAAATATTACTAAGCAATGCTTTGAGTTCGAGTTCCTTATTCTTTTACATGACTATTTAAACAACATTTAGCTTCAAACGTTATTGGGTATAGTATTTTAATTTAATATTATAAATTACCCACTTTCTGCTTTTTTAGTGTCTTTCATTCATACTATATACTATTAAACATTGGTTTTATTAATTTTTTCAATTGACATTTGCTTCAGAATTTTTAGGCTTCTGAGTAGTAGAAGTGTTAAAATTGAAACGGGGCAATTTATTTTCAATTTAGGTAGGTACCTCAAACTGTCAATGGGATCATTACAAACTATTAGAAGGTGCCTTTTTCTCTCTGCTTAAAATTACTAGAGCATTTACTCAGCTCAATTATTGTGTGTAAATTATTCATTGAAGTTCATTGGGTTTTTAAATGTGTTTAACATTATTATTTTTATATATTATGCATTATACTTTATTATTTATTAATATATCTAATATTATTATTTATTTTATTAAAAATGTTTTTATTAGTTTTTTCGAGTATTACATAGTAGGAGACTTACCTAATATGATGAGTTTTAAGTGATAAATCCGACGGTCTTTTGACTCTTTGAATAGTAATATTAAAAGTATGTACCGCGTTTTTTACTTTTTATCACTGGTGTCCTAATTACCTACACAGTTAGGGTTTAGGCCTATTTTATTGTTGCAAACACTTTTTTCTGTTTTAGGGGTTCCTAACGAAATTAGTCTAAGAATTTATTGTATTTTTTTGTGTGTTTTTGATTTAATCCATTGAATACATACTTATCTAGTCTCACAGATATTCAAGATAGGCAAATGTAGGTACTAGCTTTGCGTGCGTTTGCATTACATGTACCTAATTATTTTAGTTGTTATTCTATAGATGTTTCACTTTCGTGGTGATGTAACAAATGAGTTTAAAACTATATCGAAAATTAAAGTTGTGAAAAACTGCAACAGAAAAAGGAGGGCTATATAGGAATCCCTCTTTATTCTTTTATACCTATACAGATAAAATTTGTCATTTAATGTCAAAAGAGCTTACCTACCGGAGACTTTTATGAGGTAAGTGGTATCTAGGTACCTAAAAAATATTAAATAGTTCAGATTTTGCAATATCGTTACAAGTGTGAGTTATGTGAATGACTTGGGCCATGGCCTTAAATGAAGGCCACTTAAGTGCCATTTATCACGCAGTATTTAATAGTAGGTACTTAAGTGTGAACAGTTTAAGATTTAACAACGGCAATGGTTTTTTTTTACTTTTTACCAATATTTCACCCGTAAACTTTTATGTACCTCAGTGGTGAATTTTAGCTTAACCGGTAGGTAAACAAAAATCAGTAAAATCAGTGACGGTAATTTTAACGGTTGATGTGCAACTGGCCCTAAGCTCCTGCAGTTGTGAAATAGGTAAATCGAGCAACTATTTATATTAGTTGGTAGAAGTTCAATGTATTGGATAGATGGCGTTACCTTACCTTCGTTAAGCACGCTTGACCGTGAAATTTTACTCTGACTGGACTTGGAATGGTACCGGTAATGGTATGGTGGTATGGTATTGTATTTTTGGTTTTTCCTTCAATCACGCAGCAATAGAGCAATGAATTCAGAACCTAAATTTTTTGCTCTCTTTATAGACGCAAATCTTTTTTTCGTGTGTATCATGCGATCAGTCGAGAATGTAACATAGGATATTTTTTATCCCGGAAAAACAAAGGGTTCATGCCGGATTTTTAGAATCCTTAATCCACATGGACTAAGTGTAGTTTTAATAGATGATTTTTTTATAGAACAGGAATATTATCCGCGGTGAACTTTAATAATATTCTCGTCTTCTCCCCAAATAAGAAAAGCTTGTGTTAGGAGTGGGTACAACAATAGTGCAGCGGGTGGGGATCGAACCTGCGACCTTTAAGATTCAGTCTGCACCTTTAGCCGTGGGGCCTGTTTAGTAGGCAGGTGAAAACTTTAGTGGTAGAACTGGGAAAGTGTACCGCCTCCCTCAAACCTCGATTGTTCGTCGAACATGGTTTTCAATTTAATAATTACGACGCCCTGGTTCCGGTGGGGGCTTTTTCAATTCAATTGTTTTATTTCATTCCTTTCTTGGCTTTTCATTAGGCTACTAGTCGAGCGTTTTAACCGCTTTAGATAGGTACCTACTAGCTGTCGCACACTTATTGAGCGAGTTCGCAAAAGTCACTATATATATTCTTTGTACATAATATTAATATAAGGTTGAAGTTGGTTGTAAGTAGTTAATATAATTGTTATTAATAGATACATAATTATTAGGAAGTTTTTAAGTCATTATCATTATACCTAACTTATCTGTCGCATTAGTTTTCCTGTAAGGATGGATTAAGTTATTTGTAAATAAATAAATAAATAAATAAATAGATAAGTACTAGCTGTCGCACACTTATTAGATAAGTACTAGCTGACACACACTTATTAAATAGGTACTATCTGATGTCCGCGACTTCGTTCGCGCGGATTAAGTTTTTAAAATCTTTGTTTTTCCGAAATAAAATGACACCCTCCAGATTCTCAACTATACCCATGCAAAAAAATCATGTCGATCCGTAGCTTTCTTGAAGCGTTATTGAAGGATAAACCAATAAACAAACACACTTTCGCATTTATAATATTCGTAAGGAAGAATTAATATTACGATACGAATGGAACCAACGAACGTTTGTTTCTACCGGCGGCGATCTAATTAAATTTTAGAACACAAAAGCTGCTATTATGACTTATCTATGATAATTAGATATATTCCCTCGGGAACTTTTTTATAGAGAATAATGAGTACTTTAATCATGTAGTACAATTTTTTTATGAACCATCAATAGTTTTCTAAGTACACGCCAAATAATGAATTTAATAGGCAAAATTTTGCCTATAAAATTAATTTGCCTAACACTGTAACCTAAAACACGCCATCCATACGAGTAAACGCAATGTGAGAGCGGAAACGGCTTGATAATACAAAATTTTTACTGCAACGGTTCAGATAAGGATAATTATTATCTGTCACTGGCTAAATGCGAATTGGCAGACTTCACACACTTTTGAGAACATTATGTAGAACTCTCATGCATGCAGGTCCCTCAAGATTTTTTTAAGCTATTGCATAGCTTTTATCGCGGGCTTTGAACTAGGACTTACAGTTTGACCGGCGGCGACCGAATCAAGAAATTCCGTAACGGAAAAGCCTAACACCGTCGTTCAGTAAGCGTTCAAAATTTTAGAGGTACTCAAGTAAGTAGCTCTATTTGGCGCAGTGGGCGAGCGGCCGCTTTCTTTGTATGATGTCGCAGGTTCGAATCTCACTCGGGAAGTAGTGACAGTTCGCTTTTCTTGTTTGGTTTGCTTTTTAATTTTTTTTTGCATAATTTTTAGTATGCAAAAAAAAATATTGCATAAATATTATAATTGCATAAGCTGATAAAAAATGCTATGCAATAGTTTTACCGCGGCAGTCCTCGAGTGCCACTTAATTTTTATAATATATTTCAATTGTATACTTAATCGCAAATAACTCCGAAAAGTCAGAGGTGCGTCACTCAGGATCAAACCTGCAACTACCCTAATAGGAGACCGTAGTCCTAATCTAGTGGTTAGCAGTGATAAACTAGTAGATAGCTATCAATATCACTGCTCTGATCCGTCGCCGGTTTACTGGCCCCAAAAGAAAGGATCACAAACTTTTGAATTAATCATTAGTTCGTCAACTCATTGTTCCGGATTGCCATTTCTGAGGGAATCCGAGTTCTTATTGAGTTAAGAACTGAGTTTGTCTGTTGGTATCAGACAAATTAATCCATTAATAGATTCGTTACTAACTATATATTTATGGTAAGATTTATGCTTTTATCATACTAATATTATAAATGCGAAAGTGTTTGTTTGTTGGTTTGTCCTTCAATCACGCCACAACAGAGCTATGGATTGATGTGATTTTTTGTATAGGTATAGTTAAGGACCTGGAGACGTGGCATAGGCGACTTTTTATCCCGGAAAATCAAAGGATTCCCGAGGAATTTTAGAAACTAAATCCACGCGGACGAAGTCGCGAGCATCAGCTAGTTCTCAATATTTACTCTTGGATAATAGTATTGATGTTTGTTACACAGTATAATATATTATACCCTTTATTTAAATATTCGGCAAAGAATAATGTATATTTTTAACTTTAGGAATCATGATATCCCACTTAAGCACCAATGTCATAGCGTAAATAGATATACATATTCTATTTCAAACGCAGACATCAGTCATCACGGCCCTGTGGCGCAATGGATAACGCGTCTGACTACGGATCAGAAGATTCCAGGTTCGAATCCTGGCAGGGTCGGTAAAAACTTTTTTCATTCATGCAATATAAATATATCTTGATAAGACTTTCGCGGTTTTATCATAATATTAATTTTTTGGATAAAGTAAGGACACTAATAAATAATTCCCTCTCCCAATTCTTTCATACTTACTACCAACCCGCCCCAGCTTCGCCCGGGTTGTCAGTTTCCATAGATTTGAGTTTCAGTTTTTTTTTATTATACTTTTTAAATTCAGTACGCCTTTTGTTAATTTTAATTCAATTAAAATTTATACTTTTTTATGACTATTTGAGAGGAAAAATTCTACAATATACTTTTTTGACTTCAGACAGAGAGAATTTAAGCAATGTCAGTAAAATGATCAGGTCAAAAGTTGGATTTTCGCTGACAATTTGACAACTAATTAAAAATAAGCTTTCTATAAAGACACCTTAACTATCTCTCAAAATCAGGCAGTTTTCACGATTCCTTAGTTCACAAATAATAATTATACATTGGTGAAAACTGAATGAAAATGAATAGGTACCGTACTTTTAGAAAGCGCGCACAACCAATAGCTTTTTCCGCGAAAAGTCACTCTCGGTCTTCAAAATGTACTCGTATCCATACAAACAAATTAAGGACATATAAGTAAATTTAGCAAGTAGGGATGTAGTGACATATAGACTTGTAAGTGAAATGGAACCGTGAGGATACGCTAGTGCCTATAACTACCCTATCGAGTCATATCCAATACAAACTTCATGTTATTTATTTACATGTATCATTGTTGAATAAACTCCACAAGCTCTAGACGGAAGGCTGTCGACTGTCGAATCGAATGCATCGACGAATAATTGGATACGGAATGGGTTTGGATACCAATAGATGGGTAGATACAGTATTGTGTGTAAGAAAATGGAAATCGCGTGGATATAGGTACAAGTTTATATACGTAGTAAATTGCCGATTGGCCCGATTGCTGTGACTTGGCCCGAATGAAGGGAATCCCATGGGAATCTTTGATATGCTGGAATGAAAATTATAGCTTTCGTCCGCTACCTGTAGGTATAGTTTTTTTTTAATATTGTAAAAATCGATTAATTAGGCCGTGAAAAACCTTACAGTGTTGCAAGATAAACATGAATCCAGGTAGCTAGCATACCTTTACAATTAAGTACTCCTTACAATGTACTCCTTGTATCCTTGACTATCCTTGACTAGATAAATATATTGTATTGAAGCGAAGCTTCTTCATAGCTAAAGTTAATTTTCTTCTTCATCAACCAGAAGACGTCTACTGCTGGACGAAAGTCTCTTGCATGGATTTCCAAAGGCATCCAGCAGCTCCATGCGACTTATCTGATGTCTTTCATCCACCTGGCGGGGGGGGGGGGGGAGGGGGAAGGGCTATAACATTGATCTATTATCATACTTAATATTAAAAATGCGAAAGTGTGCTTGTTTGTTGGTTTGTCCGTGATTTTTTGCATGGGTATAGTTGAGGACCTGGAGAGTGACCTGGTCCTGGACCTGGGAATTAAAAAACTGAATCCACGAGGTCGAAGTCGTGGACATCAGTAAGTACTTAATAATAATATAATTCATTGATTAAAAGATTTAAAAGATAAATGAATATAAAGTACAAACAAAGTAGACGTACCTTCATTAAATCCTATTCATTGGTTGGATTATGTGTTTAACACGCGTTGCCTTGATAAAGATTAATTACTTCTTTAATTACTATTCAGCACGTCATACGCATCTCGAACCTTTGATTCCAGTAAAAACTTTGAGCTTTGAGATAAAAAAAATAAGACATTATCTCAAAGTTCAACTCTTAACAGATCAAAAATTAGCCTACTTATCATTATTAAAACTCAGTTATAATTGTATGTTGTAATCTTTATTTGCTAACTTATGGGATATTATTTAATATACTCTTTTTTCTCTTTACTTTTTTCTTTCTTCTTCTTCTTCTTCTTCATTTGTTACCTCATATTCCTCGCAATTTTGTTTATTTCGTCTCTTACTTTGTTTGGTTTATTTAGTTATGTAATTTCTTCATCTTTAATTTTTATGTTCCTGCAAACAATTTTTTGAATACGAGTAGGTAGGTACGCAGGTAGGAATACGCCGCTCGTCATTTATTACCTAGCGATAACTTTGTACCTATAAGCCTATAACCATACTAAGGCCAGCTTGCAGAGACGCCGGGTTAGGTGGTTTAACCCAGGAATAAGTAATTTTGACAGATGCTTTATACGAAATCTGTCAAAGCAGCAGCTAACTCTGGGTTACAAAGATTATCCGGCGTTTCTGCAAGCGGGCCTAATAATACTAATAACGTGTTAATACTTGTACTATTTTGTGGTATAACTACCATTTCATCTTTGCAGCTTTGATGACAGTTTCTGAATAAAATGGCTGTGAAATTAAACTAAGGGTTTCTTGTTTCACTACGGCACCCTAAAAAGGATTTTCTCCGAAGCCCGAACAAAAGTGTCCGACCGCTCGACGGCTCGACCTTCTAACCGAAACTTGAGGAAGTGAGCAGATTCCATACAAACAGCTCCTTCGGATAGTTTGATGTTTTGAAAGTGATAAATGATATTCCTATATTATAGCCGTCAAGATTAATTAAACCCAAACTGTTAAAGCCTAAATAGTTAGTTAGGCAAGAACGGGTAGCGCTTTGTGCGCCAAAGGCGTTGCATGGTAAGGTGCATCGCTCACTATAAAGTCGAGGCAGAGTCATCAAGGCGTCGTAGACGTGACATCATTCTACACCAAATCGCCAAATTGAAGCGATCGCTTCATGTCACCAACTGTGTCCAGCTTTTGTTTCTACCCAGTCACTCAATATCTCGATCGCTTAGACAAGCTTATAGATCATTTTGAACTTTTCAAAATTTTCATATACCTGTCGTAGAGTTCTGTAGAACCAATGACTGCTTAGGAGAAGCTTGACGCTGAGATAATATTAGCCTCTAAGTATGTGACATGCGTGCCTGGCCGAAAGGCATCATTAATAATGAGTTTTTGTGTGAAATAAAATGACTCTTCCAATATTACACCGCCGTGTTAGTCCGGGAAAGCAGTTATAGGTAGGTACTACTGGAATGCTGTGTACGCGTGACCTTGTCGCCGCGCTGGTGACTCTGGGAGTCTTTCACTACTACAGATACAACGATGTTGAGGTAAGCGAACGATGTGACGCATTTGTACCTTTAACTCAATATTTTAACGGTTTAATTCTGTCTGCACAGGATTCAGTGTACATATTGTGATTGTGCAGTAATGTAATTGTGTATGTAAGCTTGTAGCTGCGAGGGGGCGACATACGTTCTGTATAGATCGACGTGGCACACAGCATTTCTAGGTACATAAATCTAGAGAAGTAGCGCCTCTGCCACGATGCCTCGATTCATCATCCTGTAAGCGATACGCTTTATGATTTCTTTTGAAGCTTTGTGGTTACGGATTTTATTATGAAATTGTTGATTCCATGACTATTAAAAGCATTGTCGGCTGTTACTTTCATTGCGTATTGTGGCTTATGTACGGGGAAAATAGTTGAAAGGAGCCTATTTCAGCCATTACGCTTTATTATAATTAGGCTCTATACACAGGTTGTACAAAAGGATGGCGCGTGTGAAAGCAATTAATCGGATATTTCTTTTATTTGAAGTGCCATCATCTGACAATCATGAGGTCAAAGGTTTTTAATTATAGTTAATTAACATAGGGCATCATCATCGTCATCACTAGCAACCCATGAACGGCTCACTATTGATCGCAGGTCTCCTTTCAGAGAAGGGTTATAGGCCATTGTCCACCACGCTGACCCAATGTGAATTGGCGGACTTCACACACCTTCGAGAACATTATGAAGAACTTCCAGATGTGCAGTTTTCCTCACGATGTTTGCCTTAACCGTTGAAGCAAGTGACATTTAATTGCTTAAACGCACTTGACTCCGAGAATTCAGAGGATCGGGATCGAACCTGCGAACCCCCCGAATAGGAGACAGTCCTAATCACTAGTCTATCACTACTATCTTTAGGTCAAAGGTTTTTAATTAAAGGTAATTAACATAGCTACTTCCAAATATTTCTCATAGCTATGAACTAGAACTATGACGGCCTTTTACTTGCCGTGCTGGCGCTGCAGATCGTATCGTAGATCATCATCTTATTCACCCAACTCAACCCATCACCAGTCTTCTACATGGCACGGGTAGGAGACCCGCAGAATGTAAAGGCTTAGGCCACAGTCCACCACGCTGACCAAGTGTGGCTTGGCAGACTTCACACACCTATTCAGAGGTGCGATTGTCTAAAGTTATTCCGTTGATCGTAATCGTATTCGTTGACATTAGCGTCAAAGTAAAATAAACCATAACAGGATTAAATTAGAGCTCAATTTCGTGTATGCATTCTTATAAGTTTACGTTTGTACGATACGTTTCATAACGCTCCATATTAAAGTCGGTTGTACAGAATTTGTGACTTTAAATCAATACAATCAAGGATTGTTTTACTTTGACTCTAATTTCATCGAATACGAATACGATCAATGGAATAACTTTTAGACAATTGGTACCCTAGAACATTCTGGAAAACTCTCAGAAGCTCCGAAGTCTCAACCAATAGGCTATCGCCAAAATGGTACAATATACTACTTGACTGCCTCGTTGGTCTATTAGTAAGCTTGTTCGACAGCGGATGACGAGGTCCCGGGTTCGAATCCCGGGTCGGGCCGTTAAAAAAAATGTATTGGGTTTTTCTACCAAAGAAAATCTCAGTACTAGCCCGGAGTTAGGAAGTTGGCGGTGATTCACTCCCGTGCCTCGGAGAGCACGTAAAGCCGTCGGTCCTGCGCCTGATCTCTCTCCTGTCGTGTCGGATTTCCGTCCCATTGGACTATGAGAGTGAGGGAATAGAGAGTGCACCTGTGTTTGCGCACACAATTGTGCACTATAATATCTCCCGCGCAGATGGCTGATCTCTGAGGAGGTTGTCCACTGTGATCGGATTCGGTCGGGAAGGACATTATTACAATAATTATATTACAATTGCAAAAGCTATGCAAAAAGCTATGTGTTTTATTATAGTGGTTTTTTTTCAGTATATATTTATTTATTTTTATTATTTTTGTACAAATAAACAGCATTCAGCCTAACATTAAATGAAGTGGACAAAGGTGTTAAGTAAACATTTCTCCCAGCGCAGCGCTTCCAGCGGAGCTTCTTCGAAATTGAGTTACGAGTAGGTGAAATTATAAGGTTTTAAGCTCTCCTTAGGTAGAGCGATCTAACTTGAACAAGCACTAGACTTAAAATTAGGCTAGAAACAGTTTGTGCCTCGCAAAACTTTTATTTTTTCAATGTCTAATAACAATCACAATAATAGGTATCCTTTTACGTAAAAATGTTACGAGTAGTATATCAATAAAATATACTTCTACGAAGACTTATAGCGAGGGATTATTTCCCCCTACCGATGCCGTATGCCATGGAGTTGCCATAATACTAGAGTCTTAAACTTGCGAAGCCTCAAAGAAGTCGCTGGTACTTTTTATTAATTTATTGTTATTTAATTATTTTTCTTCGGAACTGAAAAGTAAAAAAGTAAATATTAAAAAGGAAATCTGAAGGTTCCGGAAAACTGTTTAGAAACCTTATAAAGTTCATCACTTACATATATCTATGTACATACACGTCCAAGTAAAGTATACAATACGCATTACATTCTTGGCTGTAACGACTATCGGCCGACACGAAACGACGACGTGTTGTCATGCCGTAACTAGTCGTTGCGGCCAAAATTTGTGTAGATATACTTTAGGTGTTATGCTCATAGTGTATTGTATGAGCTTCTGCGACCAGCGAAACATTACAATCAGGCCTCTAGAGTCTGTAACTCAATGCCATATGCTAAGAATCGAAAAAAATAGCTATTCAATAAGCTCACACAAATAAGGTATACGGTTATTGTGTATTTTCTCGTATTCAAACCCTTATTTCGATTCGACTTGTGCTTTGAATTTAATGCCATCGATTTTCTGTAAGCGCGTCTTTGTGTTAAATAAGTATGAGTAAGAAATGTGTCGCATGTGGAATAAAGCCATGTATTCACTGAGCAACAATTGCGGCGCAACTCGTGTTGCTCAACATGTTTGGTAAAGATGCACAACAGCGCGTGACGTTGCCCTTAG
Source organism: Oeneis ivallda (assembly GCA_029955525.1). NCBI lineage: Eukaryota > Metazoa > Arthropoda > Insecta > Lepidoptera > Nymphalidae > Oeneis > Oeneis ivallda. The sequence goes on along the minus strand of JARPMR010000002.1, from coordinate 27,932,646 downwards.
CCTGGCAATACACGTCAGGTTTTTTCTTCCGATTGTCCGATCCGATAGTCTGATCCGGCTACCGGAAGGCATTGGAGCCATTACTTTGTATGAACGGTCAATACACGTCCGATCCGGTAGTCGGATCGGACGTCCGAGTCGGAAGCGGGCGCGAGGCGTTTCCGATTTTACTGTCGGTCCGATTGTCTGAAGGCGCGGTCTACATACTTCTAGTGTGAGACGAAATAGACGTCCGGTTATTACTTCCGATTTGCCAGTCGAATCTAGCGCTGATACTGTGTGGACGCATCGTTGTGGATCGAATCTTCTTCTTTATCAACCTATAGACGTCCACTGCTGGACAAAGGTCTCCTGCATAGACTTCCACAGGCTTCGGTCTTGCGCCGCTTGAATCCAGCGGCTCCCTGTGACTCGTTTGATGTCGGCGGTGCACCTGGTGGGGGGGGGGGGGGTCTGCCAACACTGCGTTTCCCGGTGCGGGGTCGCCACTCTAACACCTTGGGACCCCAACGACCATCAGCTCTTCGAACTATGTGCCCCGCCCATTTCCACTTCAGTTTCGCGACTCGCTGAGCTATGTCGGTGACTTTGGTTCTCGTACGAATCTCCTCATTTCTGATTTTCTCCTCATTTTGATCTCGCAGGGATATACCGAGCATAGCTCTCTCCATCGCATCGTGGATCGAATAATGGCCGAAATTTATGATATTGAACGGCTAATTGTAGCCGTAGAAAAACATTCTATAAAAATTAAAAACTTTTCGGGGTGTCTTAGTAATTTTGTATGTTTTAATTAGAAATGACTCTCGGTAAGTCTTGTCAAATTAATTGGGTGAATCCAATAGCGTCGCTCCGTCCATTTTGCTCCGTACGCAAGCACTCGGGATGATAGCTCGGGAACGACTGAGCTCCAAAAAAGCCTGACGCAAGAATCGGACGTGTATCGAGTAAATACGATCCGGTAGTCTGATCAGACAATCGGAAACAAAACCTGACGTGTATTGCCAGGCTAAGACGTTGCTAGATGTCACGCGTCTCATTATTTCTTTACCTAATAATGTGTCGCGTCATCGCTCTTCATGTTGCGCACATGTTAAGCAGCATGTTGCGTAGTAAATACCCATGTATTAATAAAAAGCTATTAGCAAGAAAAGGTTAGAATTATTTTGCTATAATCCGCCAACAGAAAAAATCTGTATGGTCAAACATGCAATTAAAAGCTAAGCACCACTCACCTGCCCAGCCAAGCAAAAAAGCCAAGTTCCCAAGCAAGCAATGCCACCACCACACACATGCACCACCACACAGGACTTTTACACTACTCTGGACGCACGATTCGCCCCGACACCGGAGCATCCTCAGGAGATGTCGACTTTACAATGCTGTATTGTCTAGTCTAGACAATTCTGTTGGCGGATTATAGCAAAATAATTCTAACCTCTTCTTGCTAATTATGAACTTCCGCAAAGTAACGCCTGCTTCTATCCAAAAAGCTATTATTTAATAAAAAGACATCTTTTTATTAAATACTTATTCAGCGGTTGACATCGTTCGTTGATCGAAGTTTCAACGCCCACATCTACAGAGCACCCTTCTGAAAATGTTTTTTAAACAGTAAAAAAATACCGTCTTAACTACTGGTCTACTGGTGCAACACAGATAAAACTATCAGAAGAAAAAAATCGATGTTCATTTTGACGTGACAACGTCTTATAAATTGGTTTGCCGGGTGACACTTCAAGAAACTGCGTTACGCTCCGCTCACGTTATGCGCTCACAATGAGAGCGAGTGAGAGGCATGGTTAGCCCGCCTAAGAGCGAGAGAGACAGACATAAAAAGTGAAAGGCACGCGTCCCTTCCACTCGAGCACAGTTAGCCCGCCTAAGAGCGAGAGAGACAGAGCGAGAGAGAGAGAGTGAGAGAGATAGGCATACACACCGGTTCATGTCTTGCGCTTCTATTTCGGTTGTCACGTAAAACTTTCGCCCGTATACCGACTTTACAGGCAACCAATTTTTTTGTGATTAATAACTAATATGCCAGTTTCTGCATGTCCTAAAGAAATTGAAAATACTGGTTACCCGGATATAACGTATCCTCACCGAGCATCTGCTATTTGTATTGAGACAACAACTTTGACTGCGGCGACATAAATTATATCTTAGGCCTCAATCAACAAATTAACGAGCTATAAAAATTTTGGATGAAACTAATGGTAGAGATCCGGAAGAGTCAGATATTCCAAAACGAAAGAGATCTAAGAAAAATGACAATATAACTGGAAGAGGAGAATTGAAAAAGGGGAAACGAGAGAGGGGTATGCAATATGAAGGAAAGAAAAAAGAAGGAGTGGTGGTCTACGATAAAATCAGAAAGGAAAAGACTTTGAATCCTTTAGGTATTTGTAAACTAAGCCAGCCAGTAACCGAAATTCAAATGCTCGAGTATGCTCGAGTATTACAGAAGAGAAAAGAAATGTGATTTAAAAAAAAAATTGGATTAAGAAGTAGGCACTTCTAGCAATATTTTGAGGACACAGGAGTCTGTTTTGTTTGCTTTAGATAAAAACATTTTTTTCTAATAATCGGATATTTCTTTTAGCAAAACTCGTACCTTCCCAAATATTTGATTATTTTTCAGGAAAATCTCGTAACTCCAATTTAACACACTTGCCTCGAATTTTATCCAACTTTTTTTCGAAAAATTATTTCTGTATAGGTATTCTTATAAATATTCGTGGAAAAAAAATCAAAACAAACCATCATACAAAATGTTTCGTGGTAAAGTTTTTTGTGCCTCCTGTAAAATTTGACCTGATGTAGTTACGAGGTCTCCTACTTTAGCCGACGCTATGTAATTAAACGCATTAATACATCTAATGGGTATCTATTATTTCTAGCAACATTAAAACTACTATTACCGCATTGAAAGCAACAAAAGCCGAACAACAGCGATTATAATGTTGCGAATCGCATTATATGCGATTCGCAATGAAATCGCTGATGTTCAGCGCAATAAAAATTATGCTACGAATAACGTCCTATTTATTATTACAAAACTAGGCGAACTCTGAACCAAGTTTTAAGCTATTGCATAGCTTTTATCGCGGGCTTTGAACTAGGACAAACAGTTTGAGCGCGGCGACCGTATCAAGAAATTCCGTAACGAAAATAAACCTAACACCGTCGTTCAGTAAATTATACAGTTCAACATTTTAGAGGTTCGCAAGTAGCTCTGTTTGGCGCAGTGGGCGAGCGACCGCTTTCTTTACCGTATGGTGTATGATGTAGCAGGTTCGAATCTCACTCGCGAAGCAGTGCGCTTTTCTTGTTTCTTTATTTTTTAATTTTTTTATTGCATAGTTTTTATCATGCAAAAAAAATATTGCATAAATATTATAATTGCATAAGTTGATAAAAAAATGCTATGCAATAGCTTTACCGCGGCAGTCCCCGAGTGCCACTTAATTTTAATCCTTGCGTGGTCTAAACTTCAGACTAGGCCACCACGCTGAAGCTAAGGACTTAGGCTTAGCCACCACGCTGGCCTAGTGCGGATTGGTGGACTTCACACACCTTAGAGAGCAATAAGAAGAACTCCCTGGTGTGCAGTTTTCCTCATGATGTTTTTCCTTTGAGTGAGTTCAAAGTTATGTGCGTTAAAGTATCAATTGCTTTAATGGTGAAGGAAAACATCCTTAGGAAGCATGCCTCACAGTTCTTCATAATCTTCTCAAAGGTGTGTGAAGTTCGCCAATCCGCAGTTGGCCAGCGTGGTGGACTATGGCCTAAAGCCTTCTCATTCGAGAGGAGACTTGTGCCCAGTAGATGGCCAGCGATAGGTTGAGTTGAGATGAATTGATGACAATGCGTTGACTTTGCGGACTACAAAACACGTTACTAATAATAATTATAAAACATGTAACTTTAACAATTGAATAATAGAGTGAAAATCCTATACTCCTACTAATATTATAAATGCTAAATATTTGTGAAGATGGATGGATGGATGAATGTTTGTTACTCTTTAACGCGACAACGAATAAACCGATTTGGCTGAAATTTGGAATGAAGATAGCTAATACCCAGGATTAGCACATAGTAGGATAGGTATTTTATCCCGGAAAATTTAAGGGTTCCCGTGGGAATTAAATAAATAACTTTTATCCACGCGGACGAAGTCCAGCGGGCATCATCTAGTTTCTTTATACCCAATAATGTTTTCGAGACTTAATGATGAATTTTTGAAGATAGAGACAATGTCCATACGAAAATAAACTCAACAACTTTAGTGATAAAGTTGATTTCTAAATGTATATAAAACTTATTTAGGTTGCTGACCTCCGTATAATGTAAGACTAGTGTGTATATTAATTTGTTGGCGTTCATTTGTGTTTTAGTTTCTATGAATGTTAATTGTTAAAGCCTGACAGTTACATCGGGTTACTGCTTCGGGTCTCAAAGGCCATTTATAATACACATTGTGATGGCGTTTTAGGGTGAAAGGTTCTAACCACATTAGTTCGTAAACTTCACTGAATAGCCGTTTGTTTAATGTTGGTTTCAGTTGATTGTGTCATGTTATTTAATGTCAGAATTAGGTTGTATGCTTTATGTTATGTGCTTTATAATGAACTTAGTTATTAAGCTAGTCTCTTTTGATAATTTGTTATTATTTAATACGTTTCGTTCTTTCGCCTTGTCTCCTATAATACTGCCATGCATGCTTTAGACTTAGTTTCCACGGCGCGGTTCGCGGCCCGCGCCCGCAGCGGTTGCGGGCCCGCGGCCTCCGTACAATGCAGATTTATATGGAAAATGAAGCAGCAATTTCCACGGGCGGTTTGCGCCCGCGGCGGGCGCGGTAACAGCGGTACCGCAACCGCTGCGGGTACCGCAACTCAGTCTTAAACTTCCATTTTTTTAACTAAATAATATATCTAACTTCGGTACCTTTGGGGTGAATAGACATTCTATGTACTTATTTCTTCTTGATAATTCGCTCGCTGGTGTGACTGCAGTCAAAAGCGCATATTTCACCAACGTCGAGTGACGTCTTACCGAGGAATAAATTGGGCGTTCTGACAGTTTTTGTATTGAAAATACTGTCAAAATATCAAAACGCTCGGACAAGACTTATTGTACGTTGGAAATCGGGCCCTAAGTAGGTATATTAAAAAAAATTCTTCATGCATCGATTTTTTTATTGCTGAGTTCACAATAAAAAAAAAGGTTACTAAAGGTTACTAGGTTTTTTTATTTTTATTTTTTAGAGGTTACTTATAATAACTAGTGGTCCGCCCCGAACTGAGACCTCGCGGTAACGGTATCCCATGATTATTCATTCAATCGATACATGATAACCAAAACTGACATTATTATTATGCCCGTTTTCACCAAACATACCTAAATCATCCCCTAAGTAGGAGTCTCTTAACGTAGGTAGCTCCTAAATACAATCCTAAGTCCTAACATCCGTCCCAATATCCTTTTAGGTGTCCCGTACAGGATCGTGATAAATAAGTTGACAGAAAACATCAATCACCTAACTTATAGGTAGCCCGTAAAGGTTAGGGAACGTTAGTGAAAACATTGAATTATTATGTAGGTACTAACGAGTGAAACTGGGTTACGGGCATCTGTACAAATCGTCATCTATCGACGCGAATAGAAAATATCTATACAATATTTAACTAAAATTTAACTAAAAAATAATTTTAATTGAATAATATGGTACAAAAAAAATTACAATACAATTATTGTATTATAATAAGTAACTAAATAATAATGGTCGACGCAAAACTGTTTTTGGGATAGGTCGTTAGTCGTAACTCGTAGTTCCATGGGAATAGTTACTGACTGCGCCATCTATTAGCATTATTGTGAAGCTATGTTGATGCGATATGAATTACTGATGTACATTAAAAATTAAATAATCTCGTTTCTTTATAATATTCATATAATTTTAGTATTTGTTGTTCAAGTACAGGATATAAGTGACCTAAAAACATAAAATCAGTTTGAAAATCCATAGCGGATTTTCCTAGAGAGCGTCTTCAAGCGAGCGTATAAAATCGCCACTTTGAAAGCCCCCCATTTCGTCAATTTTAAGGTAAAAATTAAAAAAAATATATTTTTGTACTCAGTTCAAAATTATCTTTAAAATGATATGTAACAATTTTATGTAACGCGATATTTTTTTTTTACTTCGCATTCGCTTCTATGAGAGCCCCCCTGAAATAAAGATTTTTATAACTTTTTAAGCCATTTTCGGCTGGAGGCCATCGGTTTACATATTATATCTAAATTTGAAGTAATTACGTTCAGTAATTCAAAAGTTATAAGGCTCTGACAGACGGACGGACGGACGGACGGACAAGAGCAAATCGCTCTAGTTAACTCAGAGACCTCGCTTCGCTCGGTCAACTAGTGGTTCGCCCCGAACTGAGACCTCGCGGTAACGGTATCCCATGATTATTCATTCAATCGATACATGATAACCAAAACTGACATTATTATTATGCCCGTTTTCACCAAACATACCTAAATCATCCCCTAAGTAGGAGTCTCTTAACGTAGGTAGCTCCTAAATACAATCCTAAGTCCTAACATCCGTCCCAATATCCTTTTAGGTGTCCCGTACAGGATCGTGATAAATAAGTTGACAGAAAAAATCAATCACCTAACTTATAGGTAGCCCGTAAAGGTTAGGGAACGTTAGTGAAAACATTGAATTATTATGTAGGTACTAACGAGTGAAACCGGGTTACGGGCATCTGTACAAATCGTCATCTATCGACGCGAATAGAAAATATACTGTTAGCGGACTGTCGCCATCTTGGAGCAAAAACGTGCGCGGACGAATCCGAGCGCGCGCACGAGTAACACCGAGCCGATCTACGAGTCGGGAGAGGCGACGATGGAGCGATCGTCGGCCTTATAAGCGCAGCGTGCTATTTGTTCGCCCTCTTTTGTTGGGACGAGCGTACCGTCAACATCTCTTAATCGTGATGAGTAATAATTGTCCATTGGTTGATTTGTTCTGTTAGATAGTTACCCTCACGTTCAGATGGTGGTTTTGTCTGTCGTGCTGTGGTTTAGCTGAGTGGAAAGGGGCCGTTGTAGGGGCTGGTGGAGACGGCTTAGGTAAGGTTTCAGCGTTTTAAACTAGCGGCACGCTATGATGGCCGGTTTGACGTTTGTCCGCTCATGAAGTTCCGTATTAATTGATAACGACTTTGAAGGAAATAATTGTATTACTTTATTGACGATAGTGATGTGCAGAGATTCATAAATTTTATCGAATGTAGTTTTAGGTTTAGGACTCAAAATTTATTTATTAAATTGATTTCTAAAATGTATACAAGTGTAGAAAAATCAGTTTGCACCATTTAAGGGGTGAATGTACTTGTGAATATGAACAATTTTCACTATGTGGACAAACCTCTGAAATCGCAAAAAAATATCAGCTGTTTCATACAAAAGGTAAAATTTTTATTTTTATATGATATATACCACAACTCGGCATTTGGTTTTCTAAATTGAAAATTTTTAAAAATGGAATCTAATACGATCGTCACATAGGATCGCTGGCTAGCACAACTACTACCTCCGGCAAACTCGCGTCAATGCTCAATGCAAAACAAAGCAGTTTCGAATTGACGTTGCTTCGAAAAGTATAAACTGTCAGTGCAATGCGATTGTGATATAGTTTTGACCTGGCTTTGGATTTCAAATATTGATACTGCATTACTGTTGACCCTTGCTCGTTAATTTGGACTCTGTTCAAGCCCTTTGTTGTGGATTTCGTCGATATGACCGAACGTACGCAGAGAACTGTTCTAAATAGTCAGACACGTGAGTTCGTAATACGCCTTCGTAACTATTTCGATCGTGAAGCTCAAAATGGAGGGCCAATTTTACCTATAACGTCAGTGGTTGAACGCGTAGCTGATGCGCTTAATATTGGACAACGAACTGTTAGACGGATAACTAAAAAAAAATATGGCGAGACTGGCACAGAAGAAAATAAACTTCACACACCAAAAAAGAGAAAACGAGCAAAACCAGTCGTAGGCATCGATAGCTTTGATGCCGATGCTATCCGAAGACATGTTTACGGCTACTATTTACAGAAGGAGTATCCAACAAGAAAAAAGTTGGTGCATTCACTGAAGGAAGCTGGATTATTCTTCGGTGGGGAAAGTTCTTTAACGAAGATTTTGAAGACCATTGGATTTCGATACAAAAAATGTAACAAACGCAAAATATTGATGGAAAGATTTGATATAGCGATGGCAAGGTATACTTTTTTACGGCAAGTGAAAGAAATCAAAAATTGGCAAAATGTTGTGTTCTTGGATGAAACATGGCTTAATGCTAACCATACTGTAGGCCGTTCTTGGAACGATGACACAGCAGCATCTACTTCCAAAGTTCCTGTAGGAAAAGGATCGCGACTTATAATTTGTCACGCCGGAACCATCAACGGGTTTGTCGAAGGTTCTCTCATGGCTTTTGCGTCAAAAACCACTGGAGACTATCATGAAGACATGAATGGAGAAAAGTTTACTGAATGGTTTACCTCAATGTTGTGTAGCCTCCCTGAACCATCTATTATAATTATGGACAACGCCCCATACCACTCGATGCAAATTGACAAGCCACCTGCCCAATCCCAAAAGAAAGCTGATATCGTCGCATGGCTTCGTAAAAATGGCGTAGATGCAAACATGAATATGTTAAAAGCGGAATTAGTACGTCTTTTAAAAGAAAACAAACCAACCAAGATCCGATACGTCATTGACGAAATAGCATTAGAACATGGGCACAGAGTTATACGGTTACCGCCTTACCATTGTGAGTATAATGCGATTGAGTTGGTGTGGGCTCAAATTAAGGGATATGCTGCAAGACACAATACAGAACCCCCATTTACCACAAAAAAAATGCTAAAATTATTAGAAGAAGCTTGTGAACATGTGACTAAAGGAGACTGGGAAAAGGTTGTGAATAGAACTGTTAAATTAATAAGGGAAGATTATGAAAGAGATGTGAAAATAGATAATATTATAGAAAACGAACATATAATTATTAATGTAGGTGATGATAGCAGTGACGACAGTGAAAATAGTAGTATGGACGAATCTGATTAATTATGGCCTTTTGTGGCACCTTTTTTGGTATCTTTTGTATTCATATGTTTCTTGTGTGCATATAAAGTATGTATATTCATTTTCATTCAAATATTCAGTTCGTTCAAATAAATTAAATAAACATATACATTTTTGTTTTATTAAAACTATTTAATCAGGTACAAAAACAAAACTTAATTGTTTTTTGTTCGAGAATAAATTGACATTCCACATCACTATTGTAATGTGTCAAACCGGCCATCATAGCGTGCCGCTAGTGTAAGAGATGTGTTCTCTTAAAGCCTGATCAGTTCTTTTTTTTAATTAAATCCGCTTCTGATAGCCAATAATACAATATTTAACTAAAATTTAACTAAAAAATAATTTTAATTGAATAATATGGTACAAAAAAAATTACAATACAATTATTGTATTATAATAAGTAACTAAATAATAATGGTCGACGCAAAACTGTTTTTGGGATAGGTCGTTAGTCGTAACTCGTAGTTCCATGGGAATAGTTACTGACTGCGCCATCTATTAGCATTATTGTGAAGCTATGTTGATGCGATATGAATTACTGATGTACATTAAAAATTAAATAATCTCGTTTCTTTATAATATTCATATAATTCTAGTATTTGTTGTTCAAGTACAGGATATAAGTGACCTAAAAACATAAAATCAGTTTGAAAATCCATAGCGGATTTTCCTAGAGAGCGTCTTCAAGCGAGCGTATAAAATCGCCACTTTGAAAGCCCCCCATTTCGTCAATTTTAAGGTAAAAATTTAAAAAAAAATATTTTTGTACTCAGTTCAAAATTATCTTTAAAATGATACGTAACAATTTTATGTAACGCGATATTTTTTTTTTACTTCGCATTCGCTTCTATGAGAGCCCCCCTGAAATAAAGATTTTTATAACTTTTTAAGCCATTTTCGGCTGGAGGCCATCGGTTTACATATTATATCTAAATTTGAAGTAATTACGTTCAGTAATTCAAAAGTTATAAGGCTCTGACAGACGGACGGACGGACGGACGGACAAGTGAAAATCGCTCTAGTTAACTCAGAGACCTCGCTTCGCTCGGTCAATAATTAGCGTAGGTATTACCAACGAATTCAGTTGATGATGGACAAAAATTTCCCGGAAGAAAATAAATCAAACCCAGGTCATATATTTTTCTCACCTCCGGGCGGAAAGCGTCAATTTTCCTCCCGCTGCGCTAAACGAAAATGTCGCTTTCCGCCTCCGTCGAGGAGAAAAATAGTATACACACCACGGGCAGTAAATAAGAAAGCCTCAGATCACATGTTTATTGACCTCGGCTTCGCCTCGGACAACAATTACATGTGATCTGAGACATTTCTTATTTTACTGCCCTAGATGTGTAATGTACTATTTTGTGACGTAAAGATTCCCACTGCTACAATAGATATTCATTATATTTAATTACAGAGGCTTTATGCCTAATTAACGATTGACGCATTGTATTCGAATGGTACTACAATGTGACACTATTAAAGTACCATAGTCCATAATGTACCAAAAAATACTACTACACAATAATATACGTATGATAATTATTATTCAAAAAACACGTTCCCTAATGATGAGATTATGTACGCTATAAATTTCATTAACAATCGGCTCACAATACGGTCTGAGAGCTGACGGAGAATTTAGGAAAAGTGCTTGGTATAAAGCTTATACATACCTACTTTGTAATATCTATATTTTGTTCAGCAGCATTTTGGCAGTCTGTGGGAGATCCACGTGTTTTTTAAGTAATTTTTTGCCAAAAAATATTTTTTACTAAAATAAAATTCACTACAACAAAGCTTAAGTAAGTGGTAAGTAGTAAGTTCGGTCAGATTAACCTCAAATACATAATTAACGTGGACCTACCACAGTTTAACTTATGTCTAAAATCTAAATCTATTTGGACAATGTACATACTAGCTAAGGTAGGTAGTGTTGGAGTAACGGCATCAAGCATATCGCAACATTTGAGACTATAGCAATCTTATAATCACAATTTGGTAACGCATTATATTGCTCTTAAATAAATAAATAATTTAGCAAAAAAAATTGTACATATCACAAAAAAATTTGGTCTAAAGTCCAAAAATATTCCGTTAAAATCTAATCAAAATTCAAAAGAATTCAAAATTATTTATTTCATGTAGGCCAACTTGTGGCTCTTATGACAAGTCAGGAATCTACCACTGGTTCGAAAAGCTGATTCTGCTGAGAAGAGCCGGCAAGGAACTGAGCAGTTGCTCTTTTCAAAGCAAAAATGTAACAAAATGTAGCTTATCTTTCATGTGGACAGCTGAAGCAAAGCTGATTGCTTCCAAACAACCTTGTCATTAAGTAATTCACTAACCGTATAATAGCCTCTACTTATTAAATCTTATCAAACTCCTCTTCCGACTTTCCGACCCGCTCTCACAACAATATATTATCTGTGCCTGTTGTAATAAAAGTAAAACCACACGTGGTACAGATCGCGAATAAACGTCACAAGCCACGTCTTGTAATTTATCTTTTCAACAATCATTTTTACCGCGCTTTCCTGCTCCCACCCCCCCTGTGATTAATGATGGATGGATTCCTGAATAATTACCAAGACTTTTAATATTCAAGTGATTTTCGAAGATATGCCATTTTGAACTTTGTGACACACCGATTAGAGCACACATCGTTTTGTTTGAATCAGATGACCCTTAATGTGTGTCACAAAAAAAAAACGGCGTAAGTGACATTTAAGGAAACGACCGAAAATATGTTTTGCATAAATCGTGTGAGGAATTATTGTCGGGTGATTGTTGCATTAATAAGCAACAAAGGCGAGAATACAATTGAATGCGAAATCTCCACTCGAGTTTTAAGGGTAGTGTGCGTTATTAATTTGTTATAATTGTCCCCCCTCGTCTCATATTTGCTCGCATGTGGCATTTTTATTGCGAATTACTCGCAATCATTAATTTTGTTTTTCTTTTCAACACTCGTGAAAGTGAATGTGTTTCGAGTGGCAGTATTATATCGTTTGTGTGCGAGAAATATGCGTGTATTAGAATATTATTTATTTTTGTTCGCTCCTCGAGTGATTCTTTATTAATGTTCTGTATCGGTTACAATGGCTTTCATTATGGATTGTTTAGTCAAATATCGTTTATTACCCTTGGGGATTATAGCTTTGTTCTATTATGAGTTATGACGATTATAACGAATATTGAAAAATATTTCCTCAGAATTCTCAGAAAATATTTTTCAATATTTTTCAACGAATATTGAAAAATATTTCTTCAGAATTCTCAGAAAATATTTTTCAATATTCGTTATAAGTTAGTCGTTATAATTACTTATAGTGTAGTACAAAGCTTCGTACCTTAAAGTACCAGTACGTTCGTCAGTAGCCAGTAAGTCAATGTAATTGAAAATTCCCATCTCAATTCACTAACTCTGTTAAAAGTAGTTTTTAAATCTCTGCCAATCTTTTTATTACAACTTGAATTTTGAAAAATAATCTTTATTATGCATAATTCGACGATAATAATCTCCTGATAACGCCAAATAAGCATTATAATAATTTTTTCTCGTATTTTATTTACGTGAATTTCTGTAGATGCAGAAAAACTGTATAAAAATTATTAAAAGCGTATGTTTTGTATTACAGTTCATAATATTCTTTTTTTTTTCAAAATTGCCCCTAATTATTGCCAATATATACATGTACCTAATAACCATGTCAATGCATGAGTCACAAGCTACCGCGCACTTTAAAGCCTAAGCACCAACTCATATCACTTTAATTTGCAATACTAATTCAAAAGGAAGCGTTCAATAGCATAATCGTTAATTTTATTGCAACTTTCGCGCACGGCCATTGAGGCCACCCTCTGTTTGAGGACAAATTAATTTGCATACCCATTATGGTGCGGAACCCTCCGTTTACATGTAAATGCTCTTGTTTATTTGTCAAATTCGGTTTGCTGTGATTTAGTGGTACTATAGATATGTGTTTGCTAAAATAATTTTGGTTAAAATTGCGAATGTTGAACCCCAAAGCTATGAAAATAAATAATAATAAACTGTAATAATATCTTCTTAATATATATAAATTACGTGTCACGTTGTTTGTCCGCGATGGACTCCTAAACTACTTATCCGATTTTGATCAAACTTCGTAACTATCTGTAATTTGGTTCAACTTGAAAGATAGGATATTTTTAGTAGTTATTTGTTTTTTTATATAGGTAAGTTGGCGGTACGAAGTTCGCCGAGTCAGCTAGTCTTAATATATATATATATATATATATATATATATATATATATATATATATTAATGTATATAAATTACGTGTCACGTTGTTTGTCCGCGATGGACTCCTAAACTACTGAACCAATTTTGATCAAACTTCGTAACTATCTGTAATTTGGTCCAACTAGGATAGTTTTTTTTATTAAGATAATTTATTAGTTTTATTTGTTGGCGGTACGAAGTTCGCCGGGTCAGCTAGTAAACTATAAAATATAATAATGAATTTAAATAAATCCCCCTCCCCCCTTAAGTTCTAGGGATTTTTGTTTCCATTACGGGTAGATAGCCAGTCTATTAATTATACCTAGCGTCTGTCTCGGATTACACCAGGCTTAATTTCCCTAATTTTTTGTAAGTTAGCCGTCGACTGTGTGATTTTACTTGGCGGTAAGTGACGATGCAGTCGAAGATGGAAACGGGTTGACCTGGAAAGGATATAGGATAGGCCAAAATAATTGGTTTCTAATTTCTATACAGCATCGTGCCGGATCGCTAAATCGCTTGGCAACAGGTCTTTGAAGGTAGGTTGGTAACTAGCCACGACCAAAGCCTCCCACCAGATCAGACCAGAAATTAAAAATAGCATTTCAGAAATTATAAAATTCTACATTATCCCGGCCAAGAATTGGACGTCGGTCCTCTCACTTTCACTACGCCAGAGAGGTAATCAAAATCTTTGGACAGAGAAACCCACTCTTGAAAAAACTGAGCATCTGATTTTGGTGTTCATTAAGAGCTGTGCAACTCAACATCAAAATGACATCTCATAACTTCAGTTTAACCGACGTTTAAACTAAACAATCAATATAGGTATAAAAAAAATTAATACCCAAATCGATCGTTAAGCGTCGCTAACGAAGGAGTGAGTGGTGGGTAAATTGTTCCGTGTGGCTTGTCGCCAAGGGTCGCAGAGTGCCACTGAATATAACGAGCTCTCGAATCTATACCTATTCGTACGAGCACCGCTGGAAGGCTTAATAGTTGATTAGCTGCGATTTTTATGAGGAGAAATGCGAAGGGATTAAATTGGAATATAATATTGGTGATTATTTGAAATGCACTTACAGCGTTTTGTGCCTATAGCGTGTTAGCGTGACGATTTAAATCATTATTATGATAACAAATTAACGTAAAATTCCTTATGCTCCTATAGGTCTATATACTATCGTGTTATAAATGCGAACAGTAGGATAATTATTATTCACGTGATGAAATCGTATCTACATCTTATTTAGAACTACCTACATAGTAGAGAGCTCCACCGAATTCGTGATGTGATGTGGGTCGAATGTGGGTCACACATTGTCGGATAATATGACAAAGAAACAATGCGATTCTTCACCCTTTTACTTGGAGCTATAATTTTTTTGCATGAATAGGTATAGTTGAGGACCTGGAGAGTGACATAGGCGGACTGAAAATTGAGAAGTCAACGGTTAAAACGCCATCCGTTTCACTAAATGTTGCATCCACCTTCTCTGAGATGAGAACAAACCTTACGTATCTATAGTAGTTATTAGTAGGAAAAGGGAATGTTAGTCATAATAATCAGCACCGTTAATAAAAAAAATATAAATAAATTGGTGTACCTACCTGATTGAACATATTATGTCACTGAAAACTTAATTTTTAATGCAATTAAGTTATTAACTTTAAAAGGGGAACAATATCGCTTACAATAACTTTTGTATCGCGTCTAAGCCACACATGCCCACTCCAAAGTCCATTTTAAAAGTTTTCGAGTGCCGCGTTGTACCAATGTTATTCTGTTAAACTCAGTTATACCCTTTGTTCGTGATATCCATTCAGGTTATTAAATTGTATTATATTATGATATTATTTAAAAAGATATACCTTCCACATTAGAGCCATTCACTCAGAGTCATTCGCGCGTGAAAACTGACGGAACTTTCCGGTCTTCAAGTGGTCTCATTCATTCGATCGTTGCGTAAAATTATTGGCTCTATTTAAATAAAAATGGCTCTATTTAAGAGGTGATAGAGTTTAAATTTGATCATGTTCTTTTGTTAGAAACACAGATAGATACCTATAGTTCTTAGGATTTTGTATGGTTTTTCAAGTAGCCGCATCCGTTTCTGATATTGATACCTTTTTACGTCTAACTCTGCAGGGAGGGACACGTTTTCCCACCTTTATGTGGCTTGCATACGTACCGAACTATCTACCTACGTAAGATTCTTGATCTCACCTGATAGAGTAATGGTTTATTCTACCTTTGCCAGATTCAATGAGGAAGCACGCTACCAGTGAAGTGCATATCCGTTATAAGGACAGTAACTATTGCAGTAAAACTGACGGTAGCACATAATTCATCCGCCCAAAATTATTCGTAATGCGATGACCGTAATCCGAGGAATTAACTAAGCGATGACTGGTGTTTGCATGATCTAAATCTGGTACATTCTGTTCTCCAACAATCAGTAATCAGCTTTGGTTAGATTTGCCTGATTTCTGACCCCCTTGAATAAAGCTAAAAGCAAGCTTCGGTAAAATTGAGCCTGCTCGCTTAGCATGCACGTCGAAGTGATATCTCGCGCGAAGAGAGAGAGAGAGATATTGTCGATATAGACTAATTTCACGTTCGACGAATCCATGTGTGGACATGCAACCATGTTAGTTTCGATAAAGATATAGAGATAATACGAGAAAAGGCGAATTTTCTCGCGCGTGCATGCTAGGCGTGCAGGACTTTTATTATGAACAATGTAAAAGAAACCTTACATTTTATCCGAATTTTGAAATCAAAAATTCCAGAGCTGGCGGCGATGGAACCCACATTTCTCGGGGAACGTGCCCAGCTTACACTACAGCCGCCTCGATCTACACGCCAGCAACGAAATTGATAAAATTAGTAATGTGTATGTATCTTCTTTTGCAGTAGAATATGTATCAGTATAGGCATAGTTCGAAGAGCTGATGGTCGTTGGGGTCCCTGGGTGCTGGAGTGGCGACCGCGCACCGGGAAGCGCAGTTTCGGCAGACCCCCACTTGGTGGACCGACAACATCAAACGAGTCGCAGGAAGCCGCTGGATTCAGGCGGCGTAAGACCGAAGCCTGTGGAAGTCCATGCAAGAGCAAGTCCAGCAATGGACGTCTATTGGTTGATAAAGAAGAAGAAAGCCTAAAAGTATTTTTATGCCTTTTAAAATCTCAACCCAGCCGATAATAATCTGAACCGATTTCGCTTAGATGAGCGTACAAAGGTATACAAGCAGGTATGCAGTGGTAGGTATACTTCATCACGTGTTCGCAAACAATTTATGTGTATGCTGATCAAGGGCTAAGGGCCAGGACCCAAGTATGCATTAAACTGTGACCTCCCCCGAGACTGGACGCGTGACTCGCCAGATTAACCCTAATATCCGGGCAGGCTGGACTTTGCATACCAATGGGGACTGACACACTTTCATAAAGTTAGAAAGAAAGAAAATACATTTATTCAAACACTGTTTTACAGACAAACATTTCACATACAATAATTGTACATCCTTACTAATATTATAAATGCGAAAGTGTGTTTGTTGGTTTGTCCTTCAATCACGCCGCAACAGGGCCACGGATCAACGTAATTTTTTGCATGGGTATAGTTGAGGACCTGGAGAGTGACATAGGCTACTTTTTATCCCGGAAAATCAAAGAGTTCCCGAGGGATTTTAAAAACTAAATCCACGCGGACGAAGTCGCGGGCATCAGCTAGTAAGAATATATTTGTCTCTGACATCACCCAGAAAGGGAGTACTGCTCAGCCTTGTGCCCTGAATCATACCTACTTCCAGATGCATACATAATTCCGGACGCTGATTTTCAGCTGTGACCCGGGTGACATCACAGTCAACGAAATGACTATACACTTATACCTAAACTACATGAACAATAATAACAGAAGACTATATGATCAGTAAGAGAATCAACAAACGTAACGTGTAAGTAAATAATAATTAAATATTATACATCTATTAAAAATTATCTTAAAATATAATATTAAGTTAGAAACCTATTTTATTTTTCATCGTAAGCCTAGGAAGGTATGGAGGGTAGATCCACCATTGGCAAAGGCTCAACATTTAATATCAGTAAGTACCTACTTATTATGTAGCAGTAAGTATAATATGCATGCTACACCGCTTGCGCGGACTTGAAATTGCTGGCACAGGGGGCGAGGATGTATAGACTCCTGCAAACTGATATCTTTCATGCTCTCTGGTGCAGAGGAGTGGCATAGGTAAATATGGACGTATGTTGGGACTTGGGAGGCATTATGGAGAAGAGAGAAAAAAGAGAAGAGCAAGAGAGAAAACATTAATAGGCGCAGGCGGTCTACAGTCTGCACGAAGTACCTAATGCAAAGCGGCTCCGTGCTGATCTGAGAGTCCTGAGGAGGTTGTTCTAGTGATCTAGTCCGTGCGAATAGGAAACACCCCGCCATGAAACAGAAGTCAAATGAAAATATAATAAATAAGGGTTCCATTTTTACCATTTTGGTATGGAACCCTAAAAAGTAGGCTACTAAAATTAATTGTAACGAACTAAAAAAAATTTGGAAGTAAGTAGTTTTTTTTCGTCTTCTTTTTATTGCGGCACAGAGATTTCATTTTCTCTATGCGCCATATTTCATTAAGTATATATTTTCATCCCAGTCGATGTGATGAGACCCTCATGCAAAAAGGGTCTCACTAAGATTGATTGTCTAAGCACTACGCTTTGAATATATTGGAGGCTATTTTAAGCGAGATTACATCGCGAAAATTTACAGAGAGCATTCATAAAGACCCTAAACTTATTTCCTTGTAGGTTGCTTTTCTTATATTTCGCTCTATTATAGGTGGCACTTTCTGTAACTCTACAATGTAGAGTCTACAATATTGGCCACAAGAAAGCTCATAGACTTTTACTGTTGAAAGAGTGGGACGAGTTTAGAGAATAATTACCGATATTCAGCTGGGTACACTGAGAAAAAATTCTTGGACCGCCATACTTTTTTACGTAGCAAAAGAGGATACTATTACGTTTGTAGCTGGTGCCATGTTGATTACGTAGCTAGATTACGTAACATGGTGTTGCTCCTAAACGTCACAGTAAGGTGCAACATTATTAAGTATGCGGCGCCTATGTTACGTATTCTGCACCAGTGGTAAGTAATAAATCGCAAGCTGCTTACGTAAGTAGTTCATTTAAGTAGCTTTTTTTCTCAGTGTACCTACCTTAATAACAAAAATCACAGATACATGGCGTTATAATTCACAATGTAACTATTTTTCGTAAATAATGCTTAGATAGAGCTTTTCGAGGCACGGGGACACACCGCCAAGTCCTAACTCGACGAATTTTTTGACGAAAAACCCAAAATCTATTTTTGACCAAACTGCAGTCGAACATTCTAAACTTGCGGGCAAGAGGGGCAGCGATCAGCAAACCTTCTGCGCGCAGCTTATACCAGTGCCCTTTGTGGTTTTCTACTCAAAGACCAGTACCAGACCAACAAGGCACGTGGCGTAATATGACAGTTGACATATTTTGACCAAACCATAGATTTGGGATTGGTAGTCGCGTCGTACATACTAAGCTACCAATCCTTACTCTATGGAAAAAAACCATTAAACTGAAAATCACCAGCACATTACAGCAAAGTAAATAGAAGCAAGTGTTTCACTTCAGATTCGAAGTATTGACGACACAAGTTCTGTCCTTACAAACATAAATAATTATTCGAAATTCTTCTTGTGACCTCAAACAATCGTGAATAATATTGAAGTTATTTTTGTCAAGTTAGAATACTTCAACCTTACTTAAACCAACAGCTATGCAAATCACCTGACACTAACTAAAGAAAAAACTGACATATTGGGAGCTTGACGAGCTTAGGTACGCCAATATTGGACAATAGTTCATTCTATAATTTTTCACACTCTACTAAACCACAAAAGAGCAGCCTATCCGTCTATTTCCGGTAAGTGTCCACCACATTTGGAACGAAGTTCCTTTTCGGAGCGGTTTATCGGATGGAGGTTGGGCGAAAAAAGTGTAAGAATTTTCCGTCACGACACTAAACTTACTTATGATACTACGTCTGCCTACGTTTATTACACATGGTGCATCATAACTTTGGTGGCGTAGGGGTTTAAACGAAGGAGTGTAACTATCGGTTCGGGGGTTCGAATTCTGACTTCAGTTTTTTTTTTGAAGCAGGAACTTCTTAGTTCCAGCCGAATGTCCCACGACACTCAACTTTTTTTAAGAATATCAGCCAAGCTCAACTTGAAAGTATTCAATCTCCCCTTCCGGCGGAAAGCTTGTGTAGGAGTTAGTACGACAATAGTGCAACGGTGGGAATCGAACCTGCGATTTTTAAGTTTTCAGTCCGCAGAGTTCGTTGGGTTGGGCTATTGATGTTGAAGGTGATCGCATATCTGCACCTGCCCGTAAGAGCCACAGTTGGCGTATTATGACGCAAGACGTATTATCACGTATTTGTCTCGTGGAAGCTTTGGCCGTGGCTAGTTACCACCCTACCGTCAAAGACGCGTGCCGCCAAGCGATTTAGCGTTCCGGCATGATGGCGTGCAGAAACCAATTAGGGGTATGGGTTGAATGCTCACTGTCATACCCCTTCCAAGTTAGCCCGCTACCATCTTAGACTGCATCGTCACTTACCATCAGGTGAGATCGCAGTCAAGGACTAGCTTATCATCGAATAAAAAAAAGAATTTCCAGTACTACAGTAAACATGCGTGTAACGTCAGCAGCAAAATTCGGCTGCATTTACAATAGCCAGTAAGTAATATTAAGACAATGATTTTATTACGCGTTATACGAGGATCACTTACAAGCTCCTTTATCCCGGAGCATGTCATTTTCATCGATTAATGATTGACAGTCGGACAAAGGAACACTCTTTATGACTCTCCTGCGAGTCGCTTTCTTATCACAATCAAGATTATAACACGTCCAAAGAACAACGTACTAAGCGACGTTCCTTTTTACAGCGACAAGGTTCCATAATACATCGTGGTTGTAAGGACATGGAACTTTGTTAGCGCAGGGTTTGTAAGGCATAAGCTTAGTTGTGTTGGATGGAATGCGACAAGTAAATGATAGTCATTATTGTTTGACGAATATCGCTTTAATGACGCTCGACTCTTAATCTGATAATGCTGTACTCGATGTTGTCTTATTTTGTGCGGGACAATGCACAATGGGTGTTATTTTG
This sequence comes from Oeneis ivallda, assembly GCA_029955525.1. NCBI lineage: Eukaryota > Metazoa > Arthropoda > Insecta > Lepidoptera > Nymphalidae > Oeneis > Oeneis ivallda. The sequence continues at coordinate 27,911,955 of JARPMR010000002.1, read as the reverse complement.
TTGTGAACGGGACAAGGGAATTTATTACTGATTTGTTTTATTGAATCCACTTCGGAATATTTGTTTACAAAAACACAGTAAATATTAAAAGATATACAAAGAAACTTTAAGCAATTAACTATCACTTACTTCAGCGGTGAAGGAAAACATCGTGAGGAAACCTGCACATCTGAGAGTTCTTCATAATGCTCTCGAAGGTGTGTGAAGTCCACCAATTCGCATTGGGCCAGCGTGGTGGACTATGGCCTATAACCCTTCTCTGAGAGGAGACCTGCGCTCAGTAGTGAGCCGTTGATGGGTTCCTAATGATGATGATGATGATACAAAGAAACTAGCTGATGCCCGCGACTTCATCCGCGTAGATTTAGTTTTTAAAATCCTTCGGGAACTCTTGGATTTTCCGGGAGAAAAAGTAGCCTATGTCACTCACTCTCCAGGTCCTCAACTAAGTATACCCATGCAAAAAATCACCTCGATCCGTCGCTCTGTTGCGGCGTGATTGAAAGACAAACCAACAAACCAACAAACACACTTTCGCATTTATAAGTATGATTGTCAACTATATAAATATTTCACTGTTGTACTAATATAATGGATGACACAATAGTTAATAGTAGTATTAGATCAAAATGAATAAATTGCAATCTTTTGACTTTTCTACGAACTGTACTAAGCTCAGCAATCTCCGAAAACTAAGAAATCTTTTTATCCGTGAGCCGATTTTGATAAAAACATGCTGCCCCATTAAATTAGTAGTTTTGCAGATTAGCATGTAATAATGAGCCCTATTGTTACACTTCCTACACCACTTGGTAAATATTTTCAATCAATTAATAGACACGATAGTTTTACAGTAGTTAGAAGATAATGTTTTACGTAAATATTTATTAAATTAATTAATTTATTCTCAAAAATTCTTTGCAAAAATAAAAATTTATGACTTTTAAAAAACCGCTCGACCCCGATTTCGATGAAACTTAAATGGATTCTTACCTGGGGTAAGATACCCTTTCAAAAAAAAAGAATTTTCCAAATCGTTTCAGGCGTCTTCGAGTAATCGGTCTGTTTGTTTGTAGTAATCTAAGGAAGTCTGTTAAAAATCATCTGTAAAGAAATATGGAAAGTGCGTATCCCTCGTTCAATACATCTGTTGAGGGGATAGTGGGAGATGGATAATAAGTTTTTATTGAAACTAGACGGGCTGGGACTGACAACAATGGACGGCGAGTGACGCGACACGCGAGGGTGCGGGTTCGATTCAGGGTCAGCTTTCAGGAGAGCTTACTATTTGATTATCTATACTATTATTATAAAGAGGAAAGATTTTTTTGTTTGTTTGTTTGTACCGAATAGGCTCTGTAACTACTGGAGCGATTTTAACCATTTTTTCACCAATAGAAAGCTAAGTTATCATGAAGTAACATAGGCTATAATTTATTGTCAAAAAAATTAGAGATCCTTAAGAAAATTGCAATAATGTAGGTAACCCAAAGTAGGAAAATTTTGCATATAAAATGCATTATTTGGCGTGTGCTGAGAAAACTATTAATGATACATAAAAATGATGTACTACATTATTAAAGTACTCATTGTTTTCTACAAAAAAGTCCCCGAGGGAATATATCTAACTATCATATGTAAGTCACAATAGTAGATAGTAGCTCTTGTGTTCTAAAATTTAATTAGATCGCCTTTATTATCGTGGTATTAATTCTTCCTTACTAATACGTCATACTAATATTATAAATGCGAAAGTGTGTTGGTTTGTTGGTTTGTCCTTCAATCACGCCGCAACAAAGCTACGGATCGAGGGGATTTTTTGCATGGGTATAGTTGAGGACCTGGAGAGTGACATAGGCTTCTTTTTATCCCGGGAAATCAAAGAGTTTCCGAGGGATTTTACAAATTAAATCCACGCGGTCGAAGTCGCGGGCATCAGCTAATACGTAATATTATGAGACTGAGACATCTTTCCTTGTATGAATTTAGGGTTTACACCAGTACCTACTATGGTCATAGCTTGCTATTGACTAGTACTAGGTAGTACTTCCTTTTGACTAGGTAGTTGTTTTTCTTTTTCTTGGTACTAACAGACTGGTTTCGTAAAAGCCAGTTAGGTGTTAGCCTTTTAGGGTTTAAGGAACTGGGGTGAAGAGAAATAAGTCAATTCCCTTGTACTCACTGTTTAATACGACTGTTCACCGTGTGTACAGACTACAGCGCAGTGTACCGATAATGACTCTCCAATGAAATTTCTTATTATAATAAACAATAAATTAAAAATTTTATTTTTAAATGCAAGCTTTTAGTGGCTACATCATTAGACTCCGGATATCATCTAGGAACAGTCATCAGTGTACCTACTTGTTATGACGAATCAAACGAGCCCAAACTCGATGGGGTTACGTCGTTTTATTACAGAGTTCCGATAGCCATCTCCGTCTCTATCATCAGATCAGCTCCATGTCACAATAATATTGCATTGTCATCCGATCCGGTCTAATTCATCTTGCAATATTTGACCCAAACAAACAAATAAATAAATAAATAAACTGGCCAAGCTAAATAAAAGCTTGTAAATACGACAACCACGGCGGGGCAACTCGCTGAATCAGCAACAGGAGTCGCGTTGCGCTATGCATGTGTTCTTACAGCCTAGTGGTTAAGACTGCGGCCGTCTTTCCGGGGTGTTCTGCAGCAGAGCAGTAAAGCAGAACAGAGCAGAACAGAATAGAATAGAATAACACTTGTTGTTCAACAATAAACTCTTCTTCTTGAAAGCTTCAATGTGATTGAACGTCTGTTCATCATCATCATCATCATCATTAGCAACCCATCAACGCCTCACTGCTGAGCGCAGGTCTTCTCTCAGAAAAGGGTTATAGGCCATAGTCCACCACGCTGGCCCAATGCGAATTGGCGGACTTCACACACCTTCGAGAACATTATGAAGAACTCTCAGATGTGCAGGTTTCCTCACGATGTTTTCCTTCACCGTTGAAGCAAGTGATATTTAATTGCTTAAACGCACTTGACTCCGAAAAGTCAGAGGTGCGTACCCGGGATCGAACCTGCGACCTCCCGAACAGGAGACCACTCCTTACCACTAGGCTATCACTGCTTCCTTACCACTAGGCTATCACTGCTTCACGGTCTGATCAGACGGTCCGAATGGCATGCGATTTAGCAGTTGATCATCTAAAATCGAACCGTGTGAATCCGCAATTAGGTACTAAAAATTCTTTTATTTTACATCCATTTCACCAATTATTGATGGTTTGCCTCAAAACACCGCAGCTACGTGGGTAGTTTTGACACAAACAATTTATAGGATTCTTATCCTCACGCTCCTCCAAAGATGAGAGTCATGTCGCCTTCTATCCTTTCATAATGGTGCAAGCCGTTAATATTATGTGCAAACAAATAGTTAAATATTTTTATTGCGGATCGCTCGTAAAACTTGATTGAAGCCGCGTTTAATAACTGAGTGACAATGGATCTGAGTTATTGGCGTCTAAGCGTGTTATGGGTGTAGTTTATGGCGTTTGTTAGGCAAAGGTATGAGATTGAATTCCTTTGATCGTGCTTAGGGTCAATGCTTTAACGACTGCATGTGTGGTACGAACATGAACAATCGTTATAAGAGAGATTCTTGATTATTGGAAAGTGTCATAAATGCCCACCCAAGCTAAAACTATTAAATAGAGAGAAATCCCGTTAAATGACCTGAGCAACCAGGAACAGACGTTGGTATGTCTCGCTGGCTTCACCTCAGTAGAAACTGTAGATACCTTCTGAAGTCGTATTGTATCTTTCAAGTAAGTAAACGTGATACTAATAAGCGAACGTGAGATGAGCATTATGGAATGGACGAGGAATCTTTATGATTTGGTTTAACTACTCATTGGTGCACTTTCAACTTGCGTAGAGATATTCCTTAAGTAAGGTGCCAAAGCAAAAGCACATGCGTCTTCGCATGACGCTAACGTGTGTCGACCGATAGGTGCATCTTCTCAATCAACCGATAGACGTCCACTGCTGGACAATGGTCTCTCGCATGGACTTCCACAGGCTTCGGTCTTGTATTCAGCGTTTCCCTGCGACTCGTGTGATGTTGGTCCATCTAGCGGGGGGTCTGTCAACACCGTAATTTCCGGTGCAGGGTTGCCACTCCAGCACTCTTGACTAGGTTCTAACGCGAGGTGGAAGAGCTAACAATCCCCGCGGGACTTTGAATACCTAACTCCAAGCCGATGAAGTCGCGAGTGAAAACTAGCAGGTATAACCATTAGATATGTTAAAAAACGTTATACAAAAGATAACCGAATAGTTACCTAATTGACCGAGCGAAGCGAGGTCTCTGAGTTTACTAGAGCGATTTGCACTTGTCCGTCCGTCCGTCCGTCCGTCCGTCTGTCAGAGCCTTATAACTTTTGAATTACTGAACGTAATTACTTCAAATTTAGATATAAATATGTAAACCGATGGCCTCCAGCCGAAAATGGCTTAAAAAGTTATAAAAATCTTTATTTCAGGGGGGCTCTCATAGAAGCGAATGCGAAGAAATTTTTTTTTATTTGCGATTCATAGGTTTTCTGTGTATCATTTTAAAGACAATTTGGAACAGAGTACAACCTTATTTTTTTTTTTTATTTTTTTCCTAAACTTGACGAAATGGGGGGCTTCCAAAGTGGTGATTTAATACGCTCGCTTGAAGACGCTCTCTGGGAAAATTTTCTATATATTTTCAAGTTGTACTTATTTTCTTACTTCACTTGTATCCTGTACTTGAACAACAAATACTAAAATTATATGAATATTATAAAGAAACGAGATTATTTAATTTTTAATGAGCATCAGTAAATTTCACATAGCTTCACAATAATGCTAATAGATGGCGCAGTCATTAACTATTCCATTGAACTAGGAGTTACGACTACGATTTATCCCAAAAACAGTTTTGCGTCGACCATTATTATTTAGGTACATAATATAATAACATATTATTCTATTAAAATTATTCTTTAGTTAAATATCATTTTGTATATTTTCTATTCGCGTCGATAGATGACGATTTGTACAGATGCCCCTAACCCGTTTTCACTCGTTAGTACCTACATAATAATTCAATGTTTTCACTGACGTTCCCTAACCTTTACGGGCTACCTATGATAAGTTATGTGATGATTACTGTCAACTTCTTTATCACGATCCTGTACGGGACACCTAAAAGGACATTGGGACGGATGTTAGGACTTAGGATTGTGTTTTGGAGCTACCTACGTAAAGAGACTCCTACATAGGGGATGATTTAGGTATGTTTGGTGAAAACGGGCATAATAATAATAATGTATCGATTGAATGAATAATCATGGGATACCGTTACCGCGAGGTCTCAGTTCGGGGCGAACCACTAGTATTTTAGATATAATAATTTATAATGGAATCTAACCCTGCTTAGCGTTACTTAAGTAAGTAAATCTTGTCCACGTCCTGTTAGGTTATTGTCAATTTAAAACTGTTTAGAAATTCAAAATGTTCACAAAACACGTCACGCTCCCGTCAAAAACACATAAATACACGTCATAACGATTCAATATCGAAGTGTTTCAGTTACCCTACGAATCGATACAGTTTTGTATTGTTACGCGAACACAGCCATGGGAATTTCAATCAGCGCCCTAAGAGAAACACGGGCAGAAACAGTGATCCAACAACAATGCCCACCTGAACCCTTCCCTTGGAGGAATTTATTAACTGGTTTCACATAATACGTATTTAAAATACATGTGTCCGTACGTACGTGAATACATTATTGATATTATATGATAGTTTATTTTAGCCGACAGGGCATTGTGTAGTTTTGGGTCTCTTAGAAAACACTTTCTTCGTATTGTCGCGTCCGCCTCGGAAGGGTTACTACGCAGGTCCGTTTTCGGACAAATGCCCTGTGACAGGCGGGTGTCCAACGAGATATCTAACAAAACGAGGTTCCAGGGATTTTGGTTGGAGTCGTTAGTACGGGTCATCGGCCCCCGATGCGATTTGGGACAACTTTTGATGGGCATATGTCAGTTCTTATTATTACCAGAGCTGATTGACAAGCATTGACAAGCCCCCGTTTGATTCCATTATAAGACTTTGTAATAAAAATATACCTATTTAATTAATGATTCTTAAGAAAATGCAAGTACCTACTCATACCCATAATAATGACTATTATAAATGCTAAAATGTGATGGGAAGCTTTGAGCATGGCTACTCATAACCCTACCGTCAAAGACGTAGGTATATCGCCAAGCGATTCAGCGTTCCGGTATATGATGGATAGATGGATAGTAAGAGTTTGGGCTTAATGCCATACACATACCCCCTCCAAGTTGACTCGCATTCTAGGAAAACAATTTTTTTTGCTTTTAAACGCCAAACTGGAAAAATCTGTTTGGTACGACCATCGATGTTACAGGGCCCAGGTAGCAATTTTTCGTCATCACGACGTCCATTCACAGTCATTTCCGACGTAAATGACGTCGTAATCTTCGTCGCACGGACGTACGAAATGACCAACATATGTCATATCCCTCAGGATGTCTCTAAATGACGTTTATTGGACGTCGACGATAAGACGTCAGTAGAACGTCATATAGAACTATAATTAGAACATAATATGAACGTCATATAGAACTACAAATAGAACGTAATATGAACGTCTTCTGAGGTCGTTAGCAGGACGCCTTCTGAAGACGTCAGTAGGACGCCTGCTGGGAGCGTTAGTAGGGCGTCTTTTGAGGTCGTTATCAGGACGTCTTCTGAAGACGTCAATAGGACTTCTGCTGGAGGCGTTAGTAAGACGTCTTTTGAGGTCGTTATTAAGACGTCCTGAAATCGTTATCAGGACGTCTTCTGAAGACGTCAATAGGACGCCTGCTGGAGGCGTTAGTAGGACGTCTTGTAGAACCGTAATATGGACGTCTTCTAAAGACGTCAGTAGGACGTCTCTGCAGACTTTGAGAGGACGTCATCTTACCGTCAAATATCGTTCAATGGGCAATAACGTTAAGTTACGTCCCATGAAGGTGGAAGCAGCACTTGCCACGGTATCGCAGTAGTACAAGAGAACGCGAACTAACATCGGTTAGTCAGCCTATATACCTGGGCGCCGTGTCTTCGATCCCGCGAGTTAACCGTTGTGCAGCGCCGTCTAGTTCTCGGGTGGGAAACTAATCGGTGTTACAATATAATTATCTGAAGTCAGGATTCGAACCTCTGAACCGATAGTATCACTCCTTCTTTTTACCGCTGTAGCATCCACGCGTTGATGGAATGTCTAAAATAAACGAAGACTACAAGCACTGTGACGAAAAAATCTTACGCTTTTATTTTCTAACTTTACGGACGTTTTTTGCCGGCTGGGGTACCCCTCCGCAACGCCCCATAAGGAACCCGTTCCAAAAAAAGTAAAAAATAAAAAAAATACGCGTCGAATTATAGCTAGAATTAGAATAAATTTTGTTATTTTTTTAACTTTCCTTTACAAAACAATCACCCAATTTAGCCCGGTTACTAAATTTCGGAGTTTGGATCAACATAATAATTCAATGGTTTGGATAAAGAAAAAAAAATATTAACAAATTCTCCCCCAAAAATCATTTTAAATTTCAAAAATGTTTACGATGAATATAGTACGTCCAGATGCTTACCCTAAAGTGACGTTAGTGAAACGTCCTCTTTAAGACGAACATAGGTAGTAAGTCCAGATGCTGACCCTAAATTGGCGTTAGTGATACGACCTCTTTACGACGAATATAGTACGTCCAGATGCAGACCCTAAAGTGACGGTAGTGATACGCCCTCTTTACGACGAATATAGTATGTCCAGTTGCTGTCCCTAAAGTGACGTCAGTGAAACGTCCTCTTTACGACCAATATGGTACGTCCAGATGCTGTCCCTAAAGTGACGTTAGTGAAACGTCCTCTTTACGACGAATATAGTACGTCCAGATGCTGACCCTAAAGTGACGTAAGTGAAACGTCCTCTTTACGACGAATAACATACGTCCAGATGCTGACCCTATAGTGACGTTAGCGAAACGTCCTCTTTACGACCAATATGGTACGTCCAGATGCTGACCCTAAAGTGACGTTAGCGAAACGTCATCTTTACGACCAATAAGGTACGTCCAGATACTGACCCTAAAGTGACGTTAGCGAAACGTCATCTTTACGACCAATATGGTACGTCCAGATGCTGACCCTAAAGTGACGTTAGTGAAACGTCCTCTTTACGACGAATATAGTACGTGCAGATGCTGACCCTAAATTGACGTTAGCGAAACGTCCTCTTTACGACCAATATGGTACGTCCAAATGCTGACCCTAAAGTGACGTTAGCGAAACGTCCTCTTTACGACCAATATGGTACGTCCAGATGCTGACCCTAAAGTGACGTTAGCGAAACGTCCTCTTTACGACCAATATGGTACGTCCAGATGCTGACCCTAAAGTGACGATAGCGAAACGTCCTCTTTACGACCAATGTGGTACGTCCAGATGCTGACCCTAAAGTGACGTTAGCGGAACGTCCTATTTACGACCAATATGGTACGTCCAGATGCTGACCTTAAATTGACGTTCGCAAGACGTCCCCGTAGCGTCCGCTCTTGACGAAAAACTGACTGACCTTAAACTGACCTATGAATGACGTCACCTATACGTTTCCGACGTCAGTCTGCTACCTGGGGGTGCCGCTCGAGCAGCGGTCTGTACAACGCCGCCGAAGCGTCATCAGGAGATATTAACTCCACAATGCACTATTGAAAATAAAATTTGACTATGTTGTTCACTTTTTAACCGACTTCAAAAAAAGGAGGAGGTTCTCAATTCGTCGGAATCTTTTTTTAAATGTATGTTCACCGATTACTCGAATACGTGTGAACCGATTTGAAAAATGTTTTTATGTTTCAAAGGGCATACTTCCCAGGTGGTCCCATATAAATTTTATCGAAATCGGTTGAGCGGTTTTTAAAATATCAACAATAAATTAAATACTTTGTATAGTGTGTGTGTAATGTATAGTAAAGCGGGAGTTTGAAGTCGGTTGTTTAAAAATTATATTATTAATTATATTTTTTTATATTAAATTATTAAAATTAAATAAATAAACAGCTATTTCGTCCCAGAGTTTCTTAGAAATCAAAGGCTACTGATATTACACCAAACGAGGTTGAAATCTGTTTGTGCGTTGAGTTAACACCGGCCAGGTATTGTTCTGTACACAATGTTGCTTGTTTTGGACGTGGAGGTGATAATTGGGGAGATAAAGAGTAGAATTGGATTACTTGAGATCATGTGAGATTTGTGTTTGAATGTTAGGTGAAATAATTCATTCCGCTCAGTTTTTTCTGTTATTAACTCAACAAAGTTTAGATTTAGCTAAGCTACGTACTTGACTAATTAATAATTTAATTGAAACCTAAAACTATCGTGTCGTTGCCAAATCACCAAATCAAACTTAACAAATTAACCATTATATAAATCACCGAGTTGGGAAAATAAAGTGGCTATGCGCTATGGCACATTGCTTGAAGAACTCAGAACCGTTGGGTGTTGGGAGTTGGGATCCAAGGTGCTCGAATAGCGACCCAGCACTGGCAAGCGCAGCGTTGTTACCTACAGCGAATTGCTGGCACCCGTTGACATATAAGCAAGAAGCAGTGATAGCCTCGTGGTAAGGACTGTGTTCTCCTATTCGGGGGGTCGCAGGTTCGTTCACTTGCTTCAACGGTGAAGGAAAACATCGTGAGGAAACCTGCACACCTGAGAGTTCTTCATAATGATCTTGAAGGTGTGTGAAGTCCGCCAAATCGCATTGGGCCAGCGTGGTGGACTATGGCCTATTATAACCCTTCTCTGAGAGGAGACCTGCGCTCAGTAGTTAGCCGTTGATGGGTTGCTAATGATGTTGACATATATGCAAGAGACTATCGTCCAGCAGTTCACATCTACCAGTTGATGTCAACGAACACGAACGAAACAGTATGATCAACCGATAGATTTCTACTTACTCACAGGTTGTTATTGAATGAGTTATGACGCTTTCAAGATTTAACGCACCCATCTCTTCAAAGAATCAGTACATATTAAAAACTATGATACACTGCATTACTAACCGATCAATATGGTTGTAGACGTCTTTAATCTATTAATCTAAATATATAAAACGAAAAGGTGACTGACTGACTGACTGACTGACTGACTGATCTATCAACGTACAGCTCAAACCATTTGACGGATCGGGTTGAAACTTGGCATACATATAGCTCTTATGATGGACGCATCCGCTGAGAAAGAATTTTTGGAAAGTCAACCCCTAAAGGGGTGAAATAGGGGGTTGAAATATCGACCTTAACGTGAGAGAAGCCGTGGGTAAATGCTAGTAAAGAATAAAAAGCATGGATTGCCATGCTTGCAAGCTTGAAAGCTGAAAAGAAATAATGGCATTGAGTTAAATGTAAGGAATTCTTTGGCGGGGCCTGTTCAAAAGTGTTAATTTGGTCAAACAGTGATCATAGCCCCACTTAGCTGGTGACGCTTCTGAGAAGGGCAGTGGGCAGTTTAGGAAAATAAAGAAGGACTCTCATAGTACGATCGCGGCGAGAACTGAGGAGGTATAGAGTAGACCTAGTAAACTTTTTTAACAGACTTCCAAAATATGAAGAGGTTATCGGGTGGCATCTATTTTTGTAAGTTAGTTAAAAAGCCTTAATTTCAAGGAATAATGAATAGAAATAGATACAAGTCCTTTCTTGGTGCTAAATTCCATCAAAATAAGTCCAGTCATTGATCTGTGAAAATGAAACACATAGAAATTTAGGTAGGTAGATTCTTATGATAAAACTATTGTCTTATTTTCTAACAATCTTAGTAAGAAATAATTTATTAGCTGCATTAGCTATCTGCACAGATTTGTCAGAAAGCTGCTGCTGATGTAGAAAGGAGAGAAAGTCATGCAGAAAATCTTTAGAGCAAAATTTAGTAGCTTAGATACCTTTTGTGCTTCCATATTTATCTGCTCTGTTCTATTCGTAGGCACATAAAACAGATCTCCCCTTTTAAGATACATAATTGTAACCCTATATTATTAACTAATAGCACGAATGGCTGGTATATTATGTCAAGTAATACCTATTATAATTGAAATTACATTTGAAGCTTCAAGTTTGCTATTTGTAAAGATCAAATTGTCAACTTATAAGCAACACGTTATTAAAGAGCTAATCTACAAATTTTGTAGTTACAATGATGCTCCATATAATTCGCTAGTCCATGAGCAATGTTCCTGGCATAGTCCATTACTTAAACAAACCGAGATTTGTGTGTAGTGCCACCACTTTACACCCACGTGGGTATGTTTGTGGCCTCCCCTCCAGTTCCCTCTGTATGACAACAGACACTAACAATAGTATACTGTTGGTATTATCCTCATTTTGGTGACTGGAGTACTCTACTTTTATTTGATACTAGATGATGCCTGCGACTTCGTCCACGTGGATTAAAGTTTTTAATTCCCTATGTGTTAATCCTGGGTACAAGCCATCTCCATTCCAAATTTCAGCCAAATCGGTCCATTCGTTGTGGCGTGAAAGAGTAACAATCATCCATCCATACATCCTCACAAACTTTCACATTTATCAAGAAAAGGTTAGAATTATTTTGCTATAATCCGCCAACAGAAAAAATCTGTATGGTCAAACATGCAATTAAAAGCTAAGCACCACTCACCTACCCAGCCAAGCAAAAAAGCCAAGTTCCCAAGCAAGCAATGCCACCACCACTCACATGCACCACCACACAAGACTTTTACACTACTCTCGACGCACGTTTCGCCCCGACACCGGAGCATCCTCAGGAGATGTCGACTTTACAATGCTGTATTGTCTAGTAATAATTATGAATTAGTAGGAAGTGGGATACGAAAATTATTGTTCTATCTCCGTTGAGTTGAGTAATGATATTTTGATAGAGATAAATATGCCCCTCCCGGCCGCATTTCAGCCATAGCGACAACCCTGTTTGATATGGAGAGTATCAAACTTATTTTTCTCAGTCGGTCACTCTTCAAAACTTTATCGACGACCACTCGGTTTCGGCTAGCATGACTGCATGACGTCGTCGATTTCCTTGCTATCTTATCACGGAATAGATAAATACCTTATCTAATCAGTGTATCCAATCAACAATTTGACTACCAAACTACGCAGAGATCCGTAGCAGAACAAAAATCACCGACCTAGCTCAGCGAGTCGCGAAACTGAAGTGGAAATTGACGGGGCGCATAGCTCGAAGAGCTGATGGTCGTTAGGATCCCAAGGTGCTGGAGTAGCGATCCCGCATCGGGATGGGCAGTATTAGTAGACCCCCCAACTTGCATGGAATAACTTTAAGGGTAGCCTCCTTTGGGTTCACCCGGCAATGCGACATAACTTATCTTGAAGAGATCTTGTTCCCATATAGGCAACACATCTATCTGCCTTTTACTAATCGCATCGCATGACATCGAATCGCTGTATTTTTTTTAGTTAAGAAAGTGTAGAAATCATTCCTTACCGTAGTAGGTATGTACCAACCTTTACTTGAATTACACATTGTGGTGTGAATTGTAATTCAGCCAGTTGTACAATACACCGCAGCGAAGGTTCCCTCAAAAAGGAAATCACGATGTTTTCCATCGACTAAGAATTTGACACCCATGTGACGCGGCCGTGTTGGCTGGACAAACAGACGGATAAACATGAGTCTATTTGCTGTTACAAATTATATCTTGGTTCTTTGTTGAATTTGTTTCATATTAGGTACATCAAGTGTGAACCATTTTGTTTTTATATTATACTGTAGTTATTTCCTTATTCCATAGTTTTGAACAAAGTTCTCTTCATCTCATGAATACGAACTACGTTATATTTGCTTAATATTATGTTAATTCAGGTACATTTATATTATTAGTGGTACCCGCTCCACCTGAATTTAGTACTTTATTGCTTAAACTTTTTTGACTGAGACTTGAGGCTCTCTCTAACCTTGCTGCACTATACCAACGTTGAGGAAATTAACGTGGAAAAACGTCGTTTGATCGCAGTAATATAAGTATCATTGAAGATATAATATTTATTACTAAGGCTTGAACGAATACATTAGATTTAGAATCTTTGGATAGAGACTGTAGTGCCCTATATCGTACTATTTAATTGGCTTTGAGTATGTCATTCAATTTTACAGAAGCATTAGAGTCTTGGTACTAGAGACCCAGATGAATTGCATGGACCAACTGACATACGGAATAGACTTTTTTTTTATTCTCAATTTTTGTTGGTTGTCTAAACTAATAAACGTCCACTCATCCACTAGATTTGCTAGTATAGAGATCTTGTAGAGATTTACCACTCTAGCTTTTGAAAAGCGACTCTCTTCAGCAAATAGAAGTTTTCGTCTGTCCATCTAAGTAGGTATAGGCTTCCAAATATTCTGTACGTGTTGCTTCTAAGTTAAAATACGAACAGCGTTGCTATTTAATGAAAGATAAAACAATACGCAGCCGTCAATTCCCTGTGTTCCCATGAGGTGTTCCCATGTTAAAAAACTTAATTTGCTCAAAAGTTCAAACAAAGTTTATCGCCACTAAACAGTTGTTAAGAAAGGCTCGCTCGTAAACCCCGGTGTTTACGGCCCAACACAATGGCAGATAAATAATGAAGCTGATCGGACCAGACCTCAATGCGCGTTAGCAAATATCTGACACTTGGTCTTCGCGTGGAGATTGTGAAAGGATAATCTACTTCAAAAATGGAGGAAATAATTTATCGATGAAAAAAATAAGGAGTAGATCCATAACAGTTTTATTTTCTTTTATTTTATGAAGCCCTCATGTGATAGAAAATGACGATGACGATAGTGTACACCCTGAATGTTTTATCGTTCGATATCGATATTTGTACTAACATGCTGAGAGGTTTTTCGGTAGGTTTTGGTCTAGCGGTTGGTAATTTGACTGTACCAAACCTTCTATTTTAGTCTTTTTGAATAAGCAAAAAAATACATATGACTATAATATTTTGATTTAGGTTCTTTAGAAGTACCTATGATTTCATTTGAGCAATGTATTTTGTCTAGGTACAGTTGAAGACATTTTCGAAGGCAACTTATAGGTACGGGTTCCATGTTGCCATGGTGCTATGGCGTAATACACAACATATTCAGGACGCGATTCGGAATCGCTCTGTGGAAATCGCCAATTCCCACAAAGTTTTGGGTTCAAATCGCGCTTGTTCCACAATTTTTGGTATCTTCTTCTTCTTCTTAATCAACCTATAGACGTTCACTGCTCCACAAAGGTCTCTTCCATGAACATCCACAGGCTTCGTTCTTGCACTGCCTGAATCCAGCGTCGCCCTGCGACTCGTTTGATGTCGTCGATCCTCCTAGTGGGGGGTCTGCCAACACTGCGCTTCCCGATGCGGTTTCGCCACTCCAGCCCCTTGGGACCCAACGACCAATGTCAGCTCTTTCAACTATGTTTCCCCTCATTTCCACTTCAGTTTCGCAGCTCGCTGAGCTATGTCGATGACTTTAGTTCTCCTACGTATCTCCTCATTTCTGATTTGATCTCGCAGGGATACTCGAGGCATAGCAATTTTTCCGAGCAAATTTTGATATATTTCTAGTGTATTAGGAAAGTTTCAATATTGCAGTCTGTTTGCTTAGACAAGGGACATAATACAACAGCGGGCGTATTAATTTCAGAAAGTCTCTGTTCGCAGCGGGCAGGGTACTTACTTCTCAGTCTTTGATAGATAGACCAGCAGATTTACGTGCTTATACCGTGATGGCCGCAGGCTGAATGGGCGCGAGATATATGAGCGGTGGACACGCGAATATTTTAATATAATATAAACGAACAGTTAATGCGAATTTGGATTACAGTAATATTGTCAATTGGACGCAGTGAAGTGATATTTTAATGGTTTGTGCAGATAATTTCATAAGAGTCGTGCTACTGGGCAGGTATTACGTTACAAAATTCTATAATCAATATAAGTATATAAAAATTTCGTGTCACGATGTATGTTCCGGATAAGCTCGAAAACTTATGAACCAATTTTGATCAAACTTCGTAACTATCTGTGATTTGATCCAAATTAAAAGATAGGATAGTTTTTATCTTAATTATTGACATCAATATTTGTTATTGCAAATTAAAATATTAAGTTAATTACACGACAGTCATATATATACAATTCGAGATTTAGGTTGCTAGGCAATCTAGCAACCTAAATCTCGAACGATATTATTACGAGTAGACATTATTATGTTGCTAGGCAACCTAAATCACGAACGATGTTAGATTGCGAGATAGTCTTAACCCAAATGCACTACTTATCTTACTAATCCTTACTAATATTATAAATGCGAAAGTGTGTTTGTTTGTTTGTTGGTTTGTCCTTAAATCACGCCGCAACAGAGCAACGGATTGACGGACGACGAAAGTGCCTGATACATATCTAATATATAAAATATCTGCTGGATAAATCTGTGTGATATCTTTTGAGTTTAACTGCCAGATTGACTTATGAGATACTTATGCAACAGAAATTTAAACGCTATCCGTCAGATAAGTTGTGGATAGGCATACCTTTACCAGCAAGTGGTGAAATAGGCCCTTAATTGGCAACGGAGGTCAAAAGAGCATACAACATGTATCGAAAGTCCGAAATAATCGACCGAGCGAAGCGAAGGTCTTTGAGTCTACTTGAGTGAATTTGCACTTGTCCGTCCGTCCGTCCGTCCGTCCGTCCGTCCGTCCGTCCGTCCGTCCGTCTGTCAGAGCCTTATAACTTCTAAATTACTGAACGTAATTACTTCAATTTGAGATATAATATGTAAACCGATGGCCTCCAGCCGAAAATGGCTTAAAAAGTTATAAAAATCTTTATTTCAGGGGGGCTCTCATAGAAGCGAATGCGAAACAAAAAAAAAATTTTTGCATTTCATAGAGTTACAGTACCTCATTTTAAAGATAATTTGGAACAGAGAACAAAAGTATTTTTTTTTTAATTTTTTTCCTAAAATTGACGAAATGGGGGGCTTTCAAAGTGGAGATTATATTTGACCTCACAACGGAATAACCATTGAGAGCTGTTCCTTAAAAGTTTTATAATTTTAGCGTAATATCATGTACTTGAACAACAAATACTAAAATTAGATAAATGTAATAAGGAAACTAAATTATTTAACTTTTAATGAGCAGCAACAACAGAACTTCACAATGATGTCAATAGATGGCGCTCTCATCTCATTTAAAGCAAATGCAGCTATATGTAACATATTATCATTCAATTAAAATTATTATTTAGTCATTTAGCAAACATCAATAAAACTTCACGTTGCAGTTTGTTTTTACATGTTTTCTGATCGTGTCGATAGTTGACGCTGTGTACAAGTAATTTAATTTGAATGTTCCAAAAAACTATACCTACCTAAGTTTGATTGAGGCCTTGAGGATTTCACTATAACAGTTCCCTAACCTTTACGGGCTACCTATGTTAAGTTAGTTGACACTTTCTGTCAACTTCGTTATTACGAACCTCTACGGGACAACTAAAGGTGAAAATGACATTGGGATGTTAGGATTGTATTTAGGGGCTACAAAGGGGATGATTTAGGTATGGTTGGTGAAAACGGGCATAATAATAATGTCAATTTTGATCGTCATGTATCTATTGAATGAATAAGTAATAATGGGAAACCGTTACCGCGAGGTCTCAGTTCGGGGCGAACCACTAGTACTGAAAAGTACGTATGTGTATCTAATAAAGAATCATCTGTAAAATTATTTAGTAGAAAGAAGCACATTTCTTTTTCATACAAACTTATTCAATTGATATGCGCTTACTCGTGACAACCCTATGATTAACCTTGTATAGGTTACAAGTTACAACGCGCGCGGTGCGCAGTAGGTATACCGACGCGAAGATAGTAGTTTATGTTTTCTAGGGTTGTGCGAAGTTTGTTATTGGTGGTAACTTTCAGTGTGGTTTACTCAAAAACTATATGGGCGTGGGCGAAGACTTTAGGCATCAGCCAGTATTGTATGCCTATGAAATATATCACAACTATTGATAAACTAAGTAAAATACTTAGTTTAATGATCACAACTAACGACCATTGGCTCAACATGAATATGAAACTAGATAAACCTCCAAACAAACAGATATTGGCATTAATAAAATTAGTTAGAATACTTACCTAATTTACAACCTGAACACTAAAATGTACACTTGTTCGCGCACAATGGGCGAACAAAAATGCAATTCCGTGCCTTGTCAAAATAAATCCCACGAAAAATACTAAGTTTGTGCCTTTACGACCCTTCGGTTTACGGTTGAGAACCTTAGCTTACCAACCATACAGTTCGGAAAGAAGCATAGATACATGATACAACGCTATTGTGTACTTTTGTCCACGACGTTACAGGAGCATCAGTAGCAAAAAAAACATACCCACCTAATAATTACAAAGACGTAAATAAAGATAGCTATAATATCTTTTATTCATGCTAAATAATCATACGATAACGTACTGACAAATAGATAAAATAGGTAGATACAGTGTTAATTAATTTTACTGAATGACAAAATGTATAACTGATTCTCCTGTTGTCTAGTCAGATAGTCCTTTTGATACTAAAATTACCGCTTATGTATATGCGAGTAGCACAACCACTTTGTTTATAAATATTTTATAGCACGTTATAGTCGACTGTGCAATATTAATATGTAGGTCAAAAATCGGCCAAGTGCGAGTCGGGTCTCGCTCTTTTAGGGTTCCGTTAAAAAAAATTAAATTAAAAGATTTCCATCTACCCACCTACCCATTTTAATTTAATTTTTTTAATTTAATTTAATTTTTATTATTTGTTGTTATAGCGGCAATAGAAATACATAATATGTGAAAATTTCATCTGTCTATCTATTACGGTTTACGAGATACAGCCCGCTGACAGACGGACGGGCGGACGGACGGACGGACGGACAGCGTAGGCTTAGTAATAGGGTCCCGTTGGTACCCTTTGGGTACGGAACCCTAAAAACCTTACAATCGTATCTATGTATAACTGAGCTAGGAGAACATAATATAGAAAGTTTTTGAGGATGTATGGATGGATGTATGTTTGAATGGATGGATGTTTGGATGGATGTTTGTTACTCTATAACTCCACAAAAAAAGAACCGATTTGGATTTGGCTGGCATACCCAGGATTAACACATAGGCTTTTTATACTTTTTATCCCGGAAAATTACAGAGTTCCCGGGCGAATTAAAAATCTTAGTCCACGCGGACGAAGTCGTGGGCATCATCTAGTGATAGATAAATGGGTAGATTCATACGAGCGTTTGACGCAGAGTTTTGTGAGCATTTCTTTTCTGATCTGTATTATTGTTTATCAGTGGTCGAAAGGGTAATTCTTAATACTGTAAAGTTGAACTCTATTGCGAAAGTGGTAAAGGTGTTAATAATTCAATTTGAATAGCTATATTTGGCGCGTATTAAATCAAGTTCTAAATTATGGATAATATTTCATAGTAATGGGCCTCAAGGCTGAAACGTATATTACTTAGGTTACTACTTACCTATTTTTAATGGCTCTTTCCTGCTAACAATAATGCAATAATGGCTTTATAGAAATGTTTGGATTTTTTTCTTTGGTCCTTAAACTCGGATCAAGCAACTTCGTGAAATACTGGAGTGTGCTTACGGTTTAAGTATTCAGTATAAACAACTTAATAATAGATTTGATTCATTCATTTCAGCCCATCGCCAGCGCACTACTGGGCACAGGTCTTCTCACGAATAAGAAGGCTTTAGGCCATATAGTCCAGTAGACAGGTAGTTTCAGATGGAAAAAGGTCAGAAGTTGATGAAACTTTGAGATGTTGTTAAGGGATTTTGGACCTCGAGGACCCTGTGCCTAAAAGAGGAGGGGGGTATCTCGGTAACGAATTAACATACAAACATGTTTATACAATCAGAATTGTAGAAAATTTAACGTTCTACAAAAAAGTATAGAAATGCTTTTGCCTTAGGATGTAGGGGAAAAAAGTCATTGAGGAAAAACCGGAGGAAGGTCAAAATTTTTGCAGTTTTTCCCCCCTCCTCCTGCAGCACAGGGTCCTCGAGGTTCAAAATTTGAGATGATGTTAATTAACCATCCCTGAACAACATTCTAAAGTTTCATTAACTTCCGACCTTTTTCCAGAAAACGCCACATTTCCCTACCTGTCGACTGGGCTGGATAGTCCATCACTCTGATCAAGTTTGGATTGGCAGACTTCACACACCTTTGAGAACATTATGGAGAACTCTCAAGCATGCAGGCTATCTACGCTCAATATAATATTATGCATTACATAGGATGTATATTAATACCTTCAGTAAATTACCTCCGCTGCATGTCTTCACATTCTTCTTCGCACGAAAGGCTTTATTTAGTTCAACATTTCTGAAACGAACCACTGCGCTCGCTGTGTGGAACGCGTTTAAACCAGCCAAGGCATACCTTCAAGGCAAGGGCGAATAGGCATTTTCTAGGCAAGCGCGCTCCAACCAACAAGAACTGATGAAGTCAACTTCATCCGTTCTTACCATCATTGATTTTCATCAAGCGCAAGCCTATTTTCTGATTTCGAAATAAAAAAAATATATCCTAGCTACTTATGTATCAATGCTCAACATCAATATTCTTCTTTGAGACTAGCTGATGCCCACAACTTCGTCCGCGTGGATCTGGTTTTTAAAATCCCTCGGGAACTCTATGATTTTCCGGGATAAAAAGTAGCCTATGTCAATCTCTCTCTCTCCTCAACTATACCTACCCATGCAAAAAAATCACGTCGATCCGTAGCCCTGTTGCGGCGTGATTAAAAGACAAACCAACAAGCAGTGTGCTTGTTGGTTTGTCGCATTTCGCATTTATAATATTATTAGTATGATTTTTTTCAAAAAGCTCTTCTTTATTAAAACACAGCAAATATTACAAAAATGATTATCGTCGTACATCAAGATGTTTGCATTAAAAATATGGTGCACTAAATCATACAAACGCCATCAAAATGTATCTTTGTTTTCCGCTACGACCAGATCTCATTGCCTTGCGGTCGAAACCCTTTCAAAATCATCTCTCCCCGCAAAATTATCTTTACCATCAATCCCATGCACAACATTGACTTTCAACTCTATTTTTAAGGTACTAGGTTATACTATCGAATAAACGATTTTCGTAATGGCATAGTTATGTTGGTAAAAGTATATGGAGTCAGTCAAATAAAGTCATACGTCATGTTCGTCGGTTAGGCCAAACGAGTTTTGAGGCTTTACGAGACAATATTTCAATGTGCTTACGAGGTCTTCCTCGGTCGTTTGTTTCGACAGCACAAAGGGCAAATTTTTTCTCGTCGGGCTCTAATTAGTTTGGCTGTATCATCAAATTCGTGGCCAACATTGTAGGTATATTAAATTAAGTATAATAATTTAAAAAAAAAACTTTTTAAAAACCGACTTCAAACACCGACGCCACTACAAAGTATATAAGTAATTTATTGTTGATTTTTAAAAACCGCTATTGTTGATTTTGATAAATTTTAAATGGGACCAGCTCCAAACAGTTTCAAACAACAAAATAATTTTCCAAATCGATTCAGAGTTCAGACGTCTTCGAGTAATCGGTGAACATACACGAAAAAAAAATATTCCGACGAATTGAGAACCGCCTCCTTTTTTGAAGTCGGTTAAAAAGAATTGTTACACTAATTCAAGAAATATTTCCACCGCTTAAGAAAAACAAAGACTAACAACTTAATTATTTATTGGATCCATAAGTGACACTTTCTTACTTTCTTCTTGGTTTCAACAACGGCCGATACAACGTTGAGGAACAAGTCAAGACGAGGTTAGAATTTGGTCTAAAGTATTCGCTTCTTCTATGCCTCGGAATCCCAAGATAGGTACTGTAGTGGCAACCTCGCACCGAAAGCGCGGTGTTGCTAGAACCCCCACTAGGTGGACCAATTACATCAGACCAGTCGCAGGGAGCTTTATACTACAAGTGGCACAAGACCCAGGCAAGTGGAAGCCCATCAACAGTGGACGTCTAACGGTTGATACCCAAAGGAAAAAAGAAGCCTCGGAGAGCACTTTAACCAGTCCAGTCGTTTGTTGGTGGACCTGGGAATCAACTGCTTTTAATATACGAAAACCTGGAATATTATGTATTTAATGGTAAGGGGTCATTACCCTCAGAAAATACCTCGCAGACTGTGATAACACGAATATATAAAAAATATTAAAAGAAAATTATGTACAAGATGCCTATTACTTACCTATCATAACTTTCCATGTTGCATCATTTCGTAACACTGAAATACCTATGCAATTTTAATGCAACTTATTACCTGTATTGGCAATAATCCCGTCGTTTGGTGAATAATACTCGGTTGAACGCAACCGCAGTGCTCTGCTGTGGTCTACACATCGTAAAGGTATGTACAAACCGACTGATTTGATTAAGGGCGTTATCAGTGATATACCTAGGTATTTCGTCACACAAATGTGGATTAGCCTTGCAAACGTGAACGAACATGTTAGGTCCGCACGCCAAGTCCGCTCCTAGGATAAAGCGTTTAACGGAGTCACTCGGAGTACTATCCCTGCGAGACCAAATCAGAAATAAGGAGTTCCGTAGGAGAACCAAAGTCATCGATATAGCTCAGCGAGTCACGAAATTGAAGTGGAAATGGGCGGGTCACATAGGTCGAAGAGCATGGTTGTTGGGGTCCCAAGGTGCTGGAGTGGCAACCTTGCACCGGGAAGCGCAGTGTTGGCAGACCCCCCACTAATTGGACCGACGACATCAAACGAGTTGCAGGGAGCCGCTGGATGCAGGCGCAAGACCGAGGCCTGTGGAAGTCTATGCAAGAGACCTTTGTCCAGCTGTGGACGTCTATCGGCTGATAAAGAAGAAGCGTTTAACAACTAGATTATAGTATTTTGTTTCTACCGATGTAATAAGTCGTACTTACCGTTTGTACCGTGTACATTATTACCGTTCTTACTAATAAGTATTATAAAAGCGAAAGTGAAGCAACGTATCGACATGATTATTTACATGGGTATAGTTGATGACTTGGAGAGTGACATATTATACTACCTTTTATCCAGGAAATACATGGGGTTCTTTTAGAGATTTTTAAAAACCAAAATTCAAGCGCACGAAGTCGCGGGTGTGCGGTTTATAGTGCTAAATTATGCTAATGCAAATTAAAATACAAAAATCGGCCAAGTGCGAGTCGGGCCTCGCTCTTTTAGGGTTCCGTTAAAAAAAATTAAATTAAAAGATTTCCATCTACCCACCTACCCATTTTAATTTAATTTTTTTAATTTAATTTAATTTTTATTATTTGTTGTTATAGCGGCAATAGAAATACATAATATGTGAAAATTTCATCTGTCTATCTATTACGGTTTACGAGATACAGCCCGCTGACAGACGGACGGACGGACGAACGGACGGACGGACAGCGTAGGCTTAGTAATAGGGTCCCGTTGGTACCCTTTGGGTACGGAACCCTAAAAAAGATATCTTGATTAGAAAAGCACTCCAAAGCTGCGTAGGTAAGGCAATCATCAGAAAAATAAAACTAATTGCGCGCCACTAAGTAAAAACCTGAATTTGACCCCGATTTAAAAAATTAATAACAATATAGATAGTCCGTAACTCGTAATCGTCCCACAAAGGGTCATAGTTCCACCCTTAATAACACCGTTGAACAATATGTACAAACATACATTTACGCTTTAGTTGCGCGTATCAGAAATGCGGATAAAACCAGCTCAAAATGAGCCCACGGAAAATAATAATTCGAATAGATAACAGCGAACTGATCGAAGTAGACAGGTCATGTGATATTGGTCAAAATAGCACCCTTGCATGATTGTTTCATAGTATAAAATAATATAATAAAAGCTCTTTGTAACAGTGGTGATTTTGATTTTGCACAGTGTAACTACACATTAGAGAACGCAACGTTACATGTATTATTAGGGTCTAGACTTTAGTGTAACTTTTCATGTTTACCTTAAGTGTGTCTTAAATCCGTCTTTCAGTATGGACAAAAAGGGACGGAGAATTATTCCATCCCTTTTTCCATTTTCCGTCCTTACTGATTGACAGATTAACATGCTTAAGCTTGAAAAGTTCTCTCCTTTGCGCAATTTTATTGGGTATTACATCTACTTCAAAGTTCAAAAATAAAATTAAGATTTGATTTGATTGTGATAGATTTTATAATTAAGTATCCTTTGAAGCAATCAAATGCCAATCGCTATTGTCTATGATTGGGGACGGTTATCAAAACAGCTTCGTTTGTAGTGCAACGAAATTTAACTCCATGAAACTTAATATTTTTCGAAATTTTTTGATATAAATTTTTTGAAAAACCCACGAAAATTGTTTATTGGCTGACGTTTGATGTATATTTTCCGTGACTATACATGGCGCTGTTTTCAATACCAAAGATAAATTTACACAGATTTGAATTTCAGGTGCATGAATTACGTGCTACGTAATAACGCCATCCTTGGGAATACCTAAAAAGTTTCGTTAATGTGTTTTAAATTTTCGTTTATTATTTGAAATTTTGTGACCTATTCTTCATGTTTTCCATTACAGATGGAAAGTATTCATTCTCTACCCAACGCTACCCTTTGCAAAGTTAATACGTTCCCAACAATTGGCGCTGTCGGTCCGCGTTAGTGTTTCCGAGGGTTTTAATTTTATATTCATGACGTCACACTCACAATCGCTGATCCCTATTGTAACATCTGCAATGTTGTACCTTGATAAAAACCGAACATTCCGTTCAGTTCCGTTTCGTTCAATGCAACTTACATTTTGTGCCTACTTCTTATATATTTTATCTAATCTAATGCATTACCTAATATGTAATAAGTATTACTAGATGAGTGGGTAATCTAATTTTTTTTTATATTTTCAATTTAAGTGCCGATTTCGCCAACGTCGAGTGACGTTTTACCGAGGTATAAATTGGGCATTCTGAGAGTTTTTGTATTGAAAATACTGTCAAAATATGAAATTTACGCTCGGATAAGACTTATTTCTGCATTGCTGAAATCGGCCCTGTGAGAGCCGAAAACAGCTTAATCACACGTGGATTTTTAATTTGTTAAATTTTTGTCCGTCAGTTTTTCCGCGTGTCGATTAAAATCGAATAGAATCTATTTTATCTTGAGGGTCTATCTATTTTATAAAAGATCACTTCAGTGATAAAGCCGCCCACTTCGTTTTGTCTCTTTTTATTGTTTTATTTTTGTGTGTTTTAGGGCCGATTACACTTACGTAAAACAAGTCTTATCCGAGCGTTGATATTTTGACAGATTTTGTAATAAAAATCTGCCAAAATATTAAATTGATGCTCGGATAAGGGCTAAGTTTTAAATCGTCAGATAAACTATAACTTATCAATAAATCTGACGTTTTGACAGATTTACTATGATATAAAAACTGTCATAGGTACCTTTTTATTCCTCAAATAAAAGCTATTTGAATGTTGAAAAGTCAGCCCAGTGACAATTATTTTACGTTAGTGAAATCGGCTCTAAGTGTACAGTACCCGGCTATATATATTGCACATCGGCCTTTGGAATAAAACGCTATTTCTATTCTATTGCAAGGAAAGCTAGCCAGAAATTCACGTAGTAATTACTGAAATCTCTTCACAATCGGCGAGCACATCACGTAACATATATAAAAAAATGCAGTCGAACTGTGAATAGAATAGAATAGCATTTTATTCCAAAGGCCGATGTGCAATATATATAGCCGGGTACTGTAATAAAGCTTATTATATTTGTGCTACTACTACTATTTCCGCAAAAAATTCACTCACTTCGTACACTTCAAGGCTCGATTTGCAAGACAAACATAGTACAAGAGCGGACAATCCCACAACGAGGTACAAAGGCGCCCATCATTCACGCATTGATAGTGAAGACATCACAGACGCTAGTTTGCCAAACAATGCTCACAGAGTCACAGCGCGGGAGTGAGACGTCGCAGTACAAAGTCGCTCATTAATTTTCAAAGTCAGTAAAGTGGCTTGCTTATAGTTAGGCTGAGTACTCATAGTAAAACAGTCGTGACTATAACTGAAGACTTAAGTCTTTGAACAGTGCGTATTGCCAGTGATGATTATTAAGCTATTGCATAGCTTTTATCGCGGGCTTTGAAATAGGACAAACAGTTTGAGCGCGGCGACCGAATCAAGAAATTCCGTAACGAAAAAAAACCTAACACCGTCGTTCAGTAAGCGTTCAACATTTTAGAGGTTCTCAAGTAGCTCTATTTGGCGCAGTTGACGAGCGGCCGCTTTCGAGCGCCGATGTCGCAGGTTCGAATCTCACTTGCGAAGAAGTGACAGTTCGCTTTTCTTGTTTGTTTGTTTTTTAATTATTATTAAAATTATGCAAAAAAAATATTGCATTAATATTATAATTGCATAAGTTGATAAAAAATTCTATGCAATAGCTTTACCGCGGCAGTCCCCGAGTGCCACTTAATTTTTTATGTTTCCGGAACATAGTCGCTAACTATGGGGCTCATAAGAAGGTTCTAGGTCGCTCAGGGACGATTGAAACAGTTAGAGTAGTCCTGCGATATCAAATCAGAAATGAGGAGAGCCGTAGAAGAACCAAAGTTACCGACATGACTCAGCGAGTCGTGAAGCTGAGGTGGAAATGGGCAGGGCACATAGTTCGAAGAGCTGATGGTCGTTGGGTGCTCCGATACTTGGAACAGGTGGCACGAGACCTGGAAAAGTGAATGCAAAAACCTTTGTTCACTGTCCAGTAGTGGACGTCTATCGATTGAAAGAAGCTGGAGACTTGAACCATTCGGCAGCTGTTACTGAAGTTCGCCTTTGTTATCTCCACCGATATTACCTTGCTTGATACTCCAACGCCCTTCGGTTCTTCGAGCGCCACTTGCCACTTCAGCTTTGAGACTCTATAAGCTATGTAATGTTAGTGGCTTGTAAGGATTCTATTGAAACAGTGATAGCCTAGTGGTTAGGACTGTGGTCTCCTATTGGGGGGGTCGCAGGTTCGATCCCGGGTACGCACCTCTGACTTTTCGGAGTCAAGTCCGTTTAAGCAATTAAATATCACTTGCTTCAACGGCGAAGGAAAACATCGTGAGGAAACCTGCACATCTGAGAGTTCTTCATAATATTCTCGAAGATGTTTGAAGTCCGCCAATTCGCATTGGGCCAGCGTGGTGGACTATGGCCTATAACCCTTCTCTGAAAAGAGACCTGCGCTCAGTAGTGAGCCGTTGATGGGTTGTTAATGATGATGATGATGAAGGATTCTAAAGGCTCAGCTCGTAAGTGAGTACCAGGCCTTAAGTGTGGCGTTACTAATTCAGGGAGAACAAAGACTGTAGATTCCAAAGGCTGACCAAAGAGTTTGTAATGACAATAGTCCAGAGCAGGCCGTGTTACACGCTCACTGTTTTTGTCATTTAGATTGTATCGATACGCTGGCTGAATGGTAATTAGTATTGGCTTACCGAGTGTTGCTTTCATGTGTCAAATGCTATGGTAGGATTTATCTATTGTTGTGTATGAAATGTTGCTTTGTGATTGGTTTTGCTAGTTTTATTATTAATATAATTTTTATTGTCTTATTAATGTTTCTGACTGCGTTGAGATAACCTTGAGCTTCTCCCAGCTAAATTTTGTTCAAACTAATGTAATTATAAATACTTAAGTGTATCTCATTCACCACAAACCACCATGAACTAAACGATTTTGATTAAATTTGACTCAGAGGTAGATTTCATTCCTGAAATGGATATAGGATCAGCAAGAGCAGCAAGAGGTGCATTTTTGCATTGTACGAGATGACGACGTCGCCTCAACCTATAGAGGTCCTATGGTGGATATAGGGTCTTTTGCAAGAAACACACTGTCATCTAATGGTCACTACCCGTCCACCTAATGGGGATCTTCCAACGCTGTATTTCCCTGCCCTCTACGGTACAAGGTCGCCACTCAAACACCTTGGGACCTTCAGTTCTTTGAGTTGTATGCCCCGCATATTTCCAAGTCAATTTTGCGACACGCTGAGCTGTAACGGTAAATTTAAAGGGTATTATTTGAATCTCCTCATCACTGATTTGATCCCACAGGGATGCCCAGAGCTTAGCTTTCACAATCGCCCGTTGAGTGACCTTGAGCCTTCCTATGGGGCTGATATTTAACGAATATCTTTATGATCTCCTGTGATACCATTTCTAGGGCAATATAAGTTGATTCTTTTGTAATGTGACTAGCAGTGTACGCGCTTCTGTGCGCGTGTAGGCGTGCATTCAGAAACGCTGGCACTGCCACAGACAATGCGAGCAGACTTCTGCTACGGTAGTTGTCCTAATAAGCTGCCGGTGATGGAATTGTATGCCTTACGTGACCACACAACTACATACGCTAGGAGATTAAATGTAATTCACCTATACTAAGTATGAAGCAAAGAAGAACTTTTATTCGATAACCAGGTAAACCATGGACGTATAAAAATATTTTAATGATGGGCGGTAGTATAAGATGATGGTAAGCGACGATGCTGTCATATCAAATGAGATCGAGCTTATACTTACAGAAAAGATGGCGCTTTAAAGTTTAAGCCAGCCAAAAAAACAGATTGATTGTCTGTAAAGTCGGTTTACGGACGATAGTTTTACGTGATAACGTGTTAAAGAAATATTGATGAATCTAGTCACAAGTCACACAGTCAGGCTCAGAAGGAACGTGACACTTTTTCGCAGTACAGCCGGTGTTCATCGATTTATAAGACGTTATAACGTCAAAATGAATAATACCTACCTAACATTACAGCTCACGTTTACTTTATTAAATAACAGATTGCACCAGTGAACGAGATTTATTTATTAAAACTCAAAAAGCTTGTGGAAAACCAACAGACATGTAGGCACCTAGAAGAACCAGTAGCTGACATTGCTCCACGTGTGATGAAGCAGATTTGGCTGCGGTAACAAGTAATTGCTTGTAATTTTCCTGTGCCAACTATTCAGCCGTCGCGTCGTAAGAAACGTACCTTTTCATAAGCATGTCTACATGGTCTCTTGTACTACACCATTTATCAGTCTTTTGTCACCAATTTTAAAACAAAACGGTACGGCGCTCATTTTTTAAAACGACTGCAATTATTTTGAAATGAGTTGCGACCATTCTTTCTACCAGTGTTCAAAGCTGTCGTAATGAGTTTCTTAGAAAAAAATATTTTTCCTAAACATCGTCAATTTGGGGGTCTTTGTAGGATTGGTATCTATTGGTTTTAAGTGTTGTTTAGACTAATGCGAGTTGCGTTAGCCTAGATTTGGACTATTAACCTCGATTGACTTTGTGAGGGGTTAGGCAACATTTTATTAGATGATTGCGGCAAATCTAAATCGAAACCACATCAGCTCAGCGGTCAGGGTACAGACTAAACGATAGGTCGATGGTTTAACCGACATAATTAACCGACTTCAAAAAGCAGGAGGTTCTCAATTCTTCGGAATCTTTTTTTTAAGCTATTGCATAGCTTTTATCGCGGGCTTTGAGCGCGGCGACCGAATCAAGAAATTCCGTAACATAGGCCTTTCCCAGAGAACGCCTCCACACTTGGTCCTCAGCCTTCCTCATCCAGCCACTTCCCGCCACCCGCTTTATATATCGTCGGTCCAACGTGCTGGAGGGCGCCCCACACTACGTTTACTTGTTCGCGGTCCCCACTCTAAAACTTTCTTATAATTATAACTTTTTTAGAATTATATTAAATAGGAGGAATATGACTCTGAGGGAGTTATAAGCGCATAACTTAAACCTTACCATATCATCGGACATCGAGCCTAATGCAAAATGACAATGTTTAAACCATAACTAGTGCGATAGAAGGGTCCAGAGACTCCCATTATTCATGGCAACTTAAGCCATGGCAACACAAACAATATGCTTCGAGGTTCGTTAGCTACGCGAGTCTCTGCGGGACACCATGGGGTGTCATGGGGTGCGATTTGTGACGTATGGTGGAAGTTGTGCCATTACTTGGTCATTTTTAAAGTAGTAAAAATGTTTAGTTAAAGGTTAGGTTGGATTAGAATCCTCCGTCTTTCACGTCGGTCTACGACTTACGATGCTTATTAATAAAATTATATGTGAACATTTTTTTCCATTAATTTTAATTATTATTTCGAAGAGCTGATGTTCGTTGGGTCCAAAGTGATAGAGTGGTGACCCCGTGACGGGAAGCTATAAGTACTGGCAGATCTCTCACTAGATGGAAGACATCAGACGTATCGCAGGGAGCCTCTGGATACAGTTGGCGTAAGATCGAGATCTGTGGAAGTCCTTGCAAAAGACATTTGTTCAACAGTGGATGTCTAGCGGTTGAGAAAGAAGAAAAATATTATTTGAATTATTAATCACTTTATAAGCTACATAATGTACAAGTGGTAAAGGTACGAGTGCTATTGCCAGAGTTATCTGGAATCGAACCCGTTAGGGTTCGATTCACGGTCACGGCAGCGACTACCGCCACTAATTAGTGGCGGTAGTCGCTGCAGAGTAGCAAGTCTGGGTTAAAAGGATAAATAAATAACTAATTGATAACTCCAAATTGATTTGGCTTTAAATTTTTTCGGTAACAAACAAAATATCACATGCTCGTAGCGTCACACGAAACATGGGTTCAAATTCAGTGTCCAATGTCCATTCAATACAGCATGCATGGCGACTGCAATGTTTCTAATCTGGTGCGCGCTTGCAGAGAACTGGCGCTTATCTCCGAAAATGGTACGTTGTGTCCGAGCCGTGCCATGTACCGCGTGCCACGTGCCGTGTGCCGTGTGCCGTGCTGGGAAAGACGACATTCGAATGTGGAATGACGTGATATGAACTAAACCACAGTGAGACAGTAAACTTAACAGTCGTTATACACTATACAGGGTGTAAGAGGTTACACTTGATTCTTATTACAAATACCATTTGTCTCAGAAATGATGGGTTACTACAGAATACAGATATTGTAATTTTTGAGCACTCAATGTATCGTGAACAATGCGATTACAACGCTCAACGAAGGCCGATACCCACACGTGAAGTAATTACTTAGCGGCAGTTTGTACCTACTGTAATGTAGGTAAGTACATACTTCGATTCGACAGAGTCATAAATTGCTTTGAACTTTTGATAAACAGTTAATCGCGCGCGTATGGAAGTTTAAATATTTTATATTGATGTGTTGTGTTAAAAATCGTCATTATTTTGTTGGTTTTTATTTAAAATCAAGTTAATCGTATCGTAATCCCTCGACCCTCTGTGATAAGCGTTAAGTGATGACAGTAGAAACCGTTTACTTGCGATATTTTTGTGTAAACTGTCATATTATGGTTTAGTACATTACACATCTAGGGCAGTAAAATAAGAAATGTCTCAGATCACATGTAATTGTTGTCCGAGGCGAAGCCGAGGTCAATAAACATGTGATCTGAGGCTTTCTTATTTACTGCCCGTGGTGTGTATACTATTTTTCTCCTCGACGGAGGCGGAAAGCGACATTTTCGTTTAGCGCAGCGGGAGGAAAATTGACGCTTTCCGCCCGGAGGTGAGAAAAAAT
Organism: Oeneis ivallda; assembly: GCA_029955525.1. Classification (NCBI taxonomy): domain Eukaryota; kingdom Metazoa; phylum Arthropoda; class Insecta; order Lepidoptera; family Nymphalidae; genus Oeneis; species Oeneis ivallda. The sequence continues at coordinate 27,881,157 of JARPMR010000002.1, read as the reverse complement.
TTATTCCACGTTGGACTATATCATTATCGTTGTATACCATCAAGTTAGATCAATCAATGATAAACAGGGGTCGCAATACTTTTAAAAGAAATACAACTTGTTCGTTCCAACATAAAACCATCCAATAGATAGTACACCGCATTCAAACATCGAAACCTAATTTCCTGTCTCAGATACAGCGTCCATGTCTCTATGCCTAAAGACAAATACATTGGACCTAGACCAGCGTTACCTGATCCACCACCCCCCTCTCAACGTTGCCATGGATTGGTTTTAGTGGGGAAATGAAACAGTTTCGAGTGGGTCCATTTGCAGTGGTTTTTGAGACTATGAGCTGCTAGTTGTAGGCAGTATTGAGTACTGGTAAAGGAGGGTTGAAAACTATACGCTTTCAGTATAAATTCGACATAAATAGGATGCGACATACGGCTCGAAATGTACCAGGACCAATGGATGTACCATACCTATTTAGTGGAATCCATTTTTGGTAGAGATTGTATGCAAAGATACAAATGAATTCAGCCAAAACATTTCATCCTATCCTAGTTAAAGAAGGTAGGTATTATATTATAATCTAACAAAGTTGCATGGGTTATATCGGCATGGCATCATTGCATGGCATCCGGCTGCCTACAAGATAGTATAAAAAACTTATTACAATGTAATAGCTGTATAATAATATTGTAAAATGATTATTTTGTAAAGAGCAACTGCTGAGTTTCTTGCCGGCTCTTCTTAGCAGAATCCGCTTTCCGAACCGGTGGTAGATTCATGACGTGTCATAAGAGCCACAGGTTGGCCTACGTGAAATAAATAATTTTGAATTTTGAATTTGAATATTAAACCGCTTTTAAGGCAAGTAGCAACATCAAACATGTGACAAAGAAGTTACATGCACATGTCAGTAGCAAATGTCTTTCAGCACGTTAGCAGCTTAAAAACTTTGATATCAGAGTACCTATTAGTAGGTACCTGTCCTTATTGCTGACCGGAAAAAAAAACAGATATTCTTAATTTGAGCCAAACCTTAGAAAAACTTTCAGGTACTTCAGATCTGGAGGATTGTTTAACTGAAACCTTATCGAGGGAGTTACAAAAGTTGCTCCTACTTCGCCTGTTTAGTGTAAGAGCACATTGGCAACATGTCATGCGACTAAAAGTTGTATCTATCAACGGATATTTATTCAACTTTCACGAACTTGCGTCTAACCTATAATATACCTAGTATGTAGAGGAATACATTTAGGTCATTATTATCTACACGGTAAAAGATTTTGAAACCGCCTGCTGTAGGAAAAATTGCCCTGTAATTATAGTTACTGAAAAAAGACATGTTAAACACTCGAATTTAAATTTTATGCTTAACTTATAATACCATTTCTATATCCCGATTGTCGTAGCCGCTGAGGGCTTGTGTAAGAAAATTGTATTCATTAACAGCTTATAAAGTATGTACCTATATTAAGTAATAATGGATAAATGAATATTTATCAATTAATAAATCAATCATTACGTTTTAAGCTGTCAAATGAATGCAATATTCTTACACAAATTCTAATGCATGCCTTATTGAGTAGGAAGTTTTAGAAATTATCACACAATTTTTCGTTTCATTGTTAGAGTACTAAGTAATGCATGGAGACCAAAGTTGTAAAACAATAAGTCCCTAGTATGACGCGGCTCTTATGTTTTTTCTCTTCGAATCTTTTACGTTAATTACGCTCTGTGAAAATTTTCGGTTTCGGTTTTTTTATCGGCTTAAGTTTCATTCGCAGTCAAGTCTACCTGGCAACATGAAACTTTAGGCTTCGTACAGTTTCAGTTTTTCAACTGCTTAAATGGGAAAAGCAAGTACCTACCTATTAAGGGACGTTAGTGCTTTCGTTTGCTTGTTTGTGCTTGAAGAGGCTGCTTTAAAAGACTCGTATAATATTAAGATCGTTGTAACCCTTTTAGCTTAGGAAAATATGTACCTAGTAGTATTAGTTTATTATTTTTTATATGGGCAGCCGTTAAAAGAAGATAAGAAATAAATTGAGCAGGTATCTACTAATTTTTTATCAACCGATAGACGTCCACTGGTGAACGTCTCTCGTATGGACTTCCACAGGCGTCGGTCTTGCACCGCCTGTATCCAGATGCACCCTGCAACTCTTCTGATATCGTCGGTCCACATAATAGGGGTCTGGAAAGCAGGTATTATATATGTGTAGGTATAGTGGCAGGTATAGAGGTAGCAGCAGATAAAGCTAGTTTCTTGTCAAATTAAGACGCAACGCTCTCATTTTTAATAAACAACGTTTTTTTATTCAGTTTCGTAAACAAACGTGCAATTTTTTTCAAACTGCAAATTAAAATTCATACTATTGTATTCCTTTGACTCATCGCATAGAGGCAAGAATTGTATCAAAGAACTGTACAGAGATAACATCAAAAGCTCATTGTTTCCCCGTCAAGATGTGACAAGATCTTTTCTTGTTTAAAATAGAGAATGGGAATAGGGCCGACCTATGAACTTGGATGTTTGCGAATTTTTGTGCAAGAATAAAGGCTCATGTCAATCAAGGTGTTTTGTGTGAAAAGTTTTTTTGATTGGAATACCGTTCTTCTACGATTCCTTCATTGCTTATGATTTTCGCCTCGTTATTGAAGTGAAACTTCTTTAGGCGCATGAGGGTAAAATTTTTTCAAATGTAACGTCACGCAAGTATGCAACGGAAGTGTCGAAAAAGAGATTCGCCAAAGAAGTTTCACTTCTGACATGTGTACTTTGTACGCACGCACTTTTTTTTTCAATATGCTGCCTTCTGGCACTGCTGGTGATAGCCTGGTGTTTAAAACTTCGACCTCCTTCTTTTCGTCACTCATCGGTCATGTGAAGACAGGCTTAAGCTCGACTAATATACCCCCCCCCCCCCCCCCCAAATAATAAGCATACAGCTTGTGTTTGTAGCTTCAATAGCTTATATAAATTGAAAATAAATAATATATATGACAGCTAATATAAAATATCGCTTTTGCGATACGACAATAGTGGAACGTCAGTCTGCACCTTCAACCGAAGCGCTGTTGAGGTTCAATGAAAGTAAAAGCTTTTCTCTTGTAAGGGTAAGATCTATAGATGCTGCTCTCACTCAGCTCAGACTCAAGACTGAATTAAAACGAAACAGATTTTTGTCAGGACATATTTGTGTCTCATTTTAACTCTATCTTGAGTAGAGCCAGAGTACGATCTATAGATCATACCCTAAGCAACGAGTTTGAGTGAACCTAGATAAGCAGATGCATCCACACTGACCAACGGTTTCCCAGTTCCTGAGAACGCGCGCATCGCGCACACATAAATAACAGAATCCTTTATCAACGCGTATTTATTAAATCATTACGCGTCATAAATCTATGGCAATGGGAGTGACCCACAAATTTGGGTCACAATGGCCCACTCAAAGTGGCATTATGTTACATTGGTCCCGTGTGCCCGCCGCCTTTTTTAATACATAATAAAGTGCACCACAAACTGAGCTTTGCATATAAATCTCCTAATTACCGCGATTCAGAGTGTGCTAATCTCGCTGAGGCGGCCTAATTTACATGGACGGTGATTTTTCTATGACAATTAAATATGATTTAGGGGGACCGGAATGCAAGGACTAGAGAGGAAAGTGTTGTGTCTATGATGTACAGTCGACATGAAAAAAAAGTAAATCTGATACTTAGATCTCTATAATTTCTACTGGAATATTAACCAATCAACCCTATTTTCACTCGGGTAGTATTCCTAAGAATCCTTTCTAAATATGAGAAATGAGATGATGTGTCAACATCATAGAGCCAGCGATTGAAACAAAAACAATCTTTTTTAGGGTTCCGTACCCAAAGGGTACCAACGGGACCCTATTACTAAGCCTACGCTGTCCGTCCGTCCGTCCGTCCGTCCGTCCGTCCGTCCGTCCGTCCGTCCGTCTGTCAGAGGGCTGTATCTCGTAAACCGTAATAGATAGACAGATGAAATTTTCACATATTATGTATTTCTATTGCCGCTATAACAACAAATAATAAAAATTATATTTAATAAAAAAAATTAAATTAAAATGTTACCATGGGTACATGGAAATATTTTAATTTAATTATTTTTAACGGAACCCTAAAAGAGCGAGGCCCGACTCGCACTTGGCCGATTTTTTTATGATTTTCGACGGTTTTCTCATCGTTTATATTAAAATTACAATATATTTATCTAATTATTAATCCATATTTATCTAATTAATGTATATTTATCTAATTTTAATTACAAAACATTTTCTAACATATAAAATCTTTTTTTTTATAGTGCATATACTACTCCCACTATATTTTTTTATAACTGGGCTACAACGGCAAATGCCCTCTGATGGTATTCTGATGGTATGATGGTATTCTGATGGTATGAAGGTATTCTAATGATAAAATTATTTCCATACTTCAAGAAATTTCAGAATAAATATAAAAGTATATCTAAAAAAATTTGGAAGGAAAACAGTAACTTAGGAGAAAAATTTGTAGAAGAGACAAAACACATAAAAATGATTGGAGCGTGGCGTCACAGGAAGTTATTGTAGTACTTATATGTACTTTATTTGACAACTTTTAAGATCATACAAGGAATACTTAAAACATAAATTCTATACAACTGTACTGCAGATCAGCGTGTAGGTACCAGAGTCCACAAAAACTCGTGACACGCCATAAAATGGATTAAAGCAATTGAAGGTTGCTCGCCTTTGTGCGAGTAGGACAATATGGCGTTGTCCCCGGACATTTCTCTATTCACACACGAATTTATTATATTAAATATAAATTAACATATTACAAGTTATAGCCGAGGTGAGAGAGCCGTTTGTTCTCATTGTTACTACTCAAAGATTTATACGTAGTATATGTAAACAAAAGAGACGTTACTTGCATCACATGAAGCATTTGACTACGTAATTCTGCAGACGATTGTACTTTTTATGTTCTTTAAAATACATACTATTTTCGCATGTACTATTTAAGTTGTAATAAGAAATAAGCAAGGGTGTATAAGACACTTTTATGCAAAGAGGGAAGTTAACGAAGTATTGTACTAGATGAGTGATATTACTTAATTTTTTAAGTCACAACTAGATGAACAGTTGATGAGAAGACATTTTTATTTTAAACTAGTCACATTATCTAGTTTTATGACTAGTTTATTGCGCCTTTTCTCGTTACGGCGGCAGTTTATGGGATGTTTATTAAAGTCTCTAATTAGTAATTGGAACCAGAGGCAAATGTTAAATTCATGTAGATATCCAACCATGCAGCCGGGATAGAAAAAAATTAAGTGGCACTCGGGGACTGCCGCGGTAAAGCTATTGCATAGCATTTTTTATCAACTTATGCAATTCTAATATTTATGCAATATTTTTTTTACATTGTAAAAATTATGCAAAAAAAATTTAAAAAACAACCAAACAAGAAAAGCGCACTGTCACTATTCACACTTCACACTATTCTTGATTTTTGAAAAACCGCTCAACCGATTTTGATAAAATTTAAATGGGACCACCTAGGAAGTTAACCCTTTCAAACAAAAAAAGAATTTTCCAAATCGATTCTGGCGTCTTCGTGTAATCGGTGAACATACATAAAAAAAGATTCCGACGAATTGATAACCTCCCCCTTTTTGAAGTCGGTTAAAAAGGAAAAGGTGACTGACTGACTGATCTATCAACGCACAGTTCAAACCACTGGACGAATCGGGCTGAATTTTGGCATTCACTAAGAAAGGATTTTTGAAAATTCAACCTAAAATAAAATAGAGGTTTGAAAAATTGAACTTAATGTGAGCGAAGCCGCGGGCAAGAGCTCGGTTTTTTATTTTATAATAATTACGATGTATGTATTTAAAATTTAAAGAATAACTATCCTTACTAATATTAGAATAGAATAGAATAGAATAGAATAGAAATGTTTTTTATTTAAATAAACTTTTTGGCTTTTGAATCGTCGATGAGTCTACCACTGGTTCGGAATGCCGTTCCTGCCGAGAAGAACCAGCAAGAAACTCGGCAGTAATAATGTGAAAGTGTGTTCGTTTGTTGGTTTGTCCTTCAATCACGCCACAACAGGGCTGCGGATCGACGTGATTTTTGCATGAGTATAGTTGAGGACCTGGAGAGTGACATAGACTACTTTTTATCCCGCAAAATCAAAGAGTTCCCGAGGGATTTTAAAAACTAAATCCACGCGGACGAAGTCGCGGGCATCAGCTAGTTTTATAATAATGACGATGTGAGTATTTAAAATTTAAAAAATAACTATCGTTCAATATTTTATTTCATGTAGGCCAACTTGTGGCTTTGTAATGACATAAAGGCGACTGCGCACCAGACACTCCAGAGCGATCATCCCGAATTTCCAACACACTGAACCCTAAAAATCCAAAAACAGTTAAGGAGATTAAACAAAATTACTCAATTGTGAAACATATTGTGTTGCTAAAGTCTACGCAATAAATTCGTAATCCCCTCTGAAAGGGATAACCGACGCCCCCTTTAAGTGGTTGTTTAATTTTATTGGCGAATTAATTGTCCGGCTGCATGTACTGCACTACAGTGTAGATACATGCTGGTTTGTGTTGAGTACAAATAAAGTGCTACATTGATTGTGTTTATTGAAAACTAGCTGATGCCCGCGACTTCCCTCGAGAACTCTTTGATTTTCCGGTATAAAAATTAGTCTATGCCACTCACCAGGTCTTCAACTATACTCATGCGAAAAGTCACGTCGATCCGTAGCTCTGTTGCGGCGTGATTGAAGGACATACCAGCAAACCAACAAGCAAACACACTATATAATATTAGTATGACAGTATGTATGTAGTATGTCTTAAAATGAGCATTTGAATATTAGTTTTCAATTCGATGCCTTGGCATGGGTAGCATAAGTAGGTAGGTATGTCACGCATTCTTTAAACATTTCAGTGGTGGTGTCGTGTGATGCGGGTTGTTACGTTCCCTCAAATATGGTTGAGCGAAGCAATGGCTGGGTCATGCGTTATGCTCGTGAACGGGTACCGCCGGCGGGAATGAGGCTACTTTATGTCTGCCCATCTTAAGATAGAAGTTAGTCGGTATGCATTTTTGGAACTTTCCTCATTGTGGAAACACTACATATATAGCATAGTATTTACTGTGTTGTAAATTTGTTTTGAAAAGAGCAACCGCCGAGTTTCTTGCTGGTTCTTCTCGGCAGGAAAGGCATTCCAATTTCCAAACCAGTGGTAGATTCATTGACTAATCAAAAGCACTTGTAAAAGTTTATTTGAATAAAAAATATTTCTATTTCTATTTCTATGAAGTGTGATTTTAAAAGTTTTGTCTCTTATCCTAAAATTATAGTTTCACGTGTTTTTTCCGTCACAGTGTGTAAAAACCACAAAGATTATTTAGGATCGATTTCACCAGCGTAAAATAAGTATTATCCGAGCATGATATTTTGGCATATTTTCAATACAAAAACTGCCAGATCGCCCAATTTATTCCTCGGTTAAACATTACTCGACATTGGAGAAATCAGCGCTTATACCTATTTGCCATATTAAGCCCCGATTTTACCAACGAGTGACGTTTTACCGAGGAATAAATTGGGCGTTCTGACAGTTCTTGTATTGAAAGCACTGTCAAAAAAAAATTAAGTGGCACTCGGGGACTGCCGCGGTAAAGCTATTGCATAGCATTTTTTATCAACTTATGCAATTATAATATTAATGCAATATTTTTTTTGCATAGTAAAAATTATGCAAAAAAAAGTTAAAAAACAAACAAACAAGAAAAGCGCACTGTCACTACTTCGCGAGTGAGATTCGAACCTGCGACATCATACAGCATACGGTAAAGAAAGCGGTCGCTCGCCCACTGCGCCAAACAGAGCTACTTGTGAACGTCTAAAATGTTGAACGCTTGCTGAACGACGGTGTTAGGTTTATTTTCGTTACGGAATTTCTTGATTCGGTCGCCGCGCTCAAACTGTTTGTCCTAGTTCAAAGCCCGCGATAAAAGCTATGCAATAGCTTAAAATATCAAATTTACTCTCGGACAAGATCTATTTTAGGTTTGTGAAATCGGCCCTAAGAAATATAAACTTCTTAATGCATTTTCACTCTATTTCAATCGAGCGTTATATCCAACACCAGATTTCCTCGTAATATAGAGGGATAGCCCTCCGGGACCGACGCCGCATAATCCATTCGGAGGGTGAAAACTCAATCGCCTCATCTCGATGACCCTTGAGAGATTTTTACTTATCAGCTCTTGTTTATTTAACAGTCGATTAGTATGAGTGCTGTTGGCTTCACCACGTTATGTTCGGTATTTTCTTTGCTTCAATGTTTGGCGCGTATTTACTTAATAAGCAAAACCTTTCCAACAGAAATGTGCGTTGGTCCGCAGTGTACCTTGCGCTTATAACTGTAATATTACTTATTAGATAAGGAGTCCACTGACTCGTCCACGGAGTTAAGAGGTAAATTATTACAGGTAGGTCTAATAAAAAATGTGCGTTTTGTTGGACCTATGTGTACGACTGTGGTTACCTACGAGTACAGTTAGAATGCACCAAAAACTGCAGCTAAATACAGTACTTAATTAAACTCTTTAATTCCGAACGGCATTCCGAACCAGTGGTAGACTCATCGACGATTCGAAAGCACTTGTAAAAAAGTTTATTTGAATAAAAAACATTTCTATTCTATTCTATTCTATTCTATTCTATAATTAGCTTTAAATTTAATTTTAAATTAATAAATATTTTTAGAACAATAATACTATAGTACCATACCATTTTAAAAATTTAAAACAACCTAACACCGGTTTAATGGTTTCACTCAAGATTTTTTATTATACTTACGAGATATACCTATTCATTATATTCTTCGTTACACTTCAAAAAAAATTAAAAAATTTCGAATCGATAACCTAAGTTCACTGTCGTCGAAGGCGGTTCGCCAGTTAATTATAAAGTGTTGCCCGTACCACCCACAATTTCACAAATAATGTCCGATGACTGGCAACATCGCGCATTGTTCTGACGTGTTATTCGCAGATAATTAGCGGGTGCCACCATTTTCAGATACGTCTAATTTCACGCGAATTATTTACTAATTTTGACTGCCTATTAGCTGTTCTATGGTAGAGTTATAGTTTAGTTTATGGTAGAAATAAAAGAGTATTTTTTTTCTTATATATAATATTTTGAAAATATTAAGAATTCAATTAAAGTTTACTCACTTCGAATAAAGCTCTCAACATTGAAAAAATATTCGAAAAGCAACTCTGAGTTAATAACTAATCTATGTAAAATAGAAAATAGCAAAAATTCAAATTAATAAATTTGCAGCACTATTTCTGGCCCATAGTCGTATGAAGGCCTAAGAACCTGCTTAGAAATAATACTTTTTTTTAAAGTATTAAATACAAAAATTTGCATTCACATCGGACCTAATTTCAGAATTTTTCGGCTCCAACGGCCACTCTACAACATGGATGTAACCTGCCCACTGTCACTTGAAATTGAATTGAATTGAAGTTTAATTGAAATCCTCTCTATTGTACACCAGAAAAGGAAACACACAATATTTATACACAAAAACATTAAAATTAGACAGTGGTACAACTGGCGGCCTTATCGCTTTAAAGCTAATCGAATTGTTAAAATAAATAAATTGTTTAAATTAATCAAATTGCATTTGTGTTCTTTTATAACTTCACTAATAGGTAAGTTGTATCGTTGTGTCTTTAACTCTGATTCTGCCGCGGTCTCTTTATTCCGGATCATCCTAAAGGGAGAAGAAGTTACGCTAAATATATTTGAAAACAAAAGAGTTTATTGATATTTTGAGGATATCTATCTAGGTATATCTAAACTCTAAAGTACTCGTGGTTACCGGTGGTTCTACTGGTACCACCTACCACGCGATATTTCTGTAGTTTTGAAACGGCTCAAATGAACTAGAGTCAATGAACGTGGACCCTGGATGCTGCATCATAATTATTCAACAGGATGCAAGACCAGTACAGAACAAAACTTTTACAATTATTCAACAGAAGTTCTCCACCGCTCGAAACAATGTGTCATTGTGTAGAACAAGTATTGGTGGTTCTTTACACCGACAGACCTGTCAGACCGTCATTCAGGCATCAGGATGAAGTCAAACATTATGTTTTACAAGCAGTTTAGTTGGTCTATTGCGGAAAGCTGCATCTATCATTGCTATACAGTCTCATTTGCATTGCAATGCCATATGCCTCCTGCCCAAATCCAAGCACGGCAGCCAACCTCCTCAGAGATACGCAGACGAAGTCGCGGGCATCATCTAGTTTATAATGCACAAGTGTGTGCGCAAATAAAGGTACACTCTCTATTCCCTCACTCTCATAGTCCGATGAGACGGAAATCCGACACGACCGGAGAGAGATCAGATGCAGGACCGACGGCTTTACGTGCTCTCCGATGCACGGGGGTGACGCACCGCCAACTTCCTAGCTCCGTTTATTCCGAGAGTACCTTGACAGAAAACCCCAATGTATTTTTGAGTCCAACCGGGGAATCGAACCTGGGACCTTGTGATGCTTAGTCGAACATAGACCACTAGACCTACGAGGCAGTTAAAGTAACATAAGGCAATAGTGCGAGAGTATCGGCAAATCAGCGGTGATTCCAATCGTCATCCTGTAGCAATCATTTTTAGACAATCCCGAGGCAAGTGCAATGTCTTTCGAAGCCTCTGACGACGCATCATCCCCCTATTTCTGCGCCATATTCCTTATTTGCTGAGGATTTTGATCCCTACCATAAATTACATTAGAATAGAATAGAATATAAATGTTTTTTATTCAAATAAACTTTTTTACAAGTGCTTTTGAATCGTCGATGAGTCTACCACTGGTTCGGAATGCATTATTAATTTAGCTCCATGCTACGGTCTTGGTCTAGGAGCTGAATATAAGTAAAGTTCTGCCCACGGTGCTTTTCTTGTATCTACTTCTAACACCATCTTTATGCTTAGTTGAAGTTGAATGGGGAACATTGGACATCTTTAGTAATGTTAATGTTAGAAATTGCGAGAGTATGTTTATTGATTTTCCTTCAATCATCTTGCAACAGAGTTACAGATCGACTTGATTTTATGTGCGGGTAGAGGTGGAATGCATGGATAGGACATGATGAGTGGCATAGTTTTTTTTATGACAAACCGTATCGCTAAATTGGTCGGTGTGCGGTTTTGTCAATAAAGTGGTACTGGTCATACAAATCCCTTTAAGGATGAATACACGGGTCTGCCCGCGAAATTCAAATTTCATTTGGGTTTTCGGAATTTGTAAACTAATACGACAAACTAGGCTAATGGCATTCTAGAATTATCATCTTCACAGGTTTACATAAAATTCTTTACTTGAAAGTGACCAGTTTAAGAAATTAATCAAAATACTGACTAATTTGTGAGTAACTCCCGTCAAACTAGGTATTTTGATTAATTTCTTAAACTGGTCACTTTCAAGTAAAGATTTTTATGTAAACCTGTGAAGATTATAATTCTACTGGCGCAATTAGAATGCCATGAGCCTACTTTGTCGTATTAGTTTACAAAATGGGAAATACTAAATTAAATTTGAATTTTGCGGGCAGACCCGTATAATCCACCTTAAGGTACGTTTCTCGTCGGGCAGAGTCGTAGTCGTGACGTAGAAAAGGCTCGTATCTGGTAGCTAGCTGAAACAGGTATGACATACATAATTAGAGATCCGTGGGCGAGTATTAAAACCAGCACGGACAATGCGGGAGCGGGGCGGCATCCGTTCTACAATGGCGAGGTGTTAGAACCATTGTCGCCGGTTTTTGTCGACGCTCGTTACCTAGGCCAACGCATGAACATCAACATGGAATGTCTATTTTAGAAATGACCCCCGGTGTATCACTCGCATATTCTTAGCATGGTGTTTCAGATTGCTGAGTGTCTTTACTCCTTTTATAAACATAAAAGCTTCAGATTATCGTGCGGCTGAAAACTGAAGGCTCGAACGGTTCTATCTCCACTCATTATATTACTACTATTGTCGTACACATTTCTAGCACAATCATTTTGCTTATTTGGAGGGAAAGGAGAATGTTTGTCAAGTTCACCTTGGCTAATAGGTATAAAGGTAAATATATTCTTAAAAAAAGATACACTATCGTGAGGGGTTTCTTGCAGTGGGCTCATAGGGTAAAACCGGGATAGATGCCCCACTTTTTGAAAAAGCCATGTAATATAAAAAATATTAATTTTATACCAATGATTTCTATTAATTAAGCTAGCTCAATCCTTTATGTTGAATTATTAATATCATTTTTTAACCTATCAAATACAGATTTTGCAGAAATTAGCTTTTCGTGGAACAACTTTTTTGAGGATAGATGCCTACCTCTATGGATAGTTGCCCCACCATGAAAATACTGAGAAGGATAGATGCCCTTTATACCGTGTAAACGAAAAACCCAAACCAAAAGTTAAGTAGTTCTACTCTAAAACAGCAATCGTCTCCAAGAAACATGGGCCATTATAATGTTTTTTAAATCTTTTAATTGTTATCATTTGAAGCTGATATCACACAAATGACCATAATTAAATTTTTAAAGCGTTTGTTTAACTAAAATTTAAATTCTTAAGTTTCAACATGCATAATTATGTTTTTTTGTTAAATTAAATTTTACAAGCATTTATTCAACAAAAATATAAATGCTAAGTTGTTGTTATAAAATATTCATATTAAGTATCAACATGCACATTGCACAATCACACTTTTTTTTATATTATATTAAAATAACACTATAGATATCTTCATTATTTTATCCAATTTAATTGAAGTTTTATATGAGTTTTTTTTAAGTATTTTTGTCCATTTCATCGAAAGCTCGAGCTCGCACTCCTTCCTTTCTTTTATATTTTCGTGGCATAGTTCTGCTAAAATCAGTAAGAAGTCAAAATATAAATATACATAAATACATAAAAAATATACTTAACAGACACTAAAATATTTTAAAAATATACACTTACTTCATAATATTATATTGTTTATAGAGGGATAGATGCCCCTAAGGGCACCTATACCTCGAAAAATCAGGGCAACTATCCTTTCTGATAGGGATAGATGCCCAAGTTTTTTTTTAAATAAAATATAAACAAAATAGCATCTATTTACACCAACATGCAGCCTCAATGAACTAGTATATTGACGTAATAAAAGATATGTCGGAATTTATCACTAATTATAAAGTTATACAACATGAAATACTAACCTTTAAAACTTTGACGTGTTATTGAATTTCGCCGCGGAGATAATCACACGCACGAGCGAAACGCGTCCCCACCGCACCATTGTCGGTGGGTAATTTAGGTGCGGGGTGACAGCGGCTCCTACTTATACAAATAATTCTTAGTCGCAAGTTCGGGAAGTAAGGTTTTTAGAATATGAGGCATCTATCCCTCTGAGGCATCTATCCCGGTTTTACCCTATATCCTTCTGCATAGAACGCTCTAACTAATGAATGCTCTTCCCTCCAAATAAGCGGAAGCGGAAGATGACTAAAGAAGAAGACCCAAGGCGTGCAGTGCTGTCTTTGTATTGTTTCTACGTCCCAGAATTTCGTCCGACGCCGCTTCGACATCCTATAGGTATGGTGATACCCGTAATAGGTAGGTGTACGTAGGAATCCTAAGCAAAAATTATCTGCTTTTGCTGTAATCCTCAAAGCTAGAAAAGTCGTGCTATATGCACCGCCTGCCCTCACACAATAAGAAACGCTGGAAGAACAAGCAATCAATCGAACAGGGAACACACACAATCACTGCGCAAATCCAATAAAATAGACTCAACGCACGCTTCAAAAAACCGCAAAGTTATGCAATTGTGTATTGCAATTTTTCTTTACGATTGTGCTTTGCAGAGTGCCTGAAGGTGCTTCGGTAGTGGAGTTCTACGAAAACTCCACGTGTGCGAAGTCGCAGGAACAAATTAATTCATTTTATAAAGGGCATGGATCCCTTTGCTTACAATGCGTGATGGAGTGTAACAAAATTAATTACGATACCACACCCTTAACACTTCGCGATCGTGATACGCGTACATTAGCCCTTCAAATGCGGTTACACGTTAGTTTGGTGAATAGAAAGCTTAAACAGTAGATACTGCAGCAATCGTAATACCTATAGCTGCAAAAATTGTTCAAAGTGCGTGTTGCAAGTGATGGATACAAAACATTCCATAGTCGCTAAAAGCTATTGCCAATTAGCTAAATAGGAGGCGACAATCCGAGGCCTTGAACTCTTGAACTGAAGTAGTTGAAAGACAAAAGTAAAGATCTGATGATGGAGCAGGTATGTGATCAATTGCAGGATCTGTATTAATGAACCATAGACTCCTGCATTACTTATAGGCATAGTGGTCTTAATCAATAGATGACTTACCAACACCTATAGTCATTAAAGTTTTTAGCTTAATCATCGAGGTGTAAAACAAATTAAGACCTTTTAGCGCAAAAAAAAAAACAGCAAAGCCCACAGACTATTAGTCATTATTATTCTAATAGCTATCAACAGTTGCACAGATAACTAATAAAAAAAAATGGAAACCATGAGTGTGCGTTCTAAAACCGCTTTAGTGCGCCGCCGAGAGCGTGTTGGCAGCATTGTTTTCAAACAGCGCCGGTTCTGCCACCGGCGAGCCTGCATTAATTACATGTAATTGAATTTCGAATTGGAACGATGACATTTAAATTTTAGCGGGATCCGCTCACTCGGTAGTGATGTGCCACAAAGAATTCGATTGCCACAATCGGGACCGCCCGCGGCTATGCATAATGCGTTTCAGAATCGACCGACACCATCGAATAGAACTGTGTGTAATGAGAATTATCTGGATTGCTCCTGTTGTATCGGCAGGCATGAGGATAGTCTCTTTTATTGAAGCGTTAATAGCATTCTTTAACGCGCCCCTCGATTCTTACAGATTATATTGTATTGTGCGTCCTTTTATGATGAGGAAAATAGTAATCAGTTAGTTTATTAGGTAGATTACTGGCAGAAATGGTTTAGTTGATACAATGGCGTAGGTACAACTGAGTTGTTGTACTGGTTGTACTGATGTATTTTCAGTCCAGTTTTAATTTGTATTTGATAGATAAAATAATAAAAAAAAATTATACTGTATTATTCGAGTACGTACCTACCACGATAATTATTGTTGTTGTTGCAACTGGATCGAAATATTGACATAATAAAAACAATTCAATTATCGTGGTACGTACTTGTATAATACATTATAATATTAGGTATATTGAACCACGAAATAAGTCTAAGATTTTAATCTTTAATAAAAAATGATTAGTAGGTATGTTTTATATTTAGGTACTTTAAAAGACTAAAGATTAAAAATGGGTATGTTAATAGGTAGTTGGTATTAACTATTAAGAAAAATAAAAAAAAACTTCTTTAATATTTATCTAATGTTTTTATTTAAATAGAATACGAATCATGGTACCTAATGACATTTTCCCCTAGATTTTGTTAGCATGCCTACATAATACCTTAATATATATATAATACCATAATATCTTTGCGTGCGACAGTGGTGTACCAAATCCGGTATAGGGTTTAAAGCGTCAACCTTTTGGATTTCAGTCCTCTCTTTTGACAGTTGAGATATTGACGTTGACGATTAAAATAAATTCATAGCCTGATAATTTGATTAGATTAATAGGTATACATCTATCGGCTTTTAATCGAAATTAATAAACTCGAGATTACCGATAGACTGAGCTTTAAAATCGTTATTAGTATTGTAATTAGCGGAAAACTCAGAGCACTTCTGTTATTAGAAATTGCCAATACCGTTCAAGGTATATTACACTCTATGTTTATGGGTGTAGAGTAGGTTTTGTATAGATTTTGGTTTGTTGACAATGAGATGATTCTTTCACGTCGCTGCGCTGGTCCCCAGTAGTCGCAGCCACGTGGGACGCCCCGCGGAGACGATGATTGCCGACGAGCGCCGTTTCACGCCGAAGTGGACATCACTAGTTCCAAATTTAAATTATTCACGTTTTATTTATCATTGTATCTATTTTATGTTTAAGTGCTAATAAAAGTCTCGGTTGTCTATACCTTACAACAAATAGGTTTTATTTAGCATAAAAAAATTAAACCTAGCATTGGTTAGGTAAGGTATATTGTGTTCAGCCGGAAAATCCTTTAACAGAGAGCAGTAATCTAACACATAATATTTATACAAGTATGCTAAAAAAAAATCGTGTAGTGTCGTGGGACACCAGATAGGAACGAAGTTATTATTATAAAAATGTTAATTTCAAGTTCTATTCGAGGTATAAAGAAAATAATTATTCGGGTATACATATTTTATCATGATTTTTTTAAATAAAATATTAAAATTAAAATAATTTTATAAAATATAAAATGAAAATATTATTGCGCGCCCCCGGGTGGGCTCGAACCACCAGTCTTTCAGATTGGCGGCCGCGCGTGGGCCAATTGAGCCACGGGAGCGATGCATAACTTGTTGAAATTATTATATAAGATATTTTTTAGGCCATCAAAAAGTGTCGGTACAACTTTTGGTCTTAATTTCCGTCTAGCCCCCTTTCGCAACGCGCGATAAGGAACTTCGTTCCAATATGCACAATTGTTACCGCAAACACAGACCAGTCTATATTCTCTCACTCCCAATGATCGATAACAAGGCAATTCAATAACATCGAAGAGACATTGGGTAGGTACCTACTTACCAACAGGTGTCAGGATTCGAGGCTTTACGTGCTCTCCGAGGCACAGGTAAAACACAACGAACTTTCCAACTCCAAGCTGTTACTCATAATTTCTTGATGTTAATTATTATAAGAAATGAACCCAAAAACTTTATTATAAGACCATAATACTTAGTATAATGTATGGCTTCCTAACGAGCTAACGAACTCAAGTTTTCAATATAACATTACTCGACCATGTTTTAATTATGCGGGATAAAAAACTTTATTTAGCCGCTTTATATAAGTCAGAGTGTAAGGAAAATTGAATTGAGAGTGCACATACCTTCGCACCCTAATAATCCCCGGCAAACGCGCCAAAAGAAAACCTTTCCGTCACAAGATGTCGCCACAAAGGCTCACTCATCTCTGTACGCGAGCACGTCACACCTGCATTAAAAGTGCCTTATTAACAACTTTCTATGTAGTGTGGCTTATCAAGCCTATGCGCAAAAGGCCCGGGTTTTAGAAAAAACTTCAAAGGTGGCCGGGAAATGTTTACAGCCGGGCTTTCGCCTTTTTTCAATGGCAATTAGTTAGCGTTTCCGTAGCGCTTGCTCTTACGCCTTGTGCAATTATGACGTCGAGTAGTGGCGGCGCGCGGAGCCACGAAGCGCAGGACGTGGCAGCTTTCAAAAAAAAAATTCAAAAATATTTATTTATTTAATGTAGGCTAAATTGTGGGCGGTAGAAGCAGTGACAGCCTAGTGGTTAGGACTGTGGTCTATTCGGGGGGTCGCAGGTTCGATCCCGGGTACGCACCTCTGCCTTTTCGGAGTCAGTGCGTTTAAGCAATTAAATATCAGTTGCTTAAATGGCGAAGGAAAACATCGTGAGGAAACCTGCACACCTGAGAGTTCTTCATAATGTTCTTGAAGGTGTGTGAAGTCCGCCAATTCGCATTGGGCCAGCGTGGTGGACTATGGCCTATAACCCTTCTCTGAGAGGAGACCTCGCTCAGTAGTGAGCCGTTGATGGGCACACAAATCTACATTAACTGCCGTTATTACTATTCTTCTTCTTCGTCTTCTTCACTAACACTCGTGGTCATCACATATTTATCAGCACAGCCTACTAAAATCGTGCAGTATGGACAGCCGCTGACGACAGCAAACTTAATGTAGTCGGTCCATTGTGTGCACGAACTTCCTCACCCACTGGTGCGCTCCACTTTGCCCTGCAAGACAAGACGCTCGATGGACTATATCTCGTCCAAATTCTACAGTTTCAATACAGATAATTCAATTGTTAAAACATACATATTTAACTCAAGACGTGGATTAAATCCGTCAATCTGTAGATTTTGAATTAGATATTCGTTGGTTTGTATAGGTATATTTTTTTAACTCCAGTTGAAAGTGACAACCTCATCTGAGAATGTCACTAGCAATAAGCATGCTTTTCATGGAATAAATCATACGCCTTCGCAGTTTTCACTTGTAGATGTCGTACATCTCTGTAATAATAAACTAAAATATATTAGCTATATTTTCCTACCAATATGTCTTCAATCACTGAAATAATGTAAATTACTTGGCGACACATTTATTTATATGAAGTTTCCACATTTCAATCGTAATTTCATCAACTTGTAGAAGATTTCCATATTAGCTTTTACAAAATGTCAAAATCGTACAATGTCAAGTAAGTAAATAAAACCAAAAACACATTTTAGTCAAAAAGACCACCCCTGGTTGCCCCTGAGCCAAAGGTGCCCATCAAGCTCGCGGTATTGCCGCGTTGTATGGCGATTGACAGCCTTTGAATCAGGTAAGCCCCAGAGCGTGGATCGCAGCCTCTTTCCCTTAAACGACGTCCGATGTCAAATAAAAATCTCCTAGCCTCCTCATTCCAGCATCCCATCGTCTCCACCGCCAGAGGGACAAAAAGGTAGCTACCCAGAAGAGGGGCGTATTTGCCTCTTTTTTTTAAAGCAGCGGACTCTGCAGCAGCGCCGGCAACCCGCGCCGTCCGGCTGAGATGGCTTGGTGCGAATGTACAAGTGCACGTCGCGTCCCACAGCAAGCATTTGCCATTTTGCCATGGGACGAGCGTCAAGCCATCTGGACGCTTGCCGTCTGTGCGGCTCAACCCGGGTGGCTCGAGTATGCAGGGCACACCAGCCGAGACGAGGGCTCTGCGGACGATATCGTTCAGGGCGTGGTGACGCGGAAACCTGCCCGCACAACGACTGCAACTCAATGCATGATGGCCGTTGGCTTCCACCATGGAACCGCAGATGCATCGATGAGGTTCACAAACATCACAGCCCAAACGGAAAGCCACCGCCACACGCAGTTTATATGTAGTAATATTTATTACTAGCTTTAACCAATTATCTACTTTATAAAAGTGTATTTTCAAACGCGAACGCAACCACAGCAATTCAATGTACCTACTCAAAGCATAGTGTTTATAAGCAACCAAAAGAGTTTCTGATACCCCGTGCGTCGTGCATATCTAGCGAACTTTCGTACATCCACGGAACTAAAGAGGATGTCTTAAACTAAAAATATTGATATAAAACCGAGGTCGCGTTAATTAAGCTTTTCACTCGTTTAAACTTTTCACTTTTAGCCCGAACCCGACTTTCGGTTAGTGCTAATTTATTATGCTATTAATTAGCAATGGATGGTTTTGATCGCCGAAGCGAGGGTTAACGTTTTTTTAAACACTTTATTTGTATTGGTCACGTAGTTTTTGCTAAAGTTTTCATTCTGGCACCGTCAAACGACGTTGGTTGCGTTTGCATGTTTATTAATATTGGTTTTGTGTCGGTACATTTTGAAAAGGTTTAAAGTGTAAACATATCTATTACCGACCCTATTTAATATGAGACCTAGAAAATTACGTAGACGTAACCCAAACGCATTTGCTACAGAATATTTAATAAATATGATAACCGTAGTTATAGGTAATAGTTAACAAAGTAGGTAGGTTGGTAGTTTCACTTTATGTAACAATGCAACCAAGAGTTTAGATTTTGGAAATCATTTCAAGAACTTTATCGCCTGAAAGCTTGAATATTATATTTAAGCTTTAATAAGAAGTTTCAAAATCGATAAAACTTACACCTAAATAATCAAATTGCTATTGAAATCAATTGAAATCATTCATCATGGAATGTTGTCAAAAACTTACTTAGGAAAAAGTCACCTTCAAGTTCAGCCGAAGTTTTCTTCAAGGTGACTTCTTTTTTCTCCGCAATAATAATAATTAAGCTTTACGCTTAATTATTATTATTGCCTGTGAAAAATAGGATAAATAATAATAAGTAGGTACATGAACATTCGGATTTCATTTAAATCCGTAAAGAGCGACGTACATACAGTACCCGGCGATAGATATTGCACATCGGCCTTTGGAATAAAACTCTATTCTATTCTATTGCAAGGAAAGCTAACCAGAAATTCACGTAGTAATTACTGAAATCTCTTCACAATCGGCCTGTGCTGTGCTTACATATATAAAAAAAAACCGGCCAAGTGCGTGTCGAGCCACGCGCAGTGTAGGGTTCCGTAGTTGAAAGTCTCAAATATTATTGCTGACCTAGGATACCTAGTGCTTTTTTTTTATGATTATTGAATAAATTTTGAGTTCCATGGTTTAAATACTATAATATTCTACAAAATATGCAACTTACACTACGTGTAATACCTAACTTAGAAAAAACAGATATAACTCCTTAACTAATGAACCCTGCTTAGCCGTGATAGTTTTCCTTTTAAATTCATTATATATACTACTGCTGTGAATTCTTTCTTGTATCCTATATACAACCATTTAGCGGGCAGAGGGGGGGGACACTTGACTCTAATAAAATTTAGCACTTTAAAACATCATATTTCACAAACGGATCCCTTAATTGAAAAATGATGTTCCCACACCCACAATATTTTTGAAAGACCTATTCAACGACACCCCACACTATGGGATAGACGAGAAAAAAAAAATCATCCCCACTTTACATGTAGGGGAGGTACCCTAAAAAAAATTATTTTTCACAATTTTATTTCACGACTTTGTCGGCGTGATTGATATATATACCCTTGTCAAATTACAGATTTCTAGTACCAATAGTCTCTGAGCTAAACCGCGGACAGACAGACAGACAGACAGACAGACAGACAGACGGACGGACATGGCGAAACTATAAGGGTTCCTTGTTTACTACGGAACCCTAAAAATGCAGTCGAACTGTGAATAGAATGGAATAGCGTTTTATTCCAAAGGCCGATGTGCAATATATATAGCCGGGTACTCTAATAATATTGTGAGTAAATTTTCGCCAATAGAGGTGCTGTTAAAACCGAATCGTCGACGGTTTGATCCCCGTTGTGTTATTGTCGTACCCACTCCTAACACAAGCTTACCGCTTATTTGGAGGGGAGAGAAAATATTAGTCAAGTTCTAATACCTATTCAAAAAAAAATATGCGAAATTTTGTACAATTACTTTGTACAATTTTCTCTTTGGTTGTTACGAATTGTCAGAGCATTCGCTTTTTTCAGAGAGACAGATTGAATCTCTTGTTGTATTTTTAACCGACTTCCAAAAAGGAGGAGGTTCTCAATTCGGCCGGTATCTTTTTTTTTTTTTTTTTTTTTCTATGTATGTCCACCGATTTCTCCGGGATTACTGGACCGATTCACATGATTTTTTTTTAATTGACAGAGGATGTTTGCGAAATGGTCCCATAAAAATGTTGACCTTCAACTCCTTAAGCCTGATGCTGCAGGGATATTACTCACCTAAAATAAAGAGATTTAGGAAATTACGAATTGTTATTGTAGGTAACAAGTATGGACTACATCATAGAGCTCCAGGTCCACGCTCCTCAATCATAGGATACTACACTTAAAAGCTTAAAATAAAAATTATTTTCAAAAAACCGACTTCTAACGCCACTACAAAGTATAAAAATAATTTTAGTTTGTCCACGTTTGTTGAAGTCGGGCGGGCCTAAAATACAAACTACGAAACCGACTCGCGATGCTCGTTCAACTTCTACAAACGAGTCTCTCATATTGTGTAGCGTCGCGCATCGGTTTCATAGTTTGAATTTAGGCTCGCCCGACTTCAACAAACGTGGACAAACTAAAATTATTTTTATACTTTGTAGTGGCGTTAGAAGTCGGTTTTTTGAAAAGAATTTTTAATCTATAATATAATAAAACTGTAACAGGTCCAATTCTGTACATTGAAGATATTTTGAAAATTTTTGTTTGAGGGCACTCTATAATCGATACTGAAGCCAAAACAATTTTTTTTAAATTTTTTGTCTGTCTGTCTGTCTGTCTGTCTGTCTGTCTGTCTGTCTGTCTGTATCTTGGCCGCGCATCACGCCGAAACTACTGGACGGATTTAAATGAAACTTGGCACGACTTAAGTTAATACTACGAGGTATAATATAGGATACTTTTTATCCCGAAATTCAGCACGGTTCCCTTGGGAGAGGGGATGAAAGTCAAAATGAGTATTTAGTTGTAATTCATTAAGGCGTATTCCGATTTCATTCATTCTTTTTTTGTTAGAAAGCAGGTACTTTAGAGATTATCCTGTAATTATTTCAAGGTCGTCGGTTTAGTAGTTCAGAAATTATAGACATCACAATCTTCAGTATGGTGTCCAAATAACTTGAACCCCAGAATGGACAGGGTACTTTGAATGTACGGCTCATCTTAAGCTGGCAAGCGTACTTTATCGTATATAGCCATCGTGGATAGCCCTATTTTTTCAAAGTCAAACTACTCCAAAGGTGTAAAATTTTGCCAAACGATCATTATACCTACATACTACATAGTAGGTATGGATGTAATACATCGTATGGACTTAATGCTACAGTGTTTTCCTATGCAATTTAATATTCGAATCATACTAATATTGTAATGCGAAAGTGTGTTTATTTGTTGGTTTGTTCTTCAATCACGCCACAACAGAGCCACGGATCGACGTGATTTTTTGCATGGGTACTATAGTTGAGGACATAGGCTACTTTTTATCCCGGAAAATCAGTGTTCACGAGGGATTTTAAAAACTAAATCCACGCGGACGAAGTCGCGGGCATCAGCTAGTGTAAACATAAGCCAACAACAGTCATCTACTTAGGTCTGCTTTTCATTGCGTTTACAATAGCGTTTTTAGTTAGCGAGATAATAATATACCTACCTAACCCCTTTTTGAGCTAGCGATTATTATTATTGATGTAACTTATATCTACTAGTATAGTCTTCATTTTGGATTAAAATAATTAAAATTTCGTTTGCAAAAGCCCACTCATAATGGGGAAGCAATAACGAGACTGTATCTTTGTTTTTCCCGCTCTTTCTCCTTAACAACCGCCTCCCAAAAATAGCAAAGAAACAAAATCTCATTAAAATTGTGAGAACTTACCATAAACTAATTGGCAAAGCGCGCATTATCCGGGGCGGCTTAAACAGACTTTTTACTGACGAACTTCTAATTAAAGCTGCCACTTCTGAAGCTGAACGCTTATCTAAGCAGACAAAGTGTATTCACAGGATTCTGTGGCTTGTGTCTTATAGACTTAAAAGGTATTTTTCAATGCTATAATCTGTTTAATTGTTAAAGCATCTAGAGATGTGCCAACAAGCTGTTTTTGTATTGTTATTCACTAGAACTTAGAAGCGCAATAATACTCAACAGCGGTGGACGTTGCCAGATGTCGCGCGTCTGTTACTGAAAAGTTCTGCGTTCAGCGTCATAACCCAACATGTTGGGCTACATATTGAGCAACATGTTGTATGTCGATTGTTTTTTAGTGAATACATAGATTTATAGCAAAAATAAGTAGGTTGTTGTGGGCATTCTCGAAAAATTCGGCCCTCGATACGATGCCGAGACCAGCACAATAGCCAACCAAACTGTACTGAAAAATAATATAACATAGTTTACTGAGTGAACATAAAACATGGTAAAGATCTTGATAGGTTTTATATTTAATATCTTTAAACGAGCAATTCTTGTATATATATAAATATATAATCTGAATCTCGGAAACGGCTCCAACGATTTTGATGAAATTTGGTATGCAGGGGGTTTCGGGGGCGATAAATCGATCGAGCTAGGTTTCATTTTTAGAAAAGGTCGTTTTATCCGTGTTTTCAGGCAATGAAAACCCCCTACAATATCATTAGAATACGAAGGTAAATTTCGCCATCATCTATAAATTCCCGATAGCTCAGAGAAATTGGGCGGTCCCGAAACCAGACCCGGGTTCGAGACCAGACGATTATATTTTCCTCTATGTTTTTTTATTATTATTATTATTATTATTATTTTCTAAATATATAATTTCCACCAAAAAAAAATATATATAAAAGCTAATAAAGCAAAGATTTAGATGTTATCTAAACCGCTGCTTCGTCTCAAATCAGGTATGCCCCGACGCTAAGTTGGCGGCCGACAAGTTGGTATGTCTGAAGATACTAATAAAGATTATGCGTGTGGGTGTGAGGGTTCTTTGGGAGACTTTAAGCTAAGTGAGCCTGCATCGTCGGCTTCGAACAAAGGGCTTGGAAAGGCAATTGATCTTCAGAGACGCGATTAGCGTTTAAGGCGTTGACGTAGAAACGCCAAGTGCTGGCTTTTGACTGGTGACGAGAAATGGGGAATCTATCTTAATTCTTCGTTATAACGCAGAACTTTTTTTTTAAATCAACCTTCTTTAACCGCGATGGAAGACCGTCAATTTGCGAATGTACACTCGCTGCATGGTGTAATTAAAATGCCTAGAGGAAACTAACTACTTTAGACAGTTGATTTCTCAATGATAAAGTTGCTTATAAGCATCAGCTTTACATAAGTTGCAAACAAAGTCCTATACTAATATTATAAATGCCAAAAGTTTGTGAGGATGTATGGATGTTTGGATGGATGTTTGTTACTCTATAACTCCACAACGAATGACCCGATTTGGCTGAAATTTGGAATGGAGATAGCTCATACCCAGGATTAACACATAAGCTACTTTTTATCTCGGAAAATTACAGAGTTCCCGCGGAATTCAAAAATCCCTTAATCCACGCGGACGAAGTCGCGGGCATCGTCTAGTAATAAATAAATTTGAATTTTGACTTGAATTTGAATTCGATTGATGTCAAAGTCATATTTTGGATTTCACATAAAAAGAAAGCAACAAATATCACTCTCAGAATCGTCATCAT
Organism: Oeneis ivallda; assembly: GCA_029955525.1. NCBI lineage: Eukaryota > Metazoa > Arthropoda > Insecta > Lepidoptera > Nymphalidae > Oeneis > Oeneis ivallda. The sequence continues at coordinate 27,856,114 of JARPMR010000002.1, read as the reverse complement.
CATCAGCAACCTATCAACGGCTCACTACAGTCCACCATTCATCATCATCATTAGCAACCCATCAGCGGCTCACTACTGAGCCCAGGTCTCCTCTCAGAGAAGGGTTATAGGCCATAGTCCACCACGCTGGCCCAATGCGAATTGGTGGACTTCACACACCTTCGAGAACATTATGAAGAACTGTCAGATGTGCAGGTTTCCTCACGATGTTTTCCTTCACCGTTGAAGCAAGTGATATTTAATTGCTTAAACGCACTTGACTCTGAAAAGTTAGAGGTGCGTACCCGGGATCGAACCTGCGACTCCCCGAATAGGAGACCACAGTCCTAACCACTAGGCTATCACTGCTTCTATACAGTCCACCACGCTGGTCCAATGTGAATCGGCAGAATCATAGGTACTTTATGTGAATGAATAATGGGAATATCTCAAAATAAACTAATAACTAAGTAGCTATTAATTACTTGATGTAACTCACACCTACCTCATTACACAAGTCTCCAAACAAAAAAAAATAGTAGGTATAATATGGCCAGGATTCACGAATCCCTTCAAAGTTCCGATTAAAAAAAAGAAGAAACAAAGTTCAAACAAAAGAGACTAACATTTCAAAAGAGCACAAAACTTCAGCAGGTCAAAATTTTCAGGGCAAATGAAGTTTAGCGCACATTGCGTAAGGTTTGAGTAACAAATTTCCATAACTTGAGGAAAACTTACTCGCACAAGTTGGTCAGAAGTAAGAACTCGGAAGTTTCGTCTAGGTACCTGTTACTCAACCCCCAACAATAAGAAAAATCGGCCAAGTGCGAGTAGGACTTGCGCACCGAGGGTTCCGTACTCCAGAAGTAAAACGATAATATTACATTATTATATAAATTTGCTTAAACATCGTTAACTGTGTCTGTAGAGGTTTATTGTTGACTAGCTGATGCCCGCGACTTTGTCCGCGTGGATTTAGTTTTTAAAGTCCCTCGGGAACTCCTTGATTTTCCGGGATAAAAAGTAGCCTAGATGTTGACCCGAGTAATAAGCTACCACGGTATAAAATTTTGTAGAAATCTGTGCGGTAGTTTTTACGTGAAAGAAGAACAAACAAACAGACAGACAAAAAAAATTTAGCTTCTGTTTTGATATCTTTATCTTGAAAACAATTAGAAGCAAAAACCCTTTTTAGGGTTCCGTAGTAAACAAGGAACCCTTATAGTTTCGCCATGTCCGTCCGTCTGTCTGTCTGTCTGTCTGTCTGTCTGTCTGTCTGTCCGCGGTTTAGCTCAGAGACTATTGGTACTAGAAATCTGTAATTTGACAAGGGTATAAATACTAATCACGCCGACAAAGTCGTGAAATAAAATTGTGAAAAATAATTTTTTTTAGGGTACCTCCCCTACATGTAAAGTGGGGATGAATTTTTTTTTCTCGTCTATCCCATAGTGTGTGGTGTCGTTGAATAGGTCTTTCAAAAATATTGTGGGTGTGGGAACATCATTTTTCAATTCAGGGATTCGTTTGTGAAATATGATGTTTTAAAGTGCTAAATTTTATTAGGGTCAAGTGTCCCCCCCCTCTGCCAGCTAAATGGTTGTATATAGGATACAAGAAAAAATTCACAGCAGTAGTATATATAATGAATTTTAAAGGAAAACTATCACGGCTAAGTAGGGTTCATTAGTTAAGGAGTAATATCTGTTTTTTCTAAGTTAGGTATTACACGTAGTGTAAGTTGCATATTTTGTAGAATATTATAGTATTTAAACCATGGAACTCAAAATTTATTCAATATTCATAAATAAAACAAAAGCACTATCCTAGGTCAGCAATAATATTTGAGACTTTCAACTACGGAACCCTACACTGCGCGTGGCCCGGCACGCACTTGGCCGATTTTTTGAATCTATTTCATGTACAGAATTGGTTTCGTTTCTGTTTTATTATATGTATAGATATCAAAAAACTATGCTAGTTAGAACATTGGTTTTTTTTTCCTGTAAAATATACATAAACCTCTATTCACCATAATTATTTCTGACTTTACCATTGGTAAACTTCTGAGATAAGGGGGGGGGGGAACGGTATTTATTTCGACATTTTGCACGATTAATCAAAAACTATTAAGTATAAAAATAAATAAACATCTGTTTCAGGTAAAGTCCTTTCATATGATACCCCACTCGATATAGTTATCGGTATACTTCGAAATTTCAAACCCCCCATTTTCCCCCTTTTTTAATTAAACTAAAAATAATTTTAGATTTTTTTTATTCCAATGATGTTGGGCTACTATTAAATAAAACTATTCCAAATTTAATGTCGATAGCTTTAATAGTTAGGTACTAAAATAATCGACAGTGACAGACGGATGGACGGACAGACGGAGCAAGTCGTAACATAAGGGTTGCATTTTTACCATTTTGGTACAGAACCCTAATTATCAAGATTGCGTAATGTTTTAATTGTGTGGAAACAAAACCCGAAGACTCACTTAAGTTAGGCAGATGAAAGAAATTACAAAACAAAATTAAAAAGAACAATGCAATATAAACTCCCCAAAATCACGCCAACTGAGAAGAAAATTTTTGCATTGTTTGTTTTTCTCAATAATGTAATTCGAAATTTTTGTTAGCGTTTTTGTTCAATTCTTTAGTGAAATTTTCTTCCTGCTATTAGGTAATACATAATAATACATAATAACACTCAAAGAGGTAAAAAAGATCATTGTTTAAACTTTAACATAAACTTTAAATAAAATTAATGTCAACCATAATATTAGGTATGGTTTTTAAACAGGTGATCTGCAGTTTGTTGACATTAAAAAATATCAAGTCAAGTTAGTCTGTATTGATACGGATTATTTGATAGAATAAAATCTATCTATTAAGCTTAAAAACAAGTTACCTGTACTAGGATTTACAATTAAAGTAAGTGTTTTGTTTTTCTTTCTAGTATTAAACTGACTATTGACTACGACTTCATCAATAAACCTCAATCTATAAAGGCAGTCTATACTATATAAAATATACTATATAATATATTCTGTATACTATTATAAAAATTGCCAAATAATAGAATATAGCATCAACAACTTTATCTTTTGTCCTCTTAACGTACGAATTTCTCTCATGTGTTGGCTAAAGCCAAAATTTCATAGGATTATCATTGACCAGCAGCACGCGGCCACTGATAATGACCAACGCGCCAATTCACAATAGAAAATTTATCGTTTATAAAAACATCAGCGTCGTGTTTAGTTAGAATAGACACGTCAATAGTAAAGAGCATCATTTGGCAGCGTACAGCTTGAGGCCCCACAAATTAACGTTACCATTACTTTAGACCAAACATTCTCTAACTATGTAGTAATAAAGTTCAAAATCGTCGAAACCAGAAATAATAGAAGTATACATACAGTTGCAACATCTGATTTATGATGCAGCGGACACCCAACAACAAAACTCGTATCAATAGAACAAGAAACACAAATGAATGTAAGCTTACAATACACTTGTAATTGTTTAGACAAAAGCCTTAAATACGAACTTATTGTGCTAACTAATAAACTGTTTACACACAAAATTCTATTTTAACATAGTAACTGTAAAGTTTAAATTTAGAATTACCTATTTTGTTGAAAATGTATGGAGTAAAGCATCATCATTTACCATCAAAGCTTTCGCCGCTCTCACTATGGTTAATTTTTATGACATCTTAATACAATGGGAAGGCATTAAATGAAAAGAGACTTTCCATAGAAACTGTTTAACTATAATTTGTCGAACCATAACTGTTGTTTTAGGAGCCTTCGGTAAATTTCAACTATTATGCGCCTTCTCTTACGGTCACGCTTTAAGTTTATGGCGACTGGCTATAACTAAAGCCATAACTACATTATTTGCTATATTGTGCTCAAACAATGCATGTTTGGGGACAGTTTATTCTTGAACGTCATTTAATGATTTAACTGTATTTATTTGTTCACGGCAAAAGTTGAACAGTTGGAAACACCGCAAGGCTGTTCTTGGTTTCCTAATTTATAAACAGTTTTCAATTCTATATCCTGCTATTAAGGTACATATTGAATTTTTACTTACAGATACGTCCCGTGGACTCGGGACCGCAGTAATGAAAACATATCCGAAAACTATTGTTGCCGTCTCACCTAATTGCTTAAAATTAGGATCCATGACAATTTTTTTTCGAAAAAACAAAAGGAGATCATCGCTTGTTACAACTTCATGCTTTATTATTTTCAACATTTTTAGTACTAAGAAAACCTTTCTTCTCCTCATCTACCAAAAGTCTTAGATCATTACCTATTTTTAAAACAGAACCTACGCTACAATATTATACCATACATTATTATATAGGTATGAATGGTTTTGCTTTTATAGTAGTCTGACCGTAGTATGACCGTGCCAGGGATCAAACCTGCGACCCCCCAAATAGGAGACCACAGTCTGGCTATCAATGCTGCTGGAAAATCCATATGGAAATTGAAAATTACAGTTATTTTATCGCAAAAGTCCAGCCATAATCAAAATAGTTTATTCCAATCATAACTTCGTGAGTCCTAAGTTTGGTTTTAAAAACTCTTAGTTCAGAGAGTCGGGGTACAGACTAAAAAAACAATCAATTAGGCGACCTGTCACCGCCAGTCGGGGAGAAAGTTTGACAAGATCTTTCGATAATGCCCCGATGGTTCGCTGGCTATTGATTCCAAGCAGATATTTAAGAAAAACATGTTTACTATCCCACTCCTATTCTATATAAGTATTTATCAGATAATTCGTATCATACCTAAGTAAGTGTTATGGAAAACTTTGTGGAATATTTGGGAGATCATAGACTACTTTTCTCTTGAGACCTCTTGATTTCTAAGTGCATATCTATAGCTACAAAAAGGACTAAGAATATGCTACTGTTAAATTGATTTTAGATGGTAATTATTCTTCCGTTACCTAAAAAGTAAAACTTAAAGATAGATATATATATATAACTAGCTGACCCAGCAAACTTCGTACCGCCAACAAAAATATTTAGGGGTATGAAAAATAGATGTTGGCTGATTCTCAGACCTATACCCAATATGCACACAAAATTTCATAAAAATCGGTCGGTTTCGGAGAAGTTTGGTAACAAACACCGCGACATGAGAGTTTTATATATAAGATAATAATTAACTAAAGTTATTAATTAATTTCAATTTAATTTGACTGTTTTAAATGATTTATCTATAACGGAACTCAAACCTGAAACTTCATGTAATCTTACCGCTTACAAAACAAGTCGGAAGGTAGGTACCCAATATAAGATTATCTTACAGTCTTTACTACAGTTCCGAGTATAAGCTCGTATCTCCAAAAAGACGGACATTTTCCTTCGATCCCACAAAAAACCAATCAAACAAAATCCCTAAGTAGACATAACATATCTGACAATCTGAATTCACACCCTAATCTGGCGTACTAATTGCGTAAAAAGGCACCCCCAGCTTGATACGAAACAAACAGACAAACTCACAAAGGACAGATTATGGAAGATCTCGATCGTATTTAAGATAAATAAGTATTTTTGCTAAGTATACGAGCGGCTTTAGATTGTGTGATAAGGGGCAGCTGGCGGACTCGCTGGGGCTACATGCTGGCAGTTATTTTAGTGTACCTACTTATGATTTGGTAACTGACATAGCTTATCACAACGCTGAAGTGGCAATGGGCGGGGCACATGGCTCGAAGAACCGATGGGCCGTGCTAAGGATGTGCGGGGTCACTCCAGCGTCTTGGGACCCTCTATCATTAGAGGGGGGGGGGGGGGGGGGGGGGGGGGGGGTCAACCCCGCACCTGTAAAGGCAGCGGTGCTAGACCTCCCATTAGACGGACAAATGATTTCATATGAGTCGCTGGCAGCCGTAGGAGGTACAGAATCCTGTTCTGTGACAATCATTTCAAGAGACCTATGTCCAGCTGTGGACATCTATCGGTTGGGATGATGATGATGATTTGGTTGGTATCTATCAAGCAACAAGAATTTAATCAATGAGAAACTATTAAAATGGTTCTATTAGTCGGTTTTCGTACTTGTCAGCATCATTATCCGCCGGCCTTTTGATGCCCCGCCAGCCAGTTTGAAAATAAGATATTTCTGTATCGTAAGTTTAACAAAAATGTATAATTTTCCTATATGCTGCAAAGTTCAACGAAAACTACCAGCGGCATATAACCACACCTTTGAAAAACGGAAGATATTTTTTATGTTTACGTTCTACGCTTTGATTGCGACTCTGTCCGACGAAATAACAAGCAATTGGAAAGTTAGTATGTACGATTGCTTAATGTAGTTACAGTTACAAGAAAACTAGCTTATTTAAGGCTTCTTCTTAGCCGTGACATTCTGTACATCTCTGTATTCGTCCTTAAGTTCGCCATCGTTAACAACTTAAGCACAAACTAATCTTGCGGTGATACGTATTATTCTAATTCAAATTCGTCGCTGGATCAGCGTTGGAAGTCAAGTTAAACGAAAGGTCCTTCTCTGTAGAAATTGCATTCGGAAGCAGTGGAATTTTCATTTTGACTATCCAAAAGAACTTTGTAAAAGTTACTTCGAGTAACTTGTACTTCGAGTATTTTGTAAAAGTTACTCAAAGAATGACTAGCTAGGAGGCTTGGCCAGGCCACGTCACCATTTATACGTCAGGCTTTACATTGAATCATCGTATCATTATTATGCAAGCGTAACCTGCACAGTAAAATATGACGTAGTTGTATCAAATCATATCAAACTATTCAATCAAACGCTACATACATCTATCTCTGTCACTCGCGTACACGTGTCCCGCTCAGTACATTCGCGCACACATTAGGGTACACGTATAAGCTGCTTATTGTATTTTTATAGTTATTTGGATCGCACACGGTTTATTTGAGGATTATCCTACATGAATACAAAATGGCCGCATTGTGTTCCGATGTACACAGCTGATGTTTCCGAAAACAATGGCCGTTCGCGAACCGCCCCGGTAAACGCTTTTGATCGTTTTTCATTTTTTAATAACTTGTAGGTGTCAAGCAACACACCTGGAAGAAGACGTAGTGCTCTAATACGATACAAGAGCTCTGGAATTTATTGCGAAAACAAGTCTCAATTTAAAAGAAGCCACTAAAGGATGTATCTTTGTTATTTCAGGTAATCATACTCGTAAATGAAGATAGTCGTATATATCACGTACAGATTATGGCACATACCTACCATAAAATAATAGCTAAATAAGAAGTTTTAAATAAAAAGCTGCAATGCAGGTTATGAAAATGTAACAGCAAGTAAATTTAGCGACTAAACTAGAGAAATTTCATTAATTTCAAAATTGATTCAAGATAATGAATCGGCGAGACTCTGTTTGATCGGGTACACAGAGAGAAAAAGAGAGGATCGTGCTGTAAAGAGTGCATATTTGGGTTGTCAAAAAGGACCACGTTCTATTAGACGATCCAGGCACCGCTGCTCAGACGAAGCTAGCAAAGACCTGCAAGCCCTCAAAAGACCCTATTGCCGTGAAACATTGCTGACAGGCATGAATGGTAGTTTCTAGAATTCAAAAATTACTCTTAGAAAGAAGATTCTCTTTGGGTCACCGCGCCAATGAAAATATAAGTTATATAAATTAAGTAAGTAGTAAATAAATAGTAAGTAAATAAGATATTATAGTTGTGTGACCAATTGGTCCATTACTTTGGTAGAAATGTAAGTTCGTGTAGTGTACGTGTGGCTTCTCCTCATTGAGGTAAGGAGTCGATGCTGATTGCTTGTCGGTAAATATTGCGATGTTAATTTCGATTATATTTACTATTCATGACTGTTTGTTTTATAATGTAGCACACGCTTTTGTTTGCTCTGTGAGATATTTATTAAGCAGAATAGGTATGCGTTATAATGTTTTTGTTGTCTGTGGCAGTGGTATTTATTCTACCTGTATAAATATACCAGTTATGAGAAGGTAAGTTCGTGGGTAGATAAATCATATAGGTACATAAATTAAATTCGAATATTATCTGCATAGTTTGTAGGGTTAGTTTCTTGTCACGCAAAATCACTAAATCATTTAAAAAAATTAAAACCTTCAGAATTTAGAATTTATTTATTTATTGCAAAAATACACGTGATATGCTACAATATTATGTTAAGAAACAGTGTATTGCCACGCCACTACCATGTATAAATGTAGTTCAAAACTCTGAAAAAAAATTAGACGCCAGCAATGTTATCGCATTCAGGTGATAAGAAATCAAAATTTCAGTATAGAGTAGTAGTTTCAGGTATAATACGTAAAACATAGCAATCCGAAGGAGAAACAAACTTACCCCAAACCCAAGGAAAGGGCAAAGTAAGCTCAAAAGATTCGTGAACTGTGTTTTCGAATTAGAATTCGTGTTCGCTAGAGAGTAGAACGTTGGCCATTTCTGACATAGCGCTGTCTGTGTATTACTTTACAATAATGAAATAATTATATTTTCATAAAGAGTATACAATATATCTGGTTTAAAAAAGGTGCCTTATTTCAACCGACCGCCAATGTTGAAAATCTGATTTCTGCGAACACAGTTTCAAACCAAAATAATGTATTTTTCAGTATCACAAAACACAATATTTATAATCAATTCTCCCAAAACTAATGGTAAAATATTTTCAATCATCTATCCATTCACGTATCTACTGTCAATAAAATAATACAGGATACCCTTTCACACAAATTCCAAGCCATAAATGCCACCAGCATGACAATGCCAAATTAAATGTAAACCCGCACATAAAAACTAGAAAAACCTTGCGCAGGATACAAATAGAAAGATTCTCTTTACACGCATTCATCTATAGACAATTGGTGGCATAAATCATAGAGTTGACAAGAAAATGCATCGATACAACAATAAAAATCCTCCTGTAAAAATTAAATTCCTAACAATTTTGTACTCTACTGTACAACTAATAAGGATGTGGCAAAATTTTGTGAGATACAAAAGTAACATTGCCCATCGATGCATCCACCGCCCCACCGCTTAAAAACGACTCGATACGAGTTTCGCGCGTAAATTATGGGACAACCCTAAACAATGAAAGAAAAAAGCTTCATTCGCTAATGGATTTTGTTCTCAAAAATTAATTTGGGGTACTCGACAGAACTTGTGTACGCACCCAATCAGTTGCAACCCTAATGTTAGGGTTGAGCACATTGCAGTTTTTAATGTCGAAAGTTACCAGTATTTTTATTTAACTATTCCTGTCTTTCTGTCTTTATTAGTAATGCCTGAAAACGAAATGAAATATTAATCGAATTAAAAATAACAGAAAGGAGCGTATAATACATATAATATGTATTATGAAGTTTTGTTCAAAGATTCGAACCTACTTAATTAAAAAAAAAAAATATTTATTTCACGTAGGCCAACCTGTGGCTCTTATGACGTCAGTACTCTACCACCGGTTCGGAAAGCGGATTCTGCTGAGAAGAGCCGGCAAGAAACTCAGCAGTTAAAACGTCAGAACAAATGTATTTCATTATAACTGTTCTTCATTTAATTTTAAATTGTCGATATTATTCTGATATACCTAGATAAAATATTATGAATCAATTTACAGATATCTGGACTTGACTATTATTTTGCTATTTAGTTTCAAACATAAAAATGGTTTGTTTGGTTTGGTGTTAGAAAAAGTCAAAATGCATGTCATAACCCTAAAATTCACCTAGGGGCGAGAGAACCCAGATCTCCGTTACAGGGTGAAGTGGTATTGTTTAAACCCTTTAAACTTTTTAATTTATTAACGCAAGGGTTGCCAGTCGTAAAAATTACTTTTATTGTCTGTAACGACGTCTCAGCCTACGTGATAACAATTTCTTATAATTCATTTTATTAAACGGTTCTAACAACCACTTTTAAATGATCTTTCGTGTCATACTTTTGTGCGTCTTTGTAGATTTATATATACTGGTCATTTTATTAAAATGATTATTGATATCCACTCTTAGATGGTCCTTTGAGCCGGAATTTTTTGAAGAATTCGAGGGTCTTCTATACTGGATTTTTAGTAGTTAAAAAATCCACGTGTGGTACACTGAGTCAAGTGGCTTTTGTCGTTTATGTGCTGCTAAAGGTTGAAGCAATAAGCAAAACTTGTTTATTTCGATTAAAAGTGATTTAGTGTATGGGAATACTTTCCAGACGGTTGTTTGGGCTTAGACAATGGTAATGTGGAGTCGTAAATTTTAAAAAGTTTTACTAGGGTAAAGGTAAGTTGTTCGTGGAATGATTGTAGAGTCTAGATTGAAGACGGTAAAGGCTTGACTCAAGTATCAAGAGCTAAAGTTTGACCAAAGTTAGCCTACATGAAATAAATTATTATTTTGAATTTGAATCACCTCTGCAGTAGATACTACTTAATTATCTAAAGTGACATTGAATAAATTTCTTCTTATTTCTTATTATTTCTATATAATATCTTCTTCTTATTTCTTTGTCTTAAGTAGGTATATTATTTTCCAAACTTGCTGAATTTTCTCAAACAAGACTGTGAGACTATGCTATCTATGTTCAAGACAATTACTGTCTTTATGCCCTGCTTTGACTGACATAAATCTAGAGGGTTTGGTTCGGGAGACATTTACGGCAAAGCCCGCAAAGCCTAAACCTAAAGGAAAGGTTTTGCTTTTAGCTGTCTTTATGTGGGTATGTATTTACGTACGTTCCACCGTAGCACCTAAGCTACAGAGGCGATTTAATAACTGACAAACTAAAAAGGAGGAGGTTCTCAATTCGTCGGAATCTATTTTTTTGTTAATGTATGTTCACAGATTACTCGAAGACGCCTGAACCAATTTGGAAAATTCTTTTTGTTTGAAAGGGCATACTTTCCAGGTGGTCCCATTTATATTTTATCGAAATCGGTTGAGCAGTTTTTAAAAAATCTGGGTTTAAAAAAAAAATTAAATTGTATACTCTGTAGTTGCGCGGGTGTTTGAAGACGGTTTAAAAAAATTATATTAAATTATGATAATCAATTCGTTATTATAATCCGGGTGACCTGTGCTACATAATTTTATATGAACAAAATCTAAATGAAGGGTGTTACGTCAATTTTTCCGTAGTTGGGGAACCGTTTTTTTAACTTTATTTTCGTTCTTTAAATATTTTTAATATCCCAAGCCCTACCAGTGGCTCGGAAAACAAATTCTACGAAGATAAGTTAGAACCTTGCTATAATTTTCATCAAAACAGTGAAATCTATACGATTTAAACTGGAAAAATGAGCGCATATAAATAAAAGTAGGCTCACAAAAGATCGAATCAGGCCAACCCTTCACTCGGTAACAATCTATAACTTCTCTGAACCCGAATTGTGAGCGGCAACTTTGGTAAACTAAATTTCACTTCGCATTCAAACGCGGTTTTCTTATAAGGGGAAAAACATTATCAAAATCGCGACAGCTCTCCACGGAGGCCGCGTGTTGATTCTATCAGAGATCTACTTGAAAATCTTTGTGAGCGCGGTAAGGTGTGCACATTCGATATACGACGAGAGAACTAGCTACTAAGTTAAAACAAAACAATGAGTGAAAACATGTACAGTCTATTTGGGGAGAGGTTACCATTATATGTAAACAAAACATACCGGACAGGACATTTCAGTTTTGCTAACACTATTTTCACTGTTCGCGCTATAAATCACTCACAAACGTTTTATTTCCCGAAGCAAAACATTTTTAAGTTTATATTAAACACAAATGTACTTCAAACTATGCAGTTTACGATATTATTTTAGCATTAATCTAGTCACCATCGGAAAAAAAAAACACAGACTAATAGCCTAGTTTGTGTTTGACATATGAAATAGAACAAATCCCTAGTGCTGGAAATAAAACGTGAACCATAGAGTGAATGATAAGAACGAGCTTAGTCGATTGTAAAATCGGAAGTCGTATTTATTACGCTCGTAGATCCGTGTATTAAGGCAAATGGCAACCGGTTAGCGATGCGTGACTGCGAATGATCTGACTATTCGAATAATTTACAACTACTAATGTACACATTTTCGAATTGAACATTAGTATTATATTAATGCTCATAATCGAATGACGACTACTTATTAGTATTTTAATTACTCATCATGTTTCGACTGCGTTGACGACCTCCCTGGCTCAGTGGTGAGCGCTGTTGTCTTATAACTGGGAGGTCCCGGGTTCGATTCCCGGCGGGGTCAATTCTGGAATTTATAATTTCTGAATTGTATGTCTCTGGTCTGGTCTGGTGGGAGGCTTTGGCCGTGGCTAGTTACCACCCTACCGTCAAAGACGTGCCACCAAGCGATTTAGCGTTCCGGCACGATGGCGTGTAGAAACCAATTAGGGGTATGGGTTAAATGTTCACTGCCATACCCCTTCCAAGTTAGCCTGCTACCATCTTAGACTGCATCGTACCATCAGGTTAGATCGCAGTCAAGGACTAGCTTATCATCGAATAAAAAAAAATAAAAAAAAGTTGTTCAGCGCGAAATGTCAGTTCAGGCTAGTCGAAATGCCTACATGCCTACTACATTATTCACGACTCGGATTCTCGGAAAAGAAGTGGAGACTTTAACTAATGGTTTCAATTGTACGATTGGAATGTTAACCTGATTCTTTAAGTTTATAAATCTATTTCAAAATTGTCAAGTAGTTTAAAGTAGTTACTAATCATGGTAAATCATTCGATCAGTTCGAATGATTTATAAAGTCGAATAATTCGACAATCATAATAGGAGAAGGATTGTAATAACAAATATAATAAAAATAATAGTATAATATAAATAATAATAAAAATAAAATATTGTAAGGACAAACCATTTATAAATTTAATATGTAATAAATTAAAATTAATTCAAACATAATATTTCTGTAACATTTACAGTTAGCTACAAATTTGAATATTTAAAATTATAGGATCCGTATTGAAAGGTCTTAATAATATCGTTTCCAACATCACAATTCAGAAGAATATCATATTAAATAGTACATATTGATAATCGATTTAAGAATGTATTCATTCAATCAATCGTTCATTCTCAACTTGTCTGCCAATGTTTCGCATCACTAGTACAGTGAAAATATAATCACGTGATCTGACGCCATAATTGTTTACGTATAATGGTAACCTCTCCCCAAATAGACTGTACAGGCAAACCGTAGAGTCGAACCGAAGAAGTCGGTTCCCTATGTGCATTTGTCAACTCTTTAATAGGTTTTATTTTAAGATTGGTGTAACAGTAGCATAGGGAATAGGGATAAGCATACTTAGGGCCTTTTCACCATCGTCAAGTAAACATTAACTAAAAAAAATAAAGACTTAACTAAGCTTTTGTATTAGTAATCTGTTAGAACGTCTTTACTGGGGATTGAAATAGGCCCTAAGACAAACTTAGTTATAGGATTATCATTTAGCATAATGCTCTAGTGTCTAAGTCTTCGTCAGTAATGAAAGTGCGATAGTCCCAAACGTAAATGTCTGTAGGAGAAAAGGTCAGACTTTTGTTGGGAATATTTTTTATGCTGATGTTGGGAAAACCTTTTCCCATTCACGGGCGCGCCGCAATAATGGAATTCATTAATATTCGCTTTTACCTATTGATGTATGTTGCAGACTTTGTACCAAGAATAGGTGCCTCTTGGGAATGGCTTCAGAGCCCAGACAAAACACAAAAAGTGATGATGAACGCGTTCTATCATTCCTCCGTCGATGGAACTGCGGGATTGTCAAAAATGATTGCTGCGCATTGCGCATTATCTCTGATTGGCCGATACTCTGTCGCTATTGGCTAAAATGATTGCTGGTGTGACGCGCATTATCTCTGATTGGTCGATACTCTGTTGCTATTGGCTAAAATTCACTTTTATTGAAAGGATGTTGTCAACTAATCATCAAGCATCACTGTGAGATCAAATCAGAAGAGAGGAGATCCGTAGGAGAACCAAAGTTACCGAAATAGCTCAGCGAGTCGCGAAACTGTAGTGGAAATGGGCGGAGCACATAGTCATACACCTTTGTCCAGCTGTGGATGTCTATCGGTTGATAACGAAGAAGAAGACAACTAATTTAAGCCTAGCGACCAACTAGCGACTCGATCTTTATTTAACTTCGTTATCAAACGGCAAAATTGCGCACATGATATGGGACTTGGGAGCTTGTATGAAATAGTGACAGTGTTTACGATCCTTTGAATCGAAAACAAATAACACAAAATAACGGCGAACACCACATCGTTATCACCTGCGCCTCCAGTTTTCCAGAGTTTTCCCGCGACACGGCCCATATTTTCAATTCTACCGTTTCTATCCGATTATAACGAAAAACCTTAGCTCGATATAAAAGCTTAACAACCAGCCTAACTTGACACCTGAACTTCAAACAGTTGATTTAAAATCAGCATTATGTAAAAGCAATACGGTGGTTGGTGAACTTTCAGAGGTGTCTAAATAAAATGGTACCACCCAAAGTCGATATTTTATTCGAGCTTGTTAAATCTCATTGTAGTTTAGAGATTTTTACTTGTTATGCCTTATGGAATACTGAAGGTTATTTTATTTGAATGTAATGTTAATATTGTTACGTATGTAGGTACCTAAACGCTTTCTTGATGTTTGAGAACTTTTGTTATATAACACGTGATTCGTACAAGAGTTGAATATAATAAAGGTACGACATCATCATCATCATCATTATCGTCATCAGCAACCCATCAACGGCTCACTACTGAGCGCAGGTCTCATCTCAGAAAAGGGTTAAATAGGCCTTAGTCCATCATGGTGGGAAATTGACAGACTTCACACACATTTGAGAATATTATGAAGAACTCTCAGGTGTGCAGGTTTCCTCACGATGTTTTCCTTCACCGTTGAAGCAAGTGATATTTCATTTATTAAACGCACATAACTTAGAAAAGCCAGAGGTGCATGCCCGCGATCGAACCTGCGACCCCCCGAATAGGAGACCGCAGTACTAACCACTAGGCAATCACTGTTTTTTTTTAATTAATAATTTGAAATTGAAATTATTTATTTCCTTTCTTTGATTACATAGGTGCTTAAAATCTATGAACGTTGACGACTGGAAAAGTTTAAACTGCGTTCCAGTCGTCACGCCCACCTCCGAGACTTAATTATTTATATACGGAAATATTAACACGATTCAATTTATCCATTTATATAATACTAGCTGATGCCCGCGACTTCGTCCGCGTGGATTTAGTTTTTAAAATCCCTCGTGAACACGTTGATTTTCCGGGATAAAAAGTAGCCTATGTCCTCAACTATAGTACCCATGTAAAAAATCACGTCGATCCGTGGGTCTGTTGTGGCGTGATTGAAGGACAAACCAACAAACAAACACACTTTCGCATTTATAATATTAGTATGATTAGTTTTTTGTAAACACTGGTAAACACTGTAGCATTAAGTCCATACGATGTATTACATCCATACCTACTATGTAATATGTAGGTATAATGATCGTTTGGCAAAATCTGACGCCTTTGGTATAGTTTGACTTTGACAAAATAGGGCTATCCACGATGGCTATATACGATAAAGTACGCCTGCCAGCTTAAGATGAGCCGTTCATTCAAAGTATCTTGTAGATTCTGGGGTTCAAGTTATTTGGACCTTTTACAGAAGATCGTGATGTCTATAATTTCTGAACTACGAAATTGACGACCTTGAAATAATTACAGGTCAATCTCTAAAAAACCTGCTTTTTAACAAAAAAAGAATGGATTAAATCGGAATACGCCTTAATGAATTACAGCGAAATATACATTTTGACTTTCATCCCCTCTCCCAAGGGAACCATGCTGAATTTCGGGATAAAAAGTATCCTATATTATACCTCGTAGTATTAACTTAAATCGTGCCAAGTTTCATTTAAATCCGTCCAGTAGTTTCAGCGTGATGCGCGGCCAAGATACAGACAGACAGACAGACAGACAGACAGACAGACAGACAGACAGACAGACAAAAAATTAAAAAAAAATTGTTTTGGCTTCAGTGTCGATTATAGAGTGCCCTCAAACAAAAATTTTCAAATTATCTTCAATGTACAGAATTGGACCTGTTACAGTTTTATTATATTATAGATTAAATTAAATTTACAGCATGCAGGAAGTGTGAGTAAGTGTGTGTGTGTATATGTGTGTATGTGTGTGTGTGTGTGTGCGTTTGTGTGAGTGTGTGTGTGTGTGTGTGTGTGTGTGTGTGTGTGTGCACGCGTGTGTGTGGGTGCGTTCGTGTGTGTATGTGTGTGTGAGTGAGTGAATGCGTTTGAGTATTATTGTACTATTTGAGTGTGTATAAAAGTCTTTCGGTCTCTTCATAGGAGAGTGATTTTAGCCATTTGAATCATTTAGATTTACATAAATTACTTGTTAAATGGTAGATAGTAGTAATAGATACGTATTTGGAAACATTTAATAACATCGATTAGCTTTAAATCATTATCACAAAATATTATGTAGCAGTACATACTGTTGATAGGCGATGGCAAAAATAATATGATATTTTAATAATGAGGGGGTTCAAAAATTTTTTTCCTCTTCAAATCCTACCGATTGAGGTATCAAATTAAAGGGTTTGTAAAGGTTTTTACGAAAATATATTTTTAATTTTTTTTTTCATAAAATTGATATTTTCATTCATATTCTTTAAATCTGACGACCTCCCTGGCGCAGTGGTGAGCGCTGTGGTCTTATTACTGGGAGGTCTCGGGTTCGATTCCCGGCGGGGTCAATTTGGGAATTTATAATTTCTGAATTGTCTCTGGTCTGGTCTGGTGGAAGGCTTTCGTTGGCCTTGGCTAGTTACCACCCTACCGTCAAAGACGTGCCGCCAAGCGATTTAGCGTTCCGGCACGATGGCGTGTAGAAACCGATAAGGGGTATGGGTTGAATTTTCACTGCCATACCCCTTCCAAGTTAGTCCGCTACCATCTTAGACTGCATCGTCACTTACCATCAGGTGAGATCGCAGTCAAGGACTATCTTGTCATCGAATAAAAAAAAAAAAAATCAGTCGGGTTTTTTATTCTTTTTTTTTATATTTTGCTTGTTAAAAATTCATTGCGACGTTATTGAACATAGTGGTGGAATTATTTATAACTGCAGCATACGTGGATCAATACCCTTTTAATATAAAATATAAATTTAATATGAATTTTAAATGAAATGAGTGTCAAATAAAATAAAATTAATAGAACTTACCTCTAGGTACACAATACAACACACAATAAATTACAGAAAGCGCAAAACTTGTTCTAATTGCTCTTATCCATTTTTGGCATAGGTACTAACCGGTTTTACTGCACTAATAAACATGTGCAAAAATATTGCTCTATTTGTTAAAAATACTTAGCCAGGATTAACTAAACTAATGCAATAAATTGCACAAGTAAACTTGTCCAATTGGTCAGCAACACTACGCACCTTGGCTGCGCGCGCACATTGTAAAGCTAATTGATGTCGATTTATAAGAGGGTCGCACCTGCGCGGGGACACAATAGTTTCCCTGGATTATGGAATTCCGAGCGCAGCTGAAACATTACTTTAGTGGAGACTAGCTTGTGCCCGCGACTTCGTCGTCGTTTAGTTGGGTTTTCTTGAAATTCTGCTGAAACGTTTTGTTCTTCCGAGATATTCTTCTAGTCGGTCGGTTAAAAAGTTGAAGCTGTGATAGCCTAGTGGTTAGGACTGTGGTCTCCTATTCGGGAGGTCGCAGGTTCGATCCCGCACCTCTGACTTTTCGGAGTCAAGTGCGTTTGAGCAATTAAATATCACTTGCTTCAACGGTGAAGGAAAAAGTCGTGAGGAAACCTGCACACCTGAGAGTGAGTTATTGATCACCACATACCTGAGTTATTCATAATGTTCTTGAACGTGTGTGAAGTCCGCCAATTCGCATTGGACCAGCGTGGTGGACTATGGCCTAAGCCCTAAACCCTTCTCTGAGAGGAGAGACCTGCGCTCAGTAGTGAGCCGTTGATGGGTTGCTAATGATGATGATGATGAATCTTCTTCTTCTTTATCAACCGATAGACATCTCCTGCTGGACAAAGGTCTTTTGTATAGACTTCCACAGGCCTCAGTCTTGCGTCACCTGAATGCAGCGACTCCCTGCGACACGTTTGATGTCGTCGGTTCATCTAGTTGGGGTCTGCCAACACTGAACTTCCCGATGTGGGGTCGCCACTCCAGCACCTTGGGACCCCAATGACCATTAGCTCTTTTGTATGTAAAGTAGCCTATGTCACTCTTCAATAGGGGTAACATTACCGAGAAAATGTTGTCTACCCATTTTCGCGTTTCTTTGAGATTCAGAAGTGTAAATGGGTAGACAACATGTTCTCGTGACGCACATGCTAGTCCTACAGCTTTATCTTTAACTTACTATGCCCACGAAAATAAAAATGTCGATTCCTCTGCTCTGCCCTCTGCTGCACGTCAAGCTTTGTTGCTTTGAATTTGTTTCCCACAACAAACCAAAAATAGTATAAAAAATAAACAAAGAAAGACCAATATTACGGTTTACGCGCAAAATGTCGCCAAAAAAAATTCTAGGTAAGTAAGTATGGAGGTAGCAACAAAAATTTCCACTATGGTAGCAATAGAGAGACGCTAAATAATTTTTGAAAACATAACTGTATTTGTTTTCGCCTAAATAGACCAATAAGAACATAAAAAAGCTTTAGGACAATATTGGAGTCCGTAACAAAAGGAATTGTTTTAAGTAGGTGCATATTTTATACATTTTGAAAAAGAATTCGTCGCAGTGGACAACCGACATTATTCACATTATGCGTTCCCTCAAAACGACACAAAGGGGAACACTTAAAACACTAAAAATCACAAACGACAATACATGCCCTTATTCATGCAGGGCTTTACAATCCGAATTCCGGCTAAAGTCCCCGCAAGACGCCCGCAGTGTCGCCAAACGCGTGAAATTACCCAACAATGAGCGGTAATGATCCTTTACGGGTGAAAAAATAAAAATAAATCCGTAATACCGAACCCTGCACACTTGTTTATTTGCATCTGCCTTGCAATTTTGAGCTTAATGAACAAGAAAACAATTGATTGTCTGTAAAGTCGGTTTACGGACGATAGTTTTACGTGATAACGTCATAAAGAAACATTGATGAAAAATTGCAGAATTTTATGAATTGAATTATGAAAAAATGAGTTTAATTGAAAATTACCTACTATTAAGACTGGCGGGCTGTAGTCACACGCCAAATCTTGGGCCGATCGTGCCTCTCTACCGCTTGTTCCGTGCTCTTGCTTGCACGCTCAGGCGCAGGCAGAACGTGACACTTTTTCGTGCGTGCAGCTGGTGTTCATCGATTTATAAGACGTTATCACGTCAAAAATTGTAGGAAGAGGAACAGATTGCGTAGAAAAGTCACAGTTTTAGTTTCAGCCTGCTCGTCGACAGCTGAAAAGTTGCATCAGGCATTGCTCTGAAACTTGCATACTTGCCTATAGTAATCTGCCTTAAGATTTTAAGTTAAATGAACAGGAAAATATTTTAGGGGAAGATTGCGTAGAAAAGTCAGTTTCCGTTGAACTACCTGTACATCGATTGCGAAAAAGCTGCAATAAGCATTGCTTTGAAACTTGCACACTTGCTTATAGCAATCTGCTTTACGATCCTGAGCAACTGACTGATCCTGTAGAAAAGTCAAAGTTGGCATTGAACAACCTGCACGCCGACTGCGAAAAGCTGCATCAATACTACGCTTGCAATGCTTGTGGTGAATAGTATTTATGACATTCTTGCTGCAACATAATATATCTAAGCCAATTAGCTAGAGAGTGTTGACCAATATCAGAAGTGCACAGACTTTAGCAATCATGTTGAGACAATCCCAGCGATGAATTCTTTCTAACCTTTTTGAAGAAGTTCTCGAATACCTTGTCACATATTTCTAAAAGGAATTAAGTACTCTCTGCAACACCTTTTCTAGCAGAGGGTAAGGTCTATTATAAACTATGTAAGTGCTTAATGTGAAAATAAATAAATTGAGATAATGTGAAATAATCTTCCTCCAAGTTCCTAATGTTTTTCATGGACCATTCAGTTGTCTACAAAAAACTTAAACTCAAAAATATTTATCTAAGGTTGCGGCGCCTGTCTATCATAAGAGATAGAAACTATCCATGGGGGGTGCCAACCGATTGTTTTGTATTATCCAGGACACGGTTGAATATTATATATATCACTCTGTTTAGAAATTTTACAATCTATTGTTGTATACAATGTGGTAGCTTCTGCTTAGTTACAGTGTTTGATTTTGTGGCTAATCTTATTTTGCATGATGCAATGATGATGCAATGTAGGAAAATAGTTTTAAAGTGAGCTTCTTCATCTTCCTTTCTATAGCACACTTCTGGCTGCTAAACTCCTAATTAATAAATAATACTAATATTGTAAACTAGCTTTTAAAAGCTAGTTTTAACGGCAAAAAGTATTTGTCACGCTCTGGGTCCTCAACTATAGAAAAAATAAATTTGATCCGTTGCTCCTTTACTGCGTGATTGAAGGAAAAAACAACTAGCTTACAAACAGACACAGCTTCATTTTGTTGAAATACTTGGTATTCTTTTGAGTTTAGTACATTTAAGATCATTTTAAAATCACGTTAATTATCTCCTATTTCTTATTTCTAATGTTAAACGAAGAACAATTTTGGTATTCTATTGTGCGTAGGTATGTATTCACAGGTATGTGTGGTTGTGTGTGTGTTTGTGTGTGTGCGTGCTGGCGTCGCCCCGTCTGCCCGCGTGATCTCTCCGGAATGCAGTCCTGTCGAGTGTCGGTATCGGTAAACTAACACGTTACTTTTGTATCTTTTTGATCAATCTTCACCATCTGTGTTCACCCTTATAAAACTTTCGATTTTGATTAATATATAATATTTAGCTCTAGATACCTAAATTAAGTCTAAATACTAAGTATTAGCTTTATTAAAACTTTCTGCCTGACTTAATTTAGGTAGTGTTACCGCTGGACTCATCTTGCCATATTTTGACACAGAAATAAACACTTTGGAAACAGACCTACCACTCAAACCACTGGGTCTGGGTTCTCCATAACGCAGACCTCGACTAAGAAAGAATTTTCAGATTTTCCACTCGAGCGATGTCGCCATAGGTTAGCTATAGTTAATTATTGTACTAGCAAAGGCTTGTTTTAGCCAAATATTGATGAATAGTTTCCCTTGTACATTTAAGTACATGGTTTTAAACATCATTGTTAACATTATTAGCACTAATTGTTAAATAGCTTGGGTATCATCCGATCGACAATTTCCAATACAAGTCCCAGGTTAAACATACCATCATCGAAAGAAATACAACCGCAAAATATTCTCGAACGTCCTCCTAAATACAAGTTACGGCACACACCGATGTACCATGTAATTTTCTCCGTTTATAAATACTTGAATTTACATAAAATAACAATGAATTCAGACATCTCTTACCTATTTACGTAACTATGAAAACAATTTTATGCCTGCTTCTTAACACTGAATAGGCTGCGATCATCCCACACGTTTCAAAGAGTCAAATAACATTATTATACTGTACCATACTTATCAACTGTTTCCTTTCTCTTACATTTACTGTATTACAAAGGATTATCGACTCTAGCTTCCCAAAAATAAGGAAATTAGAGGACTTTTGTAGTGGTCCCACTTAAAGTTGTGTACTAAAGTGTATTTTTAAGTCGCTTTGTCGCTTGATCAACATTCAAAGGGCCACAATGCTCAATGTGCTTTTTATAAGGACCGGGCTTTATAAAACATCCTGCCACAGAAATACCAATTGTAATCAACATCGGTGACTCGGGCGACTTAAAATTAATATATTACTCATTGATATACTGACACAGAGAACTTAAATATATACAGTACCCGGCGATATATATTGCACATCGGCCTTTGGAATAAAACGCTATTCTATTCTATTCACAGTTCGACTGCATTTTTTTTATATATGTTACGTGATGTGCTCGACGGTTGTGAAGAGATTTCAGTAATTACTACGTGAATTTCTGGCTAGCTTTCCTTGCAATAGAATAGAAATAGCGTTTTATTCCAAAGGCCGATGTGCAATATATAGCGCCGGGTACTGTACCTACCTCCAATGATATTAGAATTCTAATATCATTGCCTACCTCTCTGCTGCTCGCGTGAAAGAATAAAGATTCTTCTTTTTCCAGGAGGAAAATCGTTCTACGTCTGTCTGCCTACACACGTGTCCGACTCGCTCAAATTAGCAACCGGTAATAAATTTCATCTCGTCCAAAATCTACTAATTGAAATCCAGACATACTCATCTCAGCAGAATCTGATTTTCAAACCGGTGACTCTCTGTCCGTCGTGACAGTCACCAAGTTTTTGTCACCGATTTTATTTTGTTGTTTTTTTTATTGTGTGGGTGACAAAAAATATATTTGACGAAATTAAAACAATAATATTACTTAAGTACGTTATAAAGTTAGTTTCATACATTAGATAGAATCTTAATAACACCGACGATTTTTGTAATTGGACAGTCTTAAGAAGTGCTTGATCTCTTAAAGGGTTTAAAAATAAGTAAGAGAAAACCAAGTTAAGTAGAGCTAAAAATACTTTTTTAAGACATGTTGAAATGCTAATAACAATAAAATAAAGCTTGTTCGATAAAAAATGATAGCATTTATAACCATGGACTTAGAGCACAGGTATTGTTTCTTTGTCAGACCATAATAATGTCACTTTGTTTCCTTCACAAAATACTATATAATTTTCCAAACAAAGTGTTTTAAAAAAACTTTGGAGAAATATTTTTGACTAGTCATCAAACATTCTGTTTCCATAAAATTGACGAAGAGTTGGCGAACTTTTAACTCACCTCGATCCAAATTCAATACAAAATTTCTTTCCTTTATCGACCCTAGCCTATGTTACCATAAACGATTTACAAAAAAAAAAAGTGAAACAATATTTTTCTTTTTCTTCAAAGAGAAAGAAATAGTTGAAAAAAATTAAAAGTGTATGCAGTATTTTAGTGTAAACTACAAACTTTCTGATAGAAAGCTATGATCAGGTCAAGTTTGGGCGAACTTGACAAAGGATGCGTCAAAGGCGTAAAAAATGCGTCTG
This sequence comes from Oeneis ivallda, assembly GCA_029955525.1. Taxonomy (NCBI): domain Eukaryota; kingdom Metazoa; phylum Arthropoda; class Insecta; order Lepidoptera; family Nymphalidae; genus Oeneis; species Oeneis ivallda. The sequence continues at coordinate 27,832,900 of JARPMR010000002.1, read as the reverse complement.
TACCTACTTATAGTAGAACAAAGTCACAAAGTTCCCGAGTCTTCTTCAATTATTTGTCATGGAATTACGTAAACTGAACGTATTAATATAGACGATTTGATCAGTTATAAATACAATTCAACCTTGAGTGGTTGAATTTTGAAACAAATTTTTATAAATTTAATCTACCTATATCTCTTAGACTACAAACTTTATCAAAACTAAAATCAAAAGTTTTGTTCGACAGAGCAGTTTTGTTGCAAGAGCATCTTACATTTTCAGAGGTGTTCATAAAGGTGCGTTTCCTTTGTTTTGGAAATAAATTCGATTGTCATGCGACTATCGTTTTCATCTCACGACTGTGTCACAATCGCCTTCGGATCGCCGCAAAATATTTACGAAAAGTGACATAAAGGTGCGGCCGGCGCGACGATGATGCGGTATAAACGTTTGATCTTGTTAAAGTGGCGTTTTATTAGGACGATTTATAAAATATGTTCAAATAAATAAATAAATAAACATTTATTCAGCTTTTAACAAGAACGTGTTTAAGAATAAACAAAATATACAGACAAAAACTTAATCACTAAATAATATTAATATCTATTATATTAATTATAGTTTGCTAGCGATTTTCATTGAATGAATTAATATGCTTTCTTCGCCACATAATTTAGGGAACAACACAAAAATTGTATGCAATTTAGCGGCGTTAATACCTAGTGTCTCTTCCAATCATTATTATTATCTGATTTTATTGTGAATTATTTGCATTCAGAGAGCGCGTGTTTACGCGTTTATCGTAGAATCTGGGTGCATATGACAAATTACTATCATCACTGATACAATATACTGATAGTGATTATACAAACTGTACCTTAACAAATCTGTGATAAGAAAATAACATTTAAGATTCACTTATTGTTCCCAATGCGGCTTTTAAGATGCGGCTGATAACGCTGATGTTGACAAAGGAGCGCGGCGGGACACGCTTTGTCATAATTCAGAGGTCCGCGGGTAAATGTCAAATTACCAATACCTATCTAATCATGTTAGTGTCACAAAAACTCATAACGGCTGAACCAATTTGCCCAATTACGTTTTGAAATATTTGTGTAATTGTAAGTCCAAGGAAGGTTTAAAAGGTAAGAAAAAAAAATCGCCAAGTGCGAGTCGGGCCTCGCTCTTTTAGGGTTCCGTTAAAAAAAAAAAATTAAAAGATTTCCATCTACCCACCTACCCATTTTAATTTAATTTTTTTAATTTAATTTAATTTTTATTATTTGTTGTTATAGCGGCAATAGAAATACATAATATGTGAAAATTTCATCTGTCTATCTATTACGGTTTACGAGATACAGCCCGCTGACAGACGGACGGACGGACGGACGGACGGACGGACGGACGGACGGACGGACGGACAGCGTAGGCTTAGTAATAGGGTCCCGTTGGTACCCTTTGGGTACGGAACCCTAAAAAGTAAAAAATGACATGTTTGTTGTCAAATATTGGTGAATCCTAAAATGAATTTTAACTATAATAAAAGCGAAAGTGTGTCCTTCAATCACGCCGCAACAGGACAACCGATTGACGTGATTTGTTGCATGGGTATAGTTGAGAACCTGGAGAGTGACATCCCGGAAAATCAAAGAGCTCTCGCGGGATTTTAAAAACTAAACCCATGCGGACGAAGTCGCGGGCATTAGCTAATTTCTAATAAATATTTCTCAATCTCTTGTCAGAGTGGTTGTAGCTGCAGGGATGATGCGACATTAGCCGTCGACGGTCTCTCTAGTTTTGAGTCGCACCGCCTCTATGACAGTGACCTGTGACAGTTGACAGCGTGGCGGGAGCACTCCACCACAGGTTCTTCAGAACCTATTCATCAAAGCTTGCGCGTGCGTCCTCTCGCTCTTTTCCTCCCCACCCAACCCTGGACTACCAACCGCTCAATTATACCTATCTGCCCCCAAATGTCTAAATGTTATTCCATTGATCGTATTCGTATTCTATGACATTAAGGTCAAAGTAAAATAATCCTTGATTGTATTGAATTAAAATCACAAATTCAGTACAACCAATTTTAATATGGAGCGTATCGTACATACGTGAACGTATAAGAATGTATACACGAAACTGAGCTCTAATTCAGTACTCTTGTGATTCATTTTACTTTGGCGTTATTGTCATCGAATACGATAACAATCAATGGAATAACTTTAGACAATCGCAGGGCTGGTTAAAAGACTACTACACTAGCGGCACGCTATGATGGCCGGTTTGACGTTTGTCCGCTCATGAAGTTCCGTATTAATTGATAACGACTTTGAAGGAAATAATTGTATTACTTTATTGACGATAGTGATGTGCAGAGATTCATAAATTTTATCGAATGTAGTTTTAGGTTTAGGACTCAAAATTTATTTATTAAATTGATTTCTAAAATGTATACAAGTGTAGAAAAATCAGTTTGCACCATTTAAGGGGTGAATGTACTTGTGAATATGAACAATTTTCACTATGTGGACAAACCTCTGAAATCGCAAAAAAATATCAGCTGTTTCATACAAAAGGTAAAATTTTTATTTTTATATGATATATACCACAACTCGGCATTTGGTTTTCTAAATTGAAAATTTTTAAAAATGGAATCTAATACGATCGTCACATAGGATCACTGGCTAGCACAACTACTACCTCCGGCAAACTCGCGTCAATGCTCAATGCAAAACAAAGCAGTTTCGAATTGACGTTGCTTCGAAAAGTATAAACTGTCAGTGCAATGCGATTGTGATATAGTTTTGACCTGGCTTTGGATTTCAAATATTGATACTGCATTACTGTTGACCCTTGCTCGTTAATTTGGACTCTGTTCAAGCCCTTTGTTGTGGATTTCGTCGATATGACCGAACGTACGCAGAGAACTGTTCTAAATAGTCAGACACGTGAGTTCGTAATACGCCTTCGTAACTATTTCGATCGTGAAGCTCAAAATGGAGGGCCAATTTTACCTATAACGTCAGTGGTTGAACGCGTAGCTGATGCGCTTAATATTGGACAACGAACTGTTAGACGGATAACTAAAAAAAAATATGGCGAGACTGGCACAGAAGAAAATAAACTTCACACACCAAAAAAGAGAAAACGAGCAAAACCAGTCGTAGGCATCGATAGCTTTGATGCCGATGCTATCCGAAGACATGTTTACGGCTACTATTTACAGAAGGAGTATCCAACAAGAAAAAAGTTGGTGCATTCACTGAAGGAAGCTGGATTATTCTTCGGTGGGGAAAGTTCTTTAACGAAGATTTTGAAGACCATTGGATTTCGATACAAAAAATGTAACAAACGCAAAATATTGATGGAAAGATTTGATATAGCGATGGCAAGGTATACTTTTTTACGGCAAGTGAAAGAAATCAAAAATTGGCAAAATGTTGTGTTCTTGGATGAAACATGGCTTAATGCTAACCATACTGTAGGCCGTTCTTGGAACGATGACACAGCAGCATCTACTTCCAAAGTTCCTGTAGGAAAAGGATCGCGACTTATAATTTGTCACGCCGGAACCATCAACGGGTTTGTCGAAGGTTCTCTCATGGCTTTTGCGTCAAAAACCACTGGAGACTATCATGAAGACATGAATGGAGAAAAGTTTACTGAATGGTTTACCTCAATGTTGTGTAGCCTCCCTGAACCATCTATTATAATTATGGACAACGCCCCATACCACTCGATGCAAATTGACAAGCCACCTGCCCAATCCCAAAAGAAAGCTGATATCGTCGCATGGCATCGTAAAAATGGCGTAGATGCAAACATGAATATGTTAAAAGCGGAATTAGTACGTCTTTTAAAAGAAAACAAACCAACCAAGATCCGATACGTCATTGACGAAATAGCATTAGAACATGGGCACAGAGTTATACGGTTACCGCCTTACCATTGTGAGTATAATGCGATTGAGTTGGTGTGGGCTCAAATTAAGGGATATGCTGCAAGACACAATACAGAACCCCCATTTACCACAAAAAAAATGCTAAAATTATTAGAAGAAGCTTGTGAACATGTGACTAAAGGAGACTGGGAAAAGGTTGTGAATAGAACTGTTAAATTAATAAGGGAAGATTATGAAAGAGATGTGAAAATAGATAATATTATAGAAAACGAACATATAATTATTAATGTAGGTGATGATAGCAGTGACGACAGTGAAAATAGTAGTATGGACGAATCTGATTAATTATGGCCTTTTGTGGCACCTTTTTTGGTATCTTTTGTATTCATATGTTTCTTGTGTGCATATAAAGTATGTATATTCATTTTCATTCAAATATTCAGTTCGTTCAAATAAATTAAATAAACATATACATTTTTGTTTTATTAAACCTATTTAATCAGGTACAAAAACAAAACTTAATTGTTTTTTGTTCGAGAATAAATTGACATTCCACATCACTATTGTAATGTGTCAAACCGGCCATCATAGCGTGCCGCTAGTTTAGACAACGTAATAAACTAATAAGACCATCATGTCTGTGAAAAGCGCAGATTTTTGAGATTGAATATGTAATGAGCTTCGTACGTATGGAAGTAGTTTAGTCCTAGCCTAGTAACAGTACGATTTTAGCTTTTTTTAAATGACGAAAGTGTTTAAGTTGTAATATCCCGATTCCCGACGTGACTACGGTCAGTGCTACTGAATCGAAATATCGACAGTTCCAACCTAGACACTTAAATATCATGGTACGTACCCGTTTAACACAATACTTACCTATAGTAAAATATGATGTCCTCAAACGATGCAGCGATGTAAGTACCTAATAAGTGATAAGATCTTTAGTAGGTAGTACAAGCGGAAGCTTGTGGTTATCTACAAAAGCATTACTCACTTGTTTTGAATTTCTTGTTGGTTCTTCTCGATTGGAACGAAATTCCGAACCAGTGCAGTGGTACTTAGATTCATTTGACGAGTTCAAAGTTTTAAAAGTTTATTTGAATAAAAAATTTAACCTATTTTATTCTATTCTAATATACCGAACCAATATGGGGTATGAGGATTCGCTCTTCAAAGAACAAAATGTGAACATTGTCTTAGCTGTGACTCCATTATAGTGTGACGAGAAATAACTTATAATAAATCACACAACCCACCGTATCTTAATAAATTACTGCATGATTTATAATAAGAATTAGCCTGTGTTTTAAAGTGACTCATGTTATTTTTGAAATCTGATTAGTTTGATATCTTTATTATGTAAAGCTACCAATTCCATCAACGGTTTAAATACATTTTAAAGTTATTTTAAAAATAACAGAAAGTTATTAATTAGCTAAAAAGTACGCGTATCAAATGCTAAAGAACAGGTATTTTGTAATATTATTGCGCAACATTGTTAGATTGTGACAGTAATTACAAGCAATAAATAAATAAAGATATCCTTCCAGCAACCTCTAATCCCCAGGAAAACCGCAGGTCGCCCTAATATCCCAATAGCCCATAATTAGGTACTAAAATATCCCGCCAATATTTTAGTGTCATATAAAATTTATGCGATATGTCCGAATCGCTTTTATGACACGCGTAAATATACCTTGCGTCTTTGGTGAGACAACCAGACAAATAGGCACATTATTTCCTTTTTAACCCAAAGACGTAGCCAAAGGAAAAGAGGTTAACCGTAGAATCCAACATTGCTGCCAGCAGGTGGGAAGCTACGAGATGCCTTTACTAAAAAAATCCCTAAGTGCCCGAAGATTAATATCTTCGAAAAGTGCGTGTGTGATGGCATGACAGGTATAAAAAACTCAGTCGCTCAGTGGTCGATGGAAATGGATGCTTGGTTTCTTTCATCAGCAACCCATCAACGGCTCACTACTGAGCAAAGGTCTCCTCTCAGGGTTATATGCCATAGCATAGTCCACCATGCCTGCTGAAAGAAGAATTCTCAGGTGTGCAGGTTTCCTCGCAACATTTTTCTTCATCACCGTTGATGCTTGTGATATTTACTTTCTAAAACGTACATAACATAGAAAAGCCAGAGGTGTATGCTCAGGATCGATCGAGACCGCAGTACCTACTAACCACTGGGCTATCACTTCTTGGTTGCGTGTTAAATGAGAATTGAGGGGTGTCCTTAGAAGAACTACAGTAACCAAAATAATAATAATATCAATGGGTGGGGTGTATGTTACTAAAAGTTGATGACCTAAGGAGTGGCGACTGTGAGCCTCAAAGCAAAGTGTTGGAGGTGGCCCGAAGGAATCTGGTGAGTCGCAGGCATCCGCTGGATACAAAAAGTGCAAGGCAATAGAAGGCTCACTCGTACAATGAGGCTAAGTCCTAGCACTACTGATAGTCCACATGTCCACAAGTGGGTGGGAACGATGACGATGGCTTTTCAAATTCAAATTATTTATTTGCTAGATTGAGTAATAAGATAATATAGGAACGCGCTTCCTACGTAGTGCTACGCGCGAGTAGCATGCAAAATGATAGTTTTAAAATTTACCTAATATTACTATTTTCCTTACTAATACTATTCAAAAAAATTCAAAATTATTTATTTCACGTAGGCCAACCTGTGGCTCTTATGACTAGTCATGATTCTACCACCGGTTCGGAAAGCGGATTCTGCTGAGAAGAGCCGGCAAGAAACTATGAATGCGAATGTATTTGTTCAGTTTGTTCTTATGTAATATTAATTTCAATATTATATATTACTATAAGATGACTTACGGATCCGAGACATGGTCGCTAACTAAGGGCCTCATAAGTAGGCTCAGGACCGCTCAGCGGGCGATGGAGAGAGCTATGCTCGGAGTGTCCCTGCGGGATCGAATCAGAAATGAGGAGATCCGGAGGAGAACCAGAGTCACCGACATAGCTAAGCGAGTCGCGATACTGAAGTGGAAATGGGCGGGGCACATAGTTCGAAGAGCTGATGGTCGTTGGGGTCCCAAGGTGCTGGAGTGGCGACCCCGCACCGGGAAGCGCAGTGTTGGCAGACCCCCCACCAGGTGGACCGACGACATCAAACGAGTCGCAGGGAGCCGCTGGATTCAGGCGGCGCAAGACCGAGGCCTGTGGAAGTCCATGCAAGAGACCTTTGTCCAGCAATGGGCGTCTATCGGTTGATAAAGAAGAAGAAGAAGAAGATATTATTATAATATATTATGTATATTATGTATATTATGTATTATTAATTACTGAAAAGGTTGCAAGAAGTCGTTTATTGTATAAATATTTTTTCTTGCAACCATTTCTTAAGAGAGAGAGAGCATCCTCATTTCTGCGGGTATTTTATTTTCATTTTTCTCATGGGAAAATATGCCCAAATTTCAGTTACGACGTTTGGTGTCAGTCGATGTGGAATGCAAAGAACGTCCGCTGCGTCACGAGACGGATCTCTCTCTACTTACTCGTTTTTCGCAATAAATTCTTGGTTCTCCATACATTAGACTAGGAATTTATAAATCGTTAAAAGAATATTTTGGCCATTAGAAGTGTCGAGATTAAATTAACAGTAAGGGCTGGTTCATACTAAGCTCAGTCAGTCACACCGGTCGATTAAAGCCGCAACACTCTCACACTACACACACACTGGATGTTGGTCCAGTCCTTTTCATACTTATTTTAACTCTACCTCAACTTCTAGTTAAGAGCTCTTTCTACAGAACTCAACCTGTCACAGTCTGAGTTCTGACTAGTGAAATTTTTATTTTTATCATCATTTTAGTAGAAATAGGTGCAAAATATAATAAATCCACATTAAAACTTATAGAATAATGGAAGACTCACTACTAGGTGGAAGGACGATGTCAAGCGAGTCGCTAAATACAAACATCACTAGTTCAATATTCTTTTAATATCCTTGCGCCTATTTTCAACATTAGATGTCTATAGGTTAACAGTTGAGACGTCGATGACGACGAAAACTAATTATCACAATTTAAAATTAAATTATTTTTAACCGACTTCAAATAAATTTAAGTAGGTTTTCAATTCGTCGGTTTTTTTTTTATGTATGTTCACCGATTATTCGAAGACTCCTAAACCGATTTAGAAAATTCTTTTTTGTTTGAAAGGGTATATATATACTTCCCAGGTGGTCTCATTTAAATTTTATCGAAATCGGTCGAGCGGTTTTTAAAAATCAACAATAAATTATATAGGTACCTAATTTGAAGTGGCGCGGGTGATTGAAGTCGGTTTTTTAAAATAAAATTTTCTATAATATTAAATTATTTCAATTAAATGTTTGTCGATCGAGAATAGACAATAGACATGTCGTCATATCGCCCGTGTGACCTGAACCTAAAGTTTAAAGTTAGCCTATTATTATGACAAACTAATTTACAATCTTTGAAATTGTTAATTTATTTCAAACAGTTTAAATAATAATGAATATTAATATAGGATCGACGTTTATATTTATTTACGTTATTTATTAATTTAATTATATTTATGTTACAAAACAAATTCGCCTAGAATCGAAGATTAGTTTTGATTAGATTACATTCCGAGTTTATCTGGGTCGCGGGTTCGAAATCGAAGTTTCACGCACATTAAGACGCGTTCATGTCGAGCGCGTCCCATACAAACGTGCGACCTGGGTATCAATAATTGTCTTAAAGTTATTCCATTGATCGTATTCGTTTTCGATTACATTAGCGTCAAAATAATATAACCCTTGATGGTTTTTTTTCAAAGTCACAAATTCAGTACAACCGATTTTAATATGGAGCGTTATGGAGCGTATCGTACATACGTAGACGTATAAGAATGCGTACACAAAATGGAGCTCTAATTCAATCATCATCATCATTAGCAACCCATCATTGGCTCATTACTGAGCGCAGGTCTCCTTTCAGAGAAGGGTTATAAGCCATAGTCCACAACGCTGGCCCAATGCGAATTGGCGGACTTCACACACCTTCGACAACATTATGAAGAACTATCAGATATGCAGGTTTCCTCACGATGTTTTCCTTCACCGTTGAAGCAAGTGATATTTAATTGCTTAAACGCACTTGACTCCGAAAAGTCAGAGGTGCGTACCCGGGATCGAACCTGCGACCCCCCAAATAGGAGACCACAGTCTTACATACTAGCACACACTTACACCTAGCCTCTAGGCTATCACTGCTTATGTTGTATCTACTACTTAATATTAAAAACTTAAGTTTTGTCTCATGTTAAATATGAACTTGAACTTGAGCAGAGCCAGGTTAAATTACGTCTAGGTTTGTTAAGAGGTTAACTGACAGAATCCGTTAGTACGGATTGCTGCATAAAGGTAACAAAAAAGGACCTAATAGCAAAAGAAAGGAGTGTAAAGAGCTATAAAGGCTGAATAAAAGGAACGCGGCGAGCTAACGGCCAAGGCTAATTGGAACAAGAAAGGGGGGTCGTGGGGCCATAAATATCCGTAGGCGATCATCGTGATTTGGATCCTTAATTAAAAAGCGTTTATGATGTTGTAAACGTTTCTAAGAGGCCCATAGAGTTACATAGTCGATTTTTATAGAAGGTACTAGCAATTATACACAATTATTGGGTATTTGACTATAGTCAAAATGTTGATGTTCATTATGTATAACGGATAATGTAATATGTAAGAATAACATTCGTTAAAACAGAAAATAAATTTGTCCAAAAATAAATAATTTATAGAGCTTTAAAATTTCCTGTTAGACGGAAAGAGCGCTACTGAATTGTGATGTCACAATTTAGCAGCTCCATGCACGCTCCATAGAAAATTTTGGTTTAGAAAGAGACAGATACAGTCACAGTAAAACAGCTTATATAATTCCGAGACTAGTAAAGATATTTAAAAAAGAGAAATGGTATTGTTTTAAACGTTTTAACATTTTTAAATATTGGACAAAAACGTTAGGTATTTTAAATAAATAAAAAAATATCAGATAATTACTCAATTTAGTAGATACACAATGTCTTCATGATAGTATGAATTGGGAAATTCGTCCAATGGGACAATTGGTTTATCATCAATCAATAGGTACTGTGAATCATGATAATTATACTTACTAGATTTTCTAGTATAAACATCGATCATCACTCATTCGATAGCACATCAGTAATAAAACTGACAAAACCATAAACGGCTGGATAGGTTTTTATTTAACATCTAAGAACCATGCCAGCTTAATCCGCTTTCAAATAAAAAAGTCCCATTGATATCGGTCCATCCCTTTCAGAGGTACGACGACACAGACAAACAGACAGAAAAGCGATCAAACTTATAAAACACAGCTTTTTCCGTCGGGTTAAAATTAAACTACATAACTTATTATAATTTTTTGGGTTTTATTAAAAATTAGATGATGCCCGCGACTTCGTCCGCGTTGATTACGGTTTTAAATTCCCGGAACTCTGTAATTTTCTGGGATAAAAAGTAAAAGCCTATGTGTTAATCCTGGATATGAGCTATCTCTATTCAAAACATTTCTATTCTATTCTATTCTATTCATCCTGACAAACTTTCGCATTTTTAATATTAGTAGGATTAGTATAGGAAGTAGGATTAAAGTGTTCTAATAAATATCATTATGTCGTGAAATTGTGCCAAGAATAATGCTTGCATTTCCACAGATGAAGCAATTAATCGCGATTAAAGGTCTCGTGAGCATTTTTTTGCACTAACACTGCATGGACATGATTTTTTTTTGCCACCTTATTTAGATTGTTGTGTCTACACCACGCCGCCGGTAGCTCGTCATTAGGGGCCGCTGCAGACTTACGACACCACCTAATTGGCCCTATATATCATTTCGTCCGTCCGTCTGTTTTATTGCCAGCACCGTACCACAGTAGCACCAATATACTTGTGAAACGTGAATTTGTTATTCCACTATGTGGTGCTATAAATGGTGTTTCAAACTTTTGTTATTGGTTTATATACTATACTGTAGTTGGAAATACAATGCGTTATATGTATTTTGGTGTAAACAAGCTTTGGCTAGTTATTTTTTTACGCTTTTTTTTTTTAACTTCACCTCATTGTGGAAATATTATATACTACTAGCTGACTCGTTGAACTTCGTACCGCCAACTTACCTATATAGGTAAATAAAACAAATAACTACTAAAACTATCCTATCTTTCAAGTTGGACCAAATTACAGATAGTTACGTAGTTTGATCAAAATCGGTTAAGTAGTTTAGGAGTCCATCGCGGACAAACAACGTGACACGTAATTTATATATATTAAGATTTTATTCTAACAAAGTTGCATGGCTTAATTCCGCATGGCATCCGGCTGCCCACAAGATAGTATAAAAAACTTATTACAATGTAATAGCTGTATATAATAATATTGTAAAATGATTATTTTGAAGAGAGCAACTGCTGAGTTTCTTGCCGGCTCTTCTCAGCAGAATCCGCATTCCGAACCGGTGGTAGATTCATGATGTGTCATAAGAGCCACAGGTTGGCCTACGTGAAATAAATAATTTTGAATTTTTTTGAATACTAGTCAATTTCTAAGCATTCAATACAGTGAATACATAAAAGCCGGTAGCACATACAAGACATGTTTCTTTTGCCACAATGACTAATTTCGAGATAGCATCGCTTCCAAATTAACATTCTGTGTATACCGGCTTATTACCTGCTCATCCAAATATATTTGTCTTAGAAATCAATCATAATAAATGTAATTAAAGTGTACTGAGTGTCACATGGGCCCTGATTCTGTAACTCAGTTGCTATCAAAAAATGATAGCCACTGACATATATTTTTTATCCATTGAAGGTTTGCTATGAAAATAAAAGTATCATTTTCGTAGCAAACCTTCAATGGATAAAAAATATATGTCAGTGGCTATCATTTTGGAACGTAAGTTCCTTATCCCGCGGTACGGAAGGGGGCTAGACGGAAAAAAACTTGAGAGGTGTCAAGGGACACCCGGGTGGAACGTAGCTCCTTTCGATTAATTTTAGTGAAAGAATTGTAATAAACTAGTGGTGTCATCTAGTATTAAATTGATAAACTACGATGAATTATATTATTTTGTTTATTTCTATTGCACTGTTACAAAAGCAAAGAGTTACTCTGGTGGAGTTACTGTTTTTTCACAGATGGCGTTAGTAGTACAATCGCATTTTATCCAATTTATACAATAAAAAATTAGGGAAAAATTCCACATTTAGAAATTATTTAAAATAAAATTGAAAATAGAAAATTCAGTCTGTCGAGCTGGGATTCGAACCATCGACGTTGAACTTATAGGCGACTGCCCTAACGGTCGGTTCCTTAATTTTTTCCGTCTAGCCCCCTTCCGTACCGCGCGATAAGGAACTACGTTCCAAAAATTAAGGAACCGACACTCGACACATTTTTGTGAATGTGAATTTTGCATTTTGTTCGGTATTTTCGCGATACAACAATGGGTCTCCGTAGCCTAGCCTAGCCGTAAAGTCGATGGAAAAATTCCACATGTAGAAATTATCCTACTAATATTATAAAGGCGACTTTCGCCTTGTGTGCATGTTTGTTCCTCTTTCACGCAAAAACTAATGGATGGATTTGGCTGAAATTTGGAATGGAGATAGATTATACCCTGGAATAACACATAGGCTACAAATTATCCCGGAAAAATCCAAGGTTCCCGCGGGATTTTGAAAAACCACCGATAGATGGCGCTGATTGTACTTAAATCACGCTTACATTATCCGCAGCATCGAGAATAAGTAAAAAATTCCAACTCAACAACACAGTTATTGAAGGTTTTCATTAGCAATAGAAAATTTAGCAAGAAAAGGTTAGAATTATTTTGCTATAATCCGCCAACAGAAAAAATCTGTATGGTCAAACATGCAATTAAAAGCTAAGCACCACTCACCTACCCAGCCAAGCAAAAAAGCCAAGTTCCCAAGCAAGCAATACCACCACCACTCACATGCACCACCACACAAGACTTTTACACTACTCTCGACGCACGTTTCGCCCCGACACCGGAGCATCCTCAGGAGATGTGATAAATAAATAATACAAATAGTACAAGGTATCGATTTGTCCAGTCATAGTGAGTACATTGCTAGATATTATAATGACTGGTCATGTGTAGATTCTATCCTATCCTATTTATCCTATCCTATCCTTCCTATCCTATATCCTATCCTATATCCTATCCTATCCTATTCCTATAATATTATAAATGCGAAAGTTTGTGAGGATGGATGTTTGGATGGATGGATGTTTGTTACTCTTTAACGCGACAACGAATGAACCGATTTTGCTGAAATTAGGCACTGACATATAATATAGTCTGGAATAGCACAGAGGCTACTTTTTATCCCGGAAAAGCAAACAGTTCCTGCGGGATAGCATCGCTATATTTTACGCATTTGTCCTTCAAAATACGCGCAATGGAGTTTTAGATTAACATGATTTTTTTGCACAGGTAAAGTTTCCTTTTTTTTTCAAGTTTTCCAAACGGTTCCTGCGGGATATTAGTATACTACTTTTCACACATTTATCTTTCAATTATGCACCAACGGAGTTATAGAATGACGTGGTTTTTTGGATTGGCATAGTTGATGACTTGAAAAATGACAAAGGCTACTTTTTATCCTGGGAAAGCAAACAGTTCCCGCGGGATATTAGTGTTCTACTTTTCACATATTTATCCTTAAATTCGGCGCCAACGGAGTTACAGATTGACGTGGTTTATTGGACAGGCATAGTTGAGGACTTGAAAAGTGACAATGGCTACTTTTAATCCCAGGAAAACAAACAATCCCCGCGGGGTATTCGTATGCTACTTTTCACATATTAATCCTTCAATTATGCGCAGGCGAAGTGACAGATTGACGTGGTTTTTTTGATAGGCATAGTTGAAGACCTGAAAAGTGAAAAGGCTACTTTTTATCCCGGGAAAACAAACAGTTCCCGCGGGATATTCGTATGTTACTTTTCACATACTTATAATTCAATTATGCGCCAATGGAGTTTTAGATTGAAGTTTTAGATTATTTTTTAGCACAGGTAAAGTTAAGGGCCTGAAAAGTGACAAAGACTACTTTTTATCCCTGGAAAACAAACGGTTCCTGCGGGATATTAGTATGCTTCTTTTCACATATTATTTATTCTTCTATTATGCGCCAATATGCATGCATGCATGTATGTATGTATGTATGTATGTATGTATGTATGTATGTATGTATGTATGTATGTAGTATGTATGTATGTGTATATATATGTATGTATGTATGCATGCATGTAATGTAAGTAAGTGTAATGTAAGTTTATTATAACTGTCTATCTATTACGGTTTACGAGATACAGGCCGCTGACAGACGGACGGACGGACAGCGGAGGCTTTGTAATAGGGTCCCGTTGGCACTCTTTGGGTACGGAACCCTAAAAACCACGTTGACTATATGCACTTACACTTTATAGGGTGAAATATTATAACTGCGAAAGTGCGTTGGTTTGTCCTTCAATCACGCCCCAACAGAGCTACGGATCGACGTGTTTTTTTTTCAGTGTACCTATAGTTGAGGACCTGGAGAGTGACAGGCTACTTTTTATCCCGCAAAGTCAGAGTTCCCAAGGCATTTTAAAGGCTAAGTTCACGCAGACGAAGTCGCGGGCATCAGCTAGTTTAAAATAAAATTGAAAATAGAAAATTCAGTCTGTCGAGCTGGGATTCGAACCATCGACTTTGAACTGTTAGGCGACTGCCGGAGCCACTAGGCTACGAAGACTCAATGTTGTACCGCGAAAATACCGAGCACAATGTATTCGAAAGGAACTACGTTCCATCCGGGTGTCCCTTGACGCCTCTCAAGTTTTTTTTTTGATAGCAACTAAGTTACAGAATCAGGGCCCTGGTGTACCCTGGCTGGCGCGGTAAGGCCGGTAGCACACGAATGGTAATGTGTGTCTCGAGCCACAATGACTTATTATGAGATAGCATCGCTTTCAATTAACATTCCGTCTCAGGTGGTGTAGGCCTTACTCGCCCATGCTTTTTAATAATAATAATAATAATAATTTATTTGTTTCAGACATAACATCCATATTAAATAAAATTAAATTAAACTATAAAATTAAATTAAATCAAATTAAATAATTAAATTAGATTAAAATTAATACAAAAACACAATTAAATTAGATTAAAATTAATACAAAAACACAATTAAATTAGATTATAATTAATATAAACTAGTGGTTCGCCCCGAACTGAGACCTCGCGGTAACGGTTTCCCATAATTGACGATCAAAATTGACATTATTATTATGCCCGTTTTCACCAACCATACCTAAATCATCCCATTTGTAGAAGTCTCTTTACATAGGTAGCCCCTAAATACAATTCTAACATCCCAATGTCATTTTCACCTTTAGTTGTCCCGTAGAGGTTCGTAATAACAAAGTTGACAGAAAGTGTCAACTAACTTAACATAGGTAGCCCGTAAAGGTTAGGGAACTGTTATAGTGAAATCCTCAAGGCCTCAATCAAACTTAGGTATAGTTTTTTGGAACATTCAAATTAAATTACTTGTACACAGCGTCAACTATTGACACGATCAGAAATATGTAAAAACAAACTGCAACGTGAAGTTTTATTGATGTTTGCTAAATGACTAAATAATAATCTTAATTGAATAATAGGTATGTTACATAAAGCTGCATTTGCTATATGAGATGAGAGCGCCATCTATTGACATCATTGTGAAGTTCTGTTGTTGCTGCTCATTAAAAGTTAAATAATTTAGTTTCCTTATTACATTTATCTAATTTTAGTATTTGTTGTTCAAGTACATGATATAACGCTAAAATTGTAAAACTTTCAAGCCCCAGCTTTCAATGGTTATTCCGTTCTGAGGTCAAATATAATCTCCACTTTGAAAGCCCCCCATTTCGTCAATTTTAGGAAAAAAATTTAAAAAAAAATACTTTTGTACTCTGTTCCAAATTATCTTTAAAATGAGGTACTGTAAACCTATGAAACGCAAAATTTTTTTTTTCTTCGCATTCGCTTCTATGAGAGCCCCCCTGAAATAAAGATTTTTATAACTTTTTAAGCCATTTTCGGCTGGAGGCCATCGGTTTACATATTATATCTAAAATTGAAGTAATTTCGTTCAGTAATTCAGAAGTTATAAGGCTCTGACAGACGGACGGACGGACGGACGGACGGACGGACGGACAAGTGCAAATTCACTCAAGTAGACTCAAAGACCTTCGCTTCGCTCGGTCGATAATTTTAATATTTGCAGATTATATTTTGAATTAGTGTTTTATGGGATCTCAGACCATAACCTCTTACTTTCGGGAGTTACACGTGCGTTTTACATTACTTACGTTAACGGTGAAGGAAAATACCATAAAGGAACCTGCATGCTTAAGACACTCTCAAGCAGGCTGCAGAGATAATTATCTCTTTATGGGTGTAGCTGTTAGCTACTTCAGCCACTGTAATACATAATATTGTGGTTCATATACTGGCAAATCGATCCCGTTTTAGGTTAAGGTTTAGGTTTTAATCTCACTAACACTATGATCTCAGGTGGTCGAAATAAAAGGTTTTTAGTACCTGACTACGGCAAAACCAAAAGGAAGGGTTATGATTTTAGCAGTCTATGTATGTACCTAACTATGTAAGTATGTATGTTTGTATTTACGTATTTTTCAACATTGCCTAAACTATTGAGCCAATTTTGATAAATGAGTAATCATTTTTTGACGTGATAACGTCTTATAAATCGATGAACACCGGCTGCACGCACGAAAAAGTGTCACGTTCCGCCTGAGCCTGAGCGTGCAAGCAAGAGCGTGGAACAAGCGATAGAGAGGCACGTTTGGCCCAAGCTTTGTTCATCAATTTTTCTTTATGACGTTATCACGTAAAACTATCGTCCGTAAACCAACTTTAGAGGCAACCAATTTTTATTATGGTCTGGGTGACATTTATATAGACAAAATTCATGTGTTACATACAATTTTCCGTAATTTGCATACAGTCTTTAAACTTTTATCCTTGTTAATTTTTTTTATATTAAGTAGGTAGGGAGGAAGGGGTTTAATCTGTGGAAATAAAAAACGAACGGGGAACATTCCACGTCTCGTTCCGTGCAGCCACCGCGTATAAACTATAAATGTCAAAATGCCAAGTTTTATACGAGTCGGTTTGTGAGGCGTGAGAAATTAGGCTTGTACGGGTTTTTGTTCTACGTCTTTGGCTCTGAGACCCCCGGCTGGCGGATGATCAATGTACTCGTAAAATGCATATTAAATGGATCCTTCTCAAAAGAGTTGAATGATTGACAATTTGATTTAAAGCTGGGTGGTTAGAAGTAATTAATTTAATTTTAGTAGACTAGCGTTTGACCACAGTTTTAGCTGATAGGAAAATAGGTATAGATAAATAATTTATCTATACTCTATACCTAAGGATAGCAATTATAGCTGTTATCCTTGCTAATATGATAAATTCGAAAGTGTGTTTGTTTGTAGATTTGTTCATTTGTCCTTCAATCACGCCGCAGTAGAGCTACGGATTGACGTGATTTTTTGCGTAAGTATAGCTGATTATCTGGAGTGTGACATAGGCTACTTTTTATCCCGGAAAACCAAAGAGTTCTCGCGGGATTTTAAACGCTAAATCCACGCGGATGAAGTCGCGGGCATCAGCTAGTTTGATTAACCACAGTTTTCGCCGGTAGAAAGTGATGATTGACTGTTGATCCCAGTTGCGATTACTTTGTATTTTTAATTAACCGACTGCAAAAAAGGAGGAGGTTGTCAATTCGTCGGAATCTTTTTTTTATGTACCTATATTTACCGATTAGGTACTCGAATTACTTCCCAGGTGGAAGCATTTAAATTTTATCGAAATCAGTCGAGCGGTTTTTAAAACATCAACAATAAATTATAATTATGTATACCTACTTTGTAGTGGCGCGGGTGCTTGAAGTCGGTTTTTTAAAAATAATTATTACCTATATTAAATTATTCCTTTCAATTTGACCATATAAAATAAACCTAGCTAGACTATATTACCTCATACCAGACCTAACAAAACACAATCGCTATCAAAATTCAATACAAAAAAATATAACAAATGACTGTTATTGATATAATTAATGCAGTCATAAATTAGGAAAACATATAAATAAAAAAACACATAGAGATGTCGCTACGGTTGCGACCTTTATTAATCAAAATTCGAAAATCGAATTGCTGCACAAATTAAATTAAAGCAAAGAATTGGCTTTTATGGAACCTGGACCACTGAATTCGCTGACAACTTTATTTTGCCACAAGAATTCAATAATATTATCTTTAATTGAATTTAAATAAAGTTCAGTTTTCCAAATAATGATCGCAAACACAGCGTTGTAAAGGTAGGTGTCAACGGGCCAGTGTTTATTTTGTTTTTAAATCTAATAAGAGATTTATTTCCCGCTGCGACACAAGCTTGTCTTGATATCTTAGCGTCTGAGAAATAATTGCTGAGATATTTTTAATATGACTTATCCCTCTGGCACAGCGGTGCGAACATCCACATCACAATCAGAAGGTTTGGGTTCTATTCCCTAATAAGGTAGTCACTTCCATCTTTTTTTAAGCTGAATCTTGATTAGCAATGAAAAATCCTTAAAAATCATCAAAAAAAGTTAAAGAAGCGGGCTCACTTTGAAAGTTAAATAAAATTCATACACCACGGTTGCTACTTGATACGCATCATACTGGAACGTTGAATTGCTTGGCAGCAAATTGGGAGTCAAGGGTAGGTATAAAATGTAAAGGAGTTAGTAAGATAGATTATGTTTCCGCTAAAAAATAATAATAGTTTATTACATCAGTGAAAAAAACTATCGAATCTATTTGAATTTTGATATTTTGTCAGTTATGAGGATCAATTGATCGGTCGCTGACGGACATTACAATTGTTAAATATATATAGTAATTACTTGTTGTAAATGTCAGGAAAGGCTTTATTTATTTATTCATTTATTATATTTTCGACAGTTAGTTTTTTGCTTATATATTTTATTTTACGTCATGTTACTTTAGTAGTTCACTTGGGCTAACGATCGAGCTCCTTAGGCATGTAACCGGCAAACAACAAAAGGGTCATAAAGCATATAGCATCCCGCGTCCAGGGCGCGGGGTGCAGGGCGCGGGGCGCGGGGCGAGTCCGGATGCGAGGGCGACATGATAAACCCCTTTTTGAGTGTTAATGCCGTGACAAATGCCGAATTTATGCGATTGTGGTGGCTGCGCGCCCCGCTGTGCGCGACCGCCTTGAGGACGCTCTACACTGGACTGTGGGCTCATTGCCCCGTGCCCACCGTCCAGTGTAGAGTGACCTGGTCGCTGGACACTGGACTGTGGGCTCATTGCCCAGTGCCCACAGCCCAGTGTAGAGTGACCTGGACACTGGACACTGGACTGTAGGCTCATTGCCCAGTGCCCGCAGTCCAGTGTAGAGTAACCTCGACACCTGGGCACTGGACTGTGGGCACTGGGCAATGGGCCTCTACACTGCACTGTGTGGTCTCACAGCGATATAGGCATTAAAATAGCCTCCCGAACGAATTCGGCCACGGGGCACGGCGGCCAATCTCCACAGAGAATGGCCATCTGCACTTGAGATATTATAGTGTGTGCACACAAGTGTGTGCGCAAACACTGGTGCACTCTCAATTCCTTCAGTCTCATAATCCGATGGAACGGAATTCCGACATGAACGGAGAGAGATCAGGCGCAGGACCGCCATCACACAACGCTAACTTCCCAACTCTGGACTAGTACTGAGAGTTGCTGAAACTCAATGCTTTCTGTTTTGGTCTGACTCGGGAAGACCGGGTCATCTGTAATCAACAACTAAACCAACGAGCCAGTTTTCGACTTTAAACACTTCACATAGCCAGAAAAGTGTTGCTTACCCAGAGTAGGCTTTTAAAAAATTGGATATCACTTGTTTTAACGGTGAACGAAAATAAGGAAAGGATAGCTGCGAAAGCTTAGCATTGGGTTTGAAGCCAAGAGATTTGGCTAGGTTGTATGAAGACAAAAGTGAATAAAATATGCTAATCTGTTGTCTAGTGTGCATTCTCCTTAACGCTATAATATGGAGTAGGTATATCTTTAACTTGCCGACCCTATAATGACGCGGTTTGGGTCATTTTTAAGGTAGACAAGGACATATTCGCGTGTTGTTTTAAAAGGATTCTTATAGTCTTTGTTTTTATTTGCGTATATCGGGAGTCATGCCTACCTTTTTCTGTTGATCTCATCTGCGATCAGTCCGTAACCTTTAAGTAGATCTCAGATCTGGGGTTCTTATATTGAGTGTTTAGGCTTTGCACATCCATTGACGTAATCCCTGGTGCGGCTACATTATTGTGCGAACGTTCGTGTTGAGTTGTCGCGATAAATGAGGTATCTCATTCTATCACAGCGGCTACATTATCGTGCGAGTTCACCAAAACTTATTCGCGACACAACTAACTACCCGGCTACACTTGTCGCGATAGTGTAAACATTCGCCGTATCTTGATAAAGTAGTCGCACAATTATAAATAGAGCATATAGCATATGCTATGTTGGCCAACGTTGTCCTAAAGGCGAAACGTGTTACCACTTGCATCCTAGAGTTAGTTTACTGAGCTGGTTTTGTTATGTTCAAGCCTCTGCTTGTAGACCTCAGGGTAGCTCTCTTTTTCCTGCTTCACGGTAGGTATGTCAGCTAACCACGTTGAGGAATATAATTAAAAATTAAAATAAACTATTTTTAAAAGTGGCTCTTAAATTACCTTCTGTCTCAGATACGCGGCAAAATTAGGTACTTACCTACCTTCTTCTTTATCGACTGATACACGGCCACTGCTGCTCTGCATGGACTTCCACAGGTCTCGGTCTTGCGCCGCCTGAATCCAGTGGCTCCCTGCGACTCGTGTGATGTCGTCGGTCGTGCGGGGTCGCCACTCCAGCACCTTGGGACCTCAACAACCATCATCTCTTCGAACTATGTGCCCCGACCTTTTCACTTCAGTTTCGCGACTCGCTGAGCTATGTCGGTGACTTTGGTTCTCCTTCGGATGTCCTCATTTCTCAGTGGGCTATGGTCCAAAGGTGTGTCTGCCAATCCGCACTTGGTCAGCGTAGTGGACTATGGCCCAAATTCTTCAAATTCTGAAAAGACCCATGCTCAGTACTGGGCTGCCGATGGGCTCAGATGAAGATCTGAAACAATGCAGCTGTACCAACCTAGTTATAGTGTTACACTTTGCATTCCAAGTTATGAACTTAAATCCATATTTCAGCTGCTATACTTGTCCATTTTTAAAGAGCAACATAAAATCAGTAGCTGTACCTAGACCTTACATTGGTACCTTGAATACCGGGCACTTTCTACACACAAATTATTATTAACAGAAAGTATAAAAAAAGCACAAAGCGAGATGCCGACACATTTATTATAATTGCACCGAAAACGGAAATCCAAAATATCATAACATCCTAAAACTATTATACCTAGATAATATTCAATAATTCTTCTCTTACTTGCGTATGAGTGGATTTGCGCAAAGGCACCGAAAGATCTATAGATCATTCCAAAAAAAAAACTATAATAATCGCAAACGAGGTAAACTATCGATTATTACTATTCTCATATCATAAGTGATATTCTTTTTTCGTACTTTTTACATTTAATTATTCACTATACAAACTGAATTGTGCCTTGTCAGTTTGTAATAAAGTTGGAATTAGAATATTGCGTCATTCTTCTAAATCATTAAGCATCGTTCACATGCGCGGGTCATTTAATTCCGCCCCATTTACCGCATCGGATCGCAAGTTTGCACAACAATTGTACACAATTGGCTCTTTTACTCGAAACGATAGTTTTTTTTCTCTCCATTTTAACGCGTCTTTATACCATTGTTCGGACGATATAATGTTACAGTATTGATGTTTTGTTTATTCGCGTGGAAATTTGATTAGTGTGCATATGGCCCTAATAGTTGCGATTATGATAAATCATACATAAATCGATTGTTGGTGTTAATTTATGGAATAAAGCTTTATTTTTACAACCCGTTTATGCGATGTTTTGTTCGTCGAGTTAGTTTTTAGTGCCAATTAAAAAATTAACTGTCGAAAGCTAAATAAAATCTATGTAGGTAGGTACTTGCCTGTGTAATTTAACCATAGTAAGTGCCTAATTAGTTTAATGTTCATTTCAAATTGATGCTATCCAAAGATGCTATCCGTTTCTTTGCCAAACGTGATAAAAGGATTTAAGGAACGCCATGAATTTCAAATTAATTACGGTTTCTCATCTAGGCATTATAATTCATTATTATCCAAACATATTTTTGTAACTAACAGTGGATTTGACATATTTTATTATTTGTATCAATAGTCATCATGTTTGTTTGTAGAAGTGAAACGAAAGTAATTTTATATACGTATCTATTTCATTTATGACTGACAAATTCAAATTATATCAACTTTTTTTTAATAATATCCACACTGCTTCTATCTATGATATCTCTATCACAAATCTTCACTAGAAGCGACAGAACATACCAAAAAAAACATACCTACCAATTTTAATTACACCCAAAGAAAAAAACATCAATACAAGTGAGCGGTCTATTAAGAAATCTCAAAGAGTCATTTTATCTGATACCATCTCCAAATTCCTTATTAATCAAAAGGAATGCGCGGCACATCGTAAAAATATAAAAAGCAACATATTGTATCGGACAAATAAAAACAAAATGGCGTTAAGTAGACAGAGCAGACAGTGGGGCCTTCATCCAGAGTTTTGGACAGCCCTGATTTTGTAGATAAGTTTAATAAGTAAATCTATTTGTATTTTCAGAACAGGTTAAAGAAAAATATGTAAATAATTTACAACAAATAACGTTTAAGGGAAATCTGGGGATACTAAGTATTACTTATCAATGACACAGGGGCTTTTACCCGCGACTCAATTCGCGTGGAGTCAGATTTTAAAAATCCCGCGTTAATCCAGTTTCAGATTTTATTTTAAGATAATTACAGATTAACAAAAATATTGAAAAAAAAACAATTGCAAAAACTTTTTTTGTAAAATTGTGTGTTGTTAAAATTTTGTTCATTCAAAAAAATTAAAGTTATAATTAAATGTAGAGATGCAAAAATACTCAAAGAAATAAATTCGAATTCATAATATCGAAAAATCACTTAATTTTATAAATCGAGCGATCACAATGTATTGGACCGACTTAAAGCAAAGGTAAGACCTTATAGTTTAAGCCAACTTAATAAAATCAATACAACTCGAAGCCCTAAAGCCTCGCCTACTTACTATAGCTAACAAAGGCAAGGCTTGATTATAATAAAATGTTTATCCTCTTTCAAAGGCGGTGATCCCTTCGAGGCGAGGGCGTCGGTGTGTCTGCATGCACCGATCACCAAAACTGGTTCCAAAGGGATGTCCTTCACAGGTCTTCGTATACGAGATCAGAGTCGAAGGTTTAGTGTTAACATTTCGTACTTCATTGAAGTTTGATATACAGATTTACAAATTCAATTATAATAGCGCATTAATTAAAATTATCTTTTTTGTGATGTATGTGGCAAAATAGAGGATGTTTCACACTTGCTATTGGCATGTGTTCAGAATTTGAGAGAAACACTAATATATGAGCTAAATTTAAATTAGACTATTAAAGTATACAAATTTGTTAGTGATTCTCTCAAATTGGTATAGTTTTAGATTTAATTATAATTGAATCAATGAACGATTTTTTTATGTAATTTGTGTGTACCGATGGGGCTGACAAGTAGGTCACCTATAAAAGCTCCTTAAAATAAATAAGATTAAAAAAATTATCTTCCTAATAACATAATAATATGTTTCTCGTCAAAATCATTCAAAATAAACGGACTGACTAAGCGTTATCCTACGTGGGGTCCGCTTTCCAAAGATCGCTTCACTGTTCTCTCAACCTCAGAGTCAAGTTAGGTCCAATCCCACCACATTTCGTGAATTTTGTCATTCTCATAAGTCATATTCTGAGGCTATGAGGACCACCCAGACTAGTAAAAAGTTTATTAATTGGTGGAATAAGTCTCTGCCAAGATTACCTAGGTAAAACTAGGTGAGTCGCTGCTTCAGGCCTTGACTATAAAAAAATTATAAACAAAGTAGTCGAATCAACATTTTCCATAGAGTCGAATGTCTAGAATGTGTGCACATCACTAGTTCTAATACTCTATACAGTATTCAATTCTATGCGTTATGAGCGGTTTTCTATTGATGTTTTTTTTTTCATAACAGAGGTATTTGGGCCGGTTGTCAGTGTATAAATGTTTGGAAGGAAATGAATAACCATTTTGGATTGTGGAATTACTTGAAACTTCATCCAGTTAAAATTTAAACAATTTATTCTGAATACATTTTGAGAGACTATATTATTTTAAGATAGTCATATTATTTTAAATCTATGGGTAACTAGCTTTTACTTGCGACTTCATTCGTTTGAATTTAGGCTTTCTATGTTTTTCTTTGAATCGATCAAGCATTAGAATTTAGAAGCGTATGTTTATAATTATAAATACTTTCTAATTTATAATAGTTAATATATAAACATTTTAAAAACCCCCAAAAAATAGATTGAATAATAAAACAAGCGTGAAAAAATCTAAAACACCCCCACCATGTGAATCTATGGCCGGACTATGTATGATTCTCAAAGATGATTCTGGTTGCAGCATCAGGTCGAAGATAACTTCGACCTGATGCTGCAACCAGAATTAATTAAATGACAATTAATTGATAACAATTAATTGTCATTTAACGATTATATTGGCACACGTGAAGCACTTAATCGAGTAATCATACGCCAAAATTCCTTACATAATTTTGGAAAAGAGCTGATACTCTTACACTGCTAGACTGATATTAACCAAACATAGCTAAGAACCACCACAAGGAAACTGGGTTTCAAATGAAAAAAACCGCATCGAAGTCGGTCCTTCCATTTGAGAGCTACGATGCCAAAGACAGACACACACACACAGACAGACAGACAAACAGACATCAAACGACGTCAAACTGTCCTACAGGAATTACGGTTATGCGCACCGAACGAGAGCGTGTCGCGCAGACGCAGGCCGCCGCTGCTGGCGCAGTCGCGCGCGCGCAGCTGCTTGCTGCAGCGAGCGCCAATTCACACGCGCGATTCGCACGCTGAACATCGTCTCGGAGCAAATAGATTTGTTCAGTTGCTCGTTGAACGAGTTCGCAAAAGTCACTATATATATTCTTTGTAAATAATATTAGGTTAAAGTTGGTTGTAAGTAGTTAATATAAGGTAGTTATTAATACATAATTATTAGGAAATTTTTAAGTCATTTATAAATTATAACTTATCTGTCGCATTAGGTTTCCTGTAAGGATGGATTAAATTATTTGTAAATAAATAATAAATAAATAAATAAAACTTATAACACCCTTCTTTTTGCGTCGGGGGTTAAACAATAGACATCATAATAAGATAAACTTTTATGTTTTAAAGTTAGCGACTCTGAGACAGATTGCAGAAAATCGATTGAGATGAAATTTAATTACATATATCCATAAAGATGCTTCATTCATTTTAAATTGGCACAACGCTACCTACTAAAAACTTATTTAAAAAAAAATTTAGCTAGTGACCTCGAAAAAAGAAACGATTAAAGATTAATTTGCCAAAGTGAATAGAATAAAAGAAATCAATTAACCAACCAATTATTAGTCGATTGATTTCGTAAACTATTTAACCGTTGATCAAATAATTATCTTATTTTTACTGAATGGTCAAATAAATAAATGTTAGAGCATAATACAAGTAAATAATTTCTCAAGGTTATATTGGTAATCTATACTTATAAAAAGACTTGTCCTGACTGACTGACTGACTGACTGACTGACTGACTGATCTATCAACGCACAGCCTAAACCAATGAAGCTAGAAACTTGAAATTTTGACAGTAGGTTCCTTTTATGACGTAGGCGAGCACTAAGAAAGGATTTTTTGAAATTCCACCCCAAAGGGGGTTAAATAGGGGTTTAAAGTTTGTATGAAAGTCCGTAATTTTTCAAGTTATACCCATTAATCTCGGTATTTAGGCTTTAAATTAAAAATAAAGAATTACGTGTTTCACAGTTTTTCAAAATTCTAACCCCAAAGGGGTTAAATAGGGGTTGAATGTTTATATGATAGTCCTTCATTTTTTAAGTTATTTTTCAAGTTATGTTTACGAAACTTGGTATTTTTGCTCTTAATTAAAAATAAAGAAGTACGTATTTTCCAATTTTTGAAAATTCTACCCCCGAAGGGGTAAAGGGGGGGGAAGGGGGGGGGGGGTTGTTAGTTTGTATGAAAGTCAGTCATTTTTTGAGTTATATTTATGAAATTTGGTATTTTGGCTCTTGATTAAAAATAAAGAAGTACGTATTGTACATTTTTCGAAAATTCTACCCTCGAAGGGACAAAATAGGGGTTGATAATTTGTATGAAAATCCGTCATTTTTTAAGTTCTATCTATGAAACTTTATTTTTGGGCTAGCGATTAAAAGAAAGAAGTACGTCTTTCACAGTTTTTGAAAATTCTATCCCCAAAGGGGTTAAATAGGTGGTTGAATGGTTTTTGAAAGTCCATAAATTTTCGAGTTAGTTACATTGAACAACGGATCTACGTGATTCTTCCATGGGGTATGGTTGTAGACCTGCAGTATCACAGGTTACTTTTATCATGATAAAACCAGGAGTTTTACGGGATTTTCAAAGAACCTTATTCCACGCGGACGAAGTCGCGAGGGCAACAGCTAGTGTAATTATAAATTACTAGCTTGTACCCGCGTGAAATTCGAGTTTCACAAATCCCGATGGAAATGTATATTTCCCGGTCCCGTTCCCGCTCCCTATTTCGACCTTTATACCTACTTTCAAGTAAGTTTGCTAAAGCAATCTATCTATAGCTGTCGCTATAGTTACTCTAGAAAATTTGAGTTTTTTAAATATCCCACAGGAACTATGGAATTTTTCGGGATAAAAAGTAGCCTATGTGTTAATCCAGGTTATAAGCTAACTATGTTTCAAATTTCAGCCAAATCAGCTCAGTAGTTGTGGCGGGAAAGAGTAACAAACATCCAAACTCACAAACTTTCGCATTTATAATATTAATAGGATTTATTGTAAACACAAAAATGATCAAAATAATAATTTTTTTAAGCTGTTCTATGCAAATAAATGTTTAGTTAGCATGATAATATACATATTTATCACAATTTGGACCCACTTTAATCTATATACTACTTATAATAAAACTGTAACTGGACGATTTCGTGTCTGTTTGTTTGTCCTTCTTTCACGTAAAAACTACCGCACAGATTTCTACAAAATTTTATACCGTGGTAGCTTATTACTCGGGTCAACATCTAGGCTACTTTTTATCCCGGAAAATCAAGGAGTTCCCGAGGGACTTTAAAAACTAAATCCACGCGGACAAAGTCGCGGGCATCAGCTAGTTAATAAATAAACAAGTGTAAATTAATAATTCAAAATACCCCTGACATGTGAATCTATGGCCGGACTATGTATGATATACCCGACATCCTGTTACCCAGTTTGCTACTTCACATTAAGATCCTCCTCCTCGATCCTCGATCATCAACTGTCACTGCAATATCTATCTATCATAGCCCAAACACACTATATCTGCTGTCAGTTATTGAGGAGTTGGGATTCCGCAGACTAGGTACTTAATGCTGCAGCATCAGCTCAAGGTTACCATGTATTGGAAATTATCGTAAGTAAAAGTACCTTTATACATTACATTTCAAATCAATCTTACCGTGAAAGTTTGTAATCTTTAATCTGAAATGAGCTGATGATCAAATTCAAATTCAAATTCAAATTATTTATTTGTCAGATTGAGTACATTAATTAAGATCTTAAACATTTATAATACACGCGCTTCAATCCGCCACAGAATTTTTGCAGTAGCATGCAAAAATGTAATTAGTTACATAGATAACTGTTGTCCTTATAACTAAGTAATATTATTAATTTCAATTACTGAAAAGGTAATTCTGAGGTGATCTTCAAACGTTTGAACATATCTTTATAAATTATAGCTAAGATCCCTCTCGATCACGTCAGCTTTCGGTCCATTCGTTAGGGAACTACGAGGGTACAGACCGACACACAGCTACACAGATACATGCCTCAAACTTATAACACTCTCCTTTTTTGTCGGGAGTTAAAAAACCAAAGAAAAGTTCACGGGTCTGCCCGCGAAATTCAAATTTAATAAGACAAAGTAGGCTTATGGCCTTCTAATTGCGCCAGTGGAATTATCATCTTCACAGGTTTACATAAAAATCTTTACTTGAAAGTGACCAGTTTAAGAAATTAATCAAAATATCAGTCCAACTCAGTATTTTGATTTGAATTTCGCGGGAAGACCCGTGTCTTCCACCTTAAGTATAAAACTGTTTGTAAAGGTTTGTACACTCAAAAAACAAAATGTTGTAGGCGTAATATGTCATTGACTGTACATCATTTGAGAGTGATGAAACAATTTCCAAACACCTTTGATACAAACCAAACAAATGGCAGAGTAATTACATACACTGGACTCGAACAAACGATCGAGGTCGACGTTTTATCTGACACACTCTAACCGTCAAATTTAAATAACGAATCATTCATAGACACCTATGCAGAACTACCCGATGCCTTTAAAACAACACTTATTTACACGCATTAGAATCTATTTTTACATATGATAGTGTAATTACTAACGTGGTAGAGCCAACTACCCTCTTTCACACATCCTAATATTTATTTGTATAGCAATAAAAGTTATTTTTGCGTTTCATGCTGGAGTTAGTAAGGTTGTGGAGCCACCGAATACGTCGACATCTTTAAAAAGTTAGACCATTAAAATGTAATGAGTGGCCAAAGAAGTGGTCCTTATACTACCACGTGCCAATCACCAAATACGACCACAAAGAAACTAACTACCGTTCGATGTAGCACAATGGATAGAAATAATTGTACAATTAATGTCGTAGAATGTAAGTAATGGTACTTGAAACAGTCCAAAGTAATTGGAAGTCAAGATTTTTTATTGTTGTTTAAAAGAAATCTTAGTTTTTAAGTGCGCTTACTAATTGCTACTTCGTTACAGTCAAGACGATGTAAAAATTGACGTTGTAAATATAATTATGTCTGTACATTTATTTACCTAAAGAGTATTCATAAAAAAAAAACCAATACAATTTGCTGATCAATGATAAAATACTAAAAAATGCTTTTATCCTACCTACCTAAGTATCCGTGTAAGTAAATGTATTACGAGTATAAAAACTCAAGAAGATTCAAAATATAATCTCATTACTTTTGAATTTTAATTTTGGAATAGTAGAATAGAATAGAAATGTTTTTTATTCAAATAAACTTTTTACAAGTGCTTTTGAATCGTCGATGAGTCTACCACTGGTTCGGAATGCCGTTTAGTATTCATTATCTAGTACTCTAGGTAGACTCATCGACGATTCAAAAGCACTTGTAAAAAGTTTATTTGAATAAAAAACATTTCTATTCTATTCTATTCTATCATTTCTATCAAGGAGTAGGAACTAACTAACATGCAAGTCGTTTAAACTATTTTAGCGTATTTACGAGAAATAATTCTAATACCATACCTAATTCTCATACCTCTCACCACCTGGGTGGCTGGAGCACTTCGACCGTCCGCTGTGCCAGATCTTTTTTCCACGCACTACCAAACTATGAAACTAACTCCCTTCGACGGTTATTCAAGGGGCGGAACAACAAATTCCTGAAAAGTTGGCAACGCATTGGTGGTGCCTCTGTTGCTACTAATGTTCATGGGCGGCGGTAATCACTTAATATCAGGTGATCCGCCTGCTCGTTTGCTCGCTCTATATATATAAAAAAAAACCTCTTTCATTACTTTTAACTGAGTGGTGATATTTTAACACGAAATGACCTGCAAGTGGTGCCAGAAGGACAAATTGATGAACGTGACGAATTTTTCTATACTACAATGAGTGTGTACTGTATTGCAGTAAGATTTTGTAAAGTTCCCTCAAATATGGTCGAGCATGGAACTATTGTGGTCGAGTGAAGCAACGGCTGGATCATGCGTCATGCTCGTGAACGGGTTCCACCGGCGGAAATGGGGCTACTTTCTGTCTGCCCATCTTGACATGAATTGAATTGTAGTACCTACGCTTTTTTGTGGAAATATTATAATTCTATTCTATCCCAACAAAGTTGCATGAGTTTAATCGGCTTGGCATCCGGCTGCCCACAAGATAGTATAAGAAACTTATTACAATGTAATAGCTGCATAATAATATTGAAAGATGATTATTTTGAAAAGAGCAACTGCTGAGTTTCTTGCCGGCTCTTCTCAGCAGAATCCGCTTTCCGAACCGGTGGTAGAGTCATGACGTGTCATAAGAGCCACAGGTTGGCCTACGTGAAATAAATAATTTTGAATTTGAATTTGAATTTGATTCTATCATATCAATCATATCGAAGAAATGCTGATGATCTTAACAAAGATGCTGCTGGCAAGCTTAAATACAGTATAACTCACATGATCAACACAGTCAAGTTAACTAAAATAAGGAATATCACTTATTTCTTCCTACCATTCACACGAATCAATGGTAGATTATAAATCAAAGACAATAGTGTTTTGCAAAATGGAAATTAAATTTCAATTGCAGCATTCTTTATAATCTGACCACAATCCGTAAGACAAGGGATGCTAATTCTATAAAAGCAAAGGGTCATATTATTTACAATACAGAACAATATCAACATTTCAAAATGAGTTTAAGAAGTTTTAAACTCTATGTGGAAGTAATAAGATACATGGGGTATGTTGTGTATTTGTTGCTAAATAAATTCGACATATCGCATGAGTTAATTTTTCCATTCTGTTGCCTTTTCTCTATAGTGTAATGTATGGTGTCATTTCCGAGGGTGTCAATGCAAAGGATTTTCTCACGATAATAAGCATATTCTTTGTCTATTTCAATGTTATAACAACTCAACGTAATTCTATTTACAAAGTGGTTCGCCACAGAAACATTTTAAATTTTCTCTCTTGCACTTTACTTAATACATATCCATACACGTCATGATGTGATCCTAACTTTTGACAAGTTGACCACAAATTCGTTCAATTTATTTCTTTCACCAGTGTTCATTAAAGTAAGCATCTTTTCTTAATAAGCTTACAATAGGAATATACATTGAAGTTCTATTAATACTAAACTAGCATCAATCATCAGCCTAATAAATATGAAGATGTAAAATTTTACACAGTAACACTACAACAGTAAAGTACAACGAACTACGTGAATTGGCGTTACTTTACCAAAGACACAATTACTCATTGAAAAGTACACATTGTATGCTAAAAAGAATCTACCAATAGGAAGCACCATTGACGAATCAAACACAAAAAGTACACATCCAAAGAAATGTGGCCAAACCAGAAATAGTACGCCCAAGAATCGACACGCTCATAATTGGTGGTGTTTGAATAACAGGAGCCATTCACCAACATACAGAAGCCGAAAGAGAGATTTAAAAATACAAACCTTAGAAATTTCATCTTCACTTGTCTCCGCAAACAAAGCTTTGCCTTTCAAGTGGGCAAACCGACATTGACAAAGGCCAGGTTACTCGGAAACCAAATATTATCACGCGCAGCTTGACTTGAACCCGTGGAAACATTGCCAACAATGGACAGAATAAATGGACTATCCGACATCGGTGTGTTTGCTCTCTTATTCAGAGGATCTAATGATGATAATTACAACGCTACTCAATTTTTCCAAATAGTCGGAAAGCTTAATGAAATCGATGCAGTCCTGTTTTAGCTTATATTTCACATTCTTAATATACCTTTAGTAAAATTTGGTCAAATAACGAGAATAGATTTTTTTTGGTCAAATAACGAGAATAGACCAGTAATTTTAATTGTTATTGTGGTATAGAAGACTTGTGGCTACTTTTGTAGTAGTAATTGATGTGTGGTGAAATACTGTGGACAGTGGAAGGTGTCCTGAGTACCAACAATTTATCTACAAAATTGAGTTAGTAAAATTGAATTCATCATCATCATCAGCATCACATCAACGGCTCAATACTGAGCACAGCTACAGGTCTACTTTGAAAAAAAAAAAGTGATGTTATTAGAAATTGGGCTTGAAGACTCTCTATTCTACCCTACAGACGCACAGCGCCGAAAGGAAACGTGTTTTGGAGGGTTTGTGAGGTGGTGTTGTTTCTGTTTTGTTCTAAGTTGCTGGAAGTTCGACAATGTAGTGTTCTGGTTTGGCGGATTATAACAAAATAATTTTCTTTTCGTTGCCCAGGCAGGGCATTAAATGGCAGGGTTCGTATTTTACCATGTCAGAAAGAACAGCTGTTTTGACTTGCAGATTATTTCCAAGGGAGACAAGTCGCCCGGAGCAACGCGAGCGTTCGTTAGCACGGGCCGAAACAATTCCAGTTTTGCGAATTCCTCTTCACATTGTCCCGAGTACAATTCATCTACAACAATGGTGTTATTGTCATAAAAATAGCCAATAGGTTCGAAAATGACTGGTTATGAGCGTAAGAGAACTTCCATTATGATCGGCGCTTTGTTGGCCGTATCCTCGGGGACTACGAGACAAGGCCCACAATGCCACCGTGAAACGTATTTATAAACGTTATGATATGAATGGGTAATAATATAAAATAGTGTGAGAGAGTGGCCGATATGCTTATAAATTTTCTTGGATTAGTCCCAGTATCTTGACACACAATTCTCCAGTTCTCAATTTAAAAATGTGCTTGATTACTAAAAGCTATCAGATCTTTTGATATTGTGAAAAGCACAGCACTACATTTTAGACCTGTCGGTTAGATAGTTAGGTACTACATAAATTATTTGTGAAGTATTGCGTATTATTAGTACCTACCTAACACCTAATCATCATCCCCGCCCATCAACGGCTCACTACTGAGCGCAGTTCTCCTCTCAGAGAAGGATTATAGGCCATAGTCCACTACGCTGGCCCAATGCTGATTGGCGGGCCTAACACCCACACAATAGTAAATATACATTTACTATACATTCAAAAAAATAAAAAACGTGTCATCAAGTATGTAATAGGTATTTTGTTGCAATATTTCTTGCTTAAACCTGAAACTAAAAGCTGTCCTTGTATTTTTATTTTTTCGATGGCAATCCTACATGAGAGCTTTGGAAGTAAAGAAGGCATCTCGCGACCTTGGATTACACAATTCGGAGCGTAGATGCTTGAATTGTAAAGAATTTGTGCTCATTGTTAATTTAATTGGTAAATAGATGGTACCTTCTTAATATGAACAGTTATAAGACAAGTTAGAACATAATACCTACGATTTTGTGTTTATAAAGTAAATAAGACCAGACCACTTATACAAATACTTTCCATTTAAAACTAAAGTATAGGTCTACTCCGCTTTAACAGCGTATTTTTCATCACAATAAAAGTTGATGCGCGACAAATATAATTGATCGGAATAGGTTCCTTAGAGGCCGGGCAGCCATTGTGATCCGTAAAAGGTAAGATAAAAGAAAGAAAAAAGATAAAAAGATCTCGTTTTTCTGTTTGAACAAAGCGTGTCACCGCCAGCCATGTTGGCTGTCCACCCAATCGTTGGAATCGAATTCGAGACGAGAATTCTTTAAATATTTAGTTTTGCTTTAGTCTTTTTAATATGTGGCGACTGTGTCCCACATTACGCCTTACGCTAATTATACCTAAATGAAAATAATCTGTTAATTTTAAGCTCGTAGTTTAGCTGTGTTTTATGACTTGTTTCTCACGCCTATGTTTTATTGTAGGGCCGTAGCTATTAAGTTAGATTAGAAAATATTTTTACTTTGGGTTTTTTCTTTGTATTTCTTTGTAACACCGACTATTGTCTAAATTAATATTTTAAAGTTTATTTTTTTACAACTCTATTCCCTGTACTGTACTGCAAATGTAATTGTTTATTTCTTTCTGTTTTGGTAATCTGCTTTGCCTTTTGTGAAGTAAGCCGACACCGACCGCTGTATTATTTTTGATTTTAAAAAGTTCCGATTTCAAGAACAGTTCACATTCAACACTCGAGGAGTTCACACTGAACACTCGAGGAGTACACGCGCAACCACGGTCCGAGTCGGTTCTCTTATACCACTCTGTGTATATTTATTGCTCAATATAAACCATATCACTAAGTGTTAAAATCTATCATTACTCTCCGCACAAACCCTAACCGTATGACCAAGTCAGAGCGCCGACAGTGGTGACCCCGACGTGATCATTCGTTTGTCTAACGTGCGCTTGGGTTTATTAGGGTAGTGTTTCGCGCCGCGGAGTGATAATTAGTGATAAAGACTATTGTATGTAATTGACAATTACTGACATTCATTTGTGTAAGTGTTAGTATACTTAATTGACAATTTGTGATATTTGAGTAAGTGTTAATATATTAATTTTAAAATGACCGGAGCTGGTCAATCCAACGGGGATGCCAACGGTTCCACCGGCCAACGTTTGACATGGCCGCAGATGGCTCAGTTTAACACGACTGACCCCGAGACATGGATGAAGTGCGCCGAGAGTTTCCTGCGAATGTCAAAGGTTACGGATCCGACGGAGAAGTGTCTGTACATAGTAAGTAAAATGGACGCTCACGCACTTAGGGAGGCTAGTGACCTTATATCTGACCTCTCGGTGCTAACATCGGTACAATATGAGGAGCTCAAGAAAAATATTATAAAGAGGTTTGGTGAATCACAAACCGTTAAAACCCAGCGGCTTCTAGAAGGCGAGGAGATCGGCGATCGTACACCATCGCAGTTTCTACGGCATCTGAGAGCCCAGGCAGGTAATGCTATGTCCGACGACGTCCTTCGTGTTATTTGGACGAAAAGCTTACCATCCGACATGCAGGCGGCTATTGTGGCGAAGAGAGATACGCCACTGGATACACTCGCGGAAATCGCAGACCTCGTCGCGGAAAATATGAGGCTGCGGTGTGCGAGGCCATCGTCCGCCGTGTCAGCTGCCACTGCCGAGAACCCCGCGGATGAACGCTTGCGGCGCCTGGAGGGTGATATGTCATCAATAAAGGAGCTCGTAAAGAACATGGTCCAATTGCAAGCTTCTGTGTATAGCGCAGAGCGAAGTATGAGGCCGCGCTCACGCAGCCCTTCCCGCTCGCGGTCATCATCGAGGGCCCGACCAGGGGGCTGGTTATGTTGGTACCACTTCCAACACGGACCGAAGGCCAACAAATGTGTGCAACCGTGTGCATTTAAACCACATGCGCAGCAGGGAAACGCCAGCGGGAGTTGCTAGCGGCGAGTGACGTCATCCCGCTTAATCCAACACGTCGCATTTTTATTAAGGACGCTGACAGTAAGGTGACATATTTAATCGATAGTGGAGCGGATCTCTGTGTTTATCCGAAATCATTAGTTCATACGGCTCGCAAAGTCTCTGCCTATGAACTGGTGGCCGCCAACGGAACACCGATTGCAACATACGGTACTGTCGCCTTGACTCTTAACCTCGGACTGCGACGTGACTTCCCGTGGGTCTTTGTAGTGGCTGATGTATCTACGCCAATCATCGGGATGGATTTCTTAGCGCATTATAACCTAATGATCGATGCGAGGAACAAAGGGATTGTTGACGCTATCACTCAGCTTACGGTTAAAGGACACGTGGCTGGGTGTAAACAAACAACAGTTAAAACGGTGAATGGCACATCACCTTATCACGATCTCCTAGCGAAGTACGTTGACATTACGCGCCCGGATGGAATCGTGAAAGAAGTGAAGCATAATACGAGACACCATATTTTGGTGACACCAGGTCCTCCTGTAGCACTGAAGCCGAGACGTCTGGCACCTGATCGTCTCATAGCAGCCAAGAAGGAGTTTGACACGATGGTGAAGTTAGGCATTGCACAACCATCTAAGAGTCCGTGGGCTGCACCGCTTGTCATGGTTCCGAAGCCACCGGTACGAGGTAAGCCGGAGACACCCTCACCGTTCGCCATGCCTGAACCTGGACAGGCTACGACGGAGGAGCACCGGCCTTGTGGAGATTATCGCCAGCTGAACGACCGGACGATACCGGATAAATACCCAGTGCGACATATACAAGACTTTGCGCAGTGCTTAAGTGGTAAAACAGTGTTTACGAAGTTAGATTTAGTGCGTGCTTTTAACCAAATACCGATCGCAGAGGACGATATTCCAAAGTCAGCCATAACTACGCCATTCGGATTGTTTGAGTTTAAATATATGACATTTGGTCTACGAAATGCGGCTCAAACGTTTCAACGATTTATGGACGAAGTGTTATGTGAGCTAGACTTTTGCTATTGTTACATTGACGATATTTTAATCGCATCAAGTGACGAAGCCGAACATTTAAAGCACTTAGAGACTGTATTTGATAGGTTAAGACAATACGGTGTTGTGATAAATCCAGCAAAGTGTGTGTTCGGTCAAACCGAGATCGAGTTTTTAGGCTACCTAGTCTCAGCGGCAGGTACCCGGCCGTTACCTGAGAGGGTAAATGCAATACGTACTTTTCTGCTACCTGCTACCGCGAAAGAGCTGCGACGCTTCTTAGGTACGCTTAATTTTTATAGGAGGTTCATACCTAACGCAGCGGCTAGTCAGTCCAGCCTTAACGACCTCATAGGTAGTAAAAAAGGTAAGACACCTATTATTTGGACAGATGAGGCCAGGCGGGACTTTGAAACGTGTAAAGAGAGCCTAGCCGAAGCAGCATTGTTGTCTCATCCGCTTGTAAACGCCGAGTTAGCAATTTTTTCAGATGCCTCGGAGAAAACAATAGGAGCGACTTTACAACAAAGGGTAGATAACAGTTGGCAACCTCTCGGATTCTTTTCAAAGAAATTGACCACCGCTCAACAGAAATATTCAGCATATGACCGTGAATTACTCGCGATCTATGCTAGTGTCAAGTATTTTAGGCATTACATCGAAGCGCGTCACTTCATTATCTTTACGGATCATAAACCTATTACCTACGCCTTTAGGAAGAAAGAGCAACAATGCACGCCTAGGCAGTTTCGGTACTTAGACTTTATTGGTCAATTTACTACGGACATACGTCACGTTAGCGGAGAGCTGAACATCCCGGCTGATATGCTCTCACGTATCGAATCCGTTCATAGCGACATAGATTGGGAATCTCTCGCGGTTTCACAGAGAAACGACCCACAACTTAAGTCATTGATTGAAAACAATAGTTCGTCATTGCAGTTACGACTTATTCAATTACCCGGTAGCAACGAGCTTATCTATTGTGATGTTTCGACGCAGGTGGCTAGACCTTATCTTACAGAGTCATTCAGAAGGACCGCGTTCCTTAAGCTTCATCGGAATTCGCATCCTGGTGGTAGAGCCACTACCAAACTTGTTTCTAAACGTTTTGTATGGCCGTCCATGAATTCAGATTGTAAACAGTGGGTTAAAGCTTGTTTAGATTGCCAACGATCTAAAGTAAATCGACACGTCATTACCTCACCAGGAACTTTCGCGCCGCCGTCGTCGCGCTTTGATCACGTACATATAGATATAATTGTTATGCCTTACTCTGAGGGATACCGTTATTGTTTAACTTGCGTTGACCGATTCTCCAGATGGCCGGAAGCTATTCCTATTGAAAACCAAGAGGCAGAGACTGTAGCTCGCGCATTTTATTCCAATTGGATTTCACGTTTTGGAATTTGTTTGAATTTAACGACCGATAGGGGTCGACAGTTCGAATCACACCTGTTTAGAGAACTTAACGCTCTAACAGGTACGAAACATTTTAAGACTTGTGCCTATCACCCCTCCTCTAACGGTATGGTGGAACGTTTTCACCGCCAGCTGAAGAGCGCAATAAAATGTCACGGCTCTAGGCACTCTAGTTGGACGAAAATCTTACCAACTGTAATGCTAGGTATTAGGGCTTCCTGGAAGGATGACCTTCAAGCTACATCCGCGGAATTAGTATACGGACAGAGCTTACGCCTTCCCGGAGAGTTCTTAACGGCTAGTACATCGCGTAAGACGTCGCCGAATGAGTTCGTTAAAGAGCTATGTAATAACTTCAACCAACTCAGACCTATTTCTGGTACACAACACGGCCAGAAAAGTACCTTTATTTATAAAGACCTAGCTGCAACTACTCATGTATTTATTAGAAACGATACAGTAAAGGCACCATTACAGCAGCCATACGATGGGCCGTTTAGGGTTATTAGCAGGACAAACAAAACTTTCTTACTAGATATTCGTGGCCGCGAGACCACGGTATCTATCGATAGACTCAAACCAGCGTACGTGTTGCGGGAACCGCAACATCATCCCGATAATAACGTAAGCAATGATTCTCCCGAATTTTTCATTCGTAGTAACCGGCAACCTCAGGAAGTAACCATGAATCATGATTCGGATTCGAACGCCGTGCCTGAGGCGATCTCTAATAGCGTAACGTCAGATTCTCCGGACGTTAACCTACAAAGCGCAGCTCCACGCCGGTCTGGTAGACGTGTCCGTTTTCCTGATTACTACCAGGCTGGTTTTCCGTGATATTTCGTAATTCAGATCACTCTAGTTAATTTTTTTGATGTGTTTATTTTATTTTTTATTGATCTGAATCACTGGTAAGGGGGTA
Organism: Oeneis ivallda; assembly: GCA_029955525.1. Lineage (NCBI taxonomy): Eukaryota > Metazoa > Arthropoda > Insecta > Lepidoptera > Nymphalidae > Oeneis > Oeneis ivallda. The sequence goes on along the minus strand of JARPMR010000002.1, from coordinate 27,794,113 downwards.
CCTGTGGCGACTGTGTCCCACATTACGCCTTACGCTAATTATACCTAAATGAAAATAATCTGTTAATTTTAAGCTCGTAGTTTAGCTGTGTTTTATGACTTGTTTCTCACGCCTATGTTTTATTGTAGGGCCGTAGCTATTAAGTTAGATTAGAAAATATTTTTACTTTGGGTTTTTTCTTTGTATTTCTTTGTAACACCGACTATTGTCTAAATTAATATTTTAAAGTTTATTTTTTTACAACTCTATTCCCTGTACTGTACTGCAAATGTAATTGTTTATTTCTTTCTGTTTTGGTAATCTGCTTTGCCTTTTGTGAAGTAAGCCGACACCGACCGCTGTATTATTTTTGATTTTAAAAAGTTCCGATTTCAAGAACAGTTCACATTCAACACTCGAGGAGTTCACACTGAACACTCGAGGAGTACACGCGCAACCACGGTCCGAGTCGGTTCTCTTATACCACTCTGTGTATATTTATTGCTCAATATAAACCATATCACTAAGTGTTAAAATCTATCATTACTCTCCGCACAAACCCTAACCGTATGACCAAGTCAGAGCGCCGACAAATACAATGGTTTCTTTGTTTTTACTAGTTTTGTCCTCTTCTTAGTTCCTGTGCCTAGTTATGAATTATGATGATTGTTCTTGTTAGTCGTATACATGCTATAAATTTTGCTCTTCATTCAACTCATCGACGGTCCACTTCTGGGCACAAGTCTCTCTCAAATGCAAAAGTTTTAGGCCATAGTCCACCACGCTGCGCTGTCCCAGGTGTGAATACGTAGACTTAACACATCTTTGAGAAAATAATGGAAAACTTTCCTTTTGTTATTAATTACTAGCTGATACCCGCGACTTCGTCCGCGTATATTTAGTTTTGGGTTCCCTCGGGAACTCTTTGATTTTCCGGGAGAAAAAGTAGCCTTTGTGCTCCAAGTCCTCAACTATACCCATGCAAAAAATCACGTCGATCCGTAGCTTTGTTGCGGCGTGATTGAAGGACAAACCAACAAACCAATAAACGCACTTTCGCATTTATAATATTAGTATGATTAGTATGATTTTAGTGTTCTGTATAAAAGATATTGAAGCTGGATATTACATACAGTACCCGGCGATATATATTGCACATCGGCCTTTGGAAAAAAACGCTATTCTATTCTATTCACAGTTCGACTGCATTTTTTTTATATATGTTACGTGATGTGCTCGCCGATTGTGAAGAGATTTCAGTAATTACTACGTGAATTTCTGGCTAGCTTTCCGTGCAATAGAATAGAAATAGCATTTTATTCCAAAGGCCGATGTGCAATATATATAACCGGGTACTGTACTTTATCTCGTGTAGCAAAAATAACGATCTCTACGTAAATAACAAAAAGATTATTATTTTGCATGTTTTCCTAAAAAAAAGCCTATTTAAAATACTACGTATATATTATTTTGAATAAAGGCATAGTTTCTTGTCAGAGATGCGTGTCTGGAATAGAACCACATAGAACCCTGTACGGCCCGAAGTTGAGGCCATATTCTTCCACGGTTTCTTTGAAATTAGTTGCTTCACGGGTGATCTGATGAAGATAAGTAATTAAACCAAAATCAATATTGCATGGTTATTTAAAAACATACAGAATGTGCTTATATAAAAACGCACATACTGTGGGTTTTCTGGAATGTACAAATACATAATTAGGCAAACATAAAAAAATACATAAACAGTGGAACAAAAAGCTTAAAGTTTTTAAAAAAAGGGATTTGAGATCGATCCTTGAAGTAACAATTTAGGAATGTGTAGGTAATGTTATCACAAGATTCTCAATAAAACGTTAAAGCAATCGACTTCAGATTAGAAAATATAATACAGAAAAGTCTCACAGTAGCTTACGAGCCTAAAATAACACAATCCTTTGTGGAAGATATTGGATTCAAAGATTGCGTGCGAGGACCTTTTGTGACAATTTTTTTAAACCTTTTCTATATTTTTTGTTACTTATTTTAGTGTTCTGTATTAAAATTTAATGTAATGAATTTTAATACAGAAATTAAAATTATCAAAAAAAAACAATATTTTGCATGTTTTTCTGAATAAAGCCATTAATTTAAAATACTACGTTTATATAGTATTTTGAATAAAGGCATTAATCGTTTGGTACCTACGTTTGCAAAAATGGTTTAACTAGATAGAAGCAAAGTTGGAAGCTCATTTGAACATTAATGAGTTTTCCATTGGTATTGAATCCACCGCAGATTTATTCAAAAAGAATATCGGCAGTTTGGTACTCTTTATTAATTTATTTGAATAAGTTATCTACTTCGCAATTTTACAAAAATACGAATTATAAACCTTGTAGCCTAAAAGCGGCTTAAAATAGGCAATAAGCAGGCATCCGCAGGAGATCCAAGGTAACTGACGTAACTTGTTGCTTGTTGTTAAACCGATGGTCGTTGGAGCTGGAAAGTCCAACAGTGGAGACCACGTAAAAGCTAGTCCAGCACATTGGACAACAGCTGGTTGCGGAAGGCGGAAGGACAGAACGTGGCGCCCAATAATGAAGAGCCTATGTCCAACAGTGGACGTCCGACGATGATGATGATGAAGCAGGCATCAATACAGAATAAGTACTAGGATGAAAAATAGGTAAGTAGTTAGACGAAGGTTATACGGAACACTTTGGCAAACTACAAGATCACAGCTTACTTGTTTTTTGTAATCGATTTGATACGTCGACGGATCTCCTTTGTGTATGGGTATTATTTTTTCGATTTTGACACCTGAATCTTGTCCCTTTCGAGTGTAAGGCTGATCAATTTGGCCCATTGTGCCCTTTCGAGCTAGATATCCCGGATGTGAGCGTTTTTAACTTTACCTATTGTTAATAATGTACCTATGCTTATCGACCGAGCGAAGCGAAGGTCTCTGAGTTTACTAGAGCGATTTGCACTTGTCCGTCCGTCCGTCTGTCACAGCCTGAACTTCTGAATTACTGAACGTAATTACTTCAATTTTAGATATGATATGTAAACCGATGGCCTCCAGCCGAAAATGGCTTAAAAAGTTATAAAAATCTTTATTTCAGGGGGGCTCCCATACGAAATGGGGGGCTTTCAAAGTGGAGATTGTATTCGAGGCTAGATTTCTAAAACCACTTTGTTTTAAAACTTGAAACTTACACATAATTTGAGTTATATTCTGTACTTGAACAACAAATACTAAGATTAGATAAATATTATAAAGAAACGAAATTATTTGAGTTTTAATGGGCATCAATGTTTTTAACAAAATTTCACTATACTGTTACTAGATGGCGCTGTCTTTAATATTGTAAATATGCATCCCATCCACGAAAGCAGATGACGATTGACGTCATCAGATTCGGCGCGTTTTAATTACAATATAATATAGTTAAAACTACCTTATGGGAATTATGGGATACCGCGAGGTCTCAGTTCGGGGCGAACCACTAGTAATCCTTGGATTCCTTGGCATCATATTGTATAATGTAGATTTTATATTTGATTGTTTTGAGGGGTAATTATTCTAAATATATTTTTTTTATTAAAGCCCTGGATAGATCTCACCTGGTAATGTGACGATTCAGTCTAAGATGGTAGATTTTACTCTTGAGTTGTTTAATTTAGCGCATTATTTTATTAATCAAATTCACAGTGAGTGAAACAGACTTTTTTGCTTTTAAGAAATTCTCACAACAATTATGATTACTATAATAATATAAGTAATCATTAAATCTAAATGGGTGTGTCTAAATTGCTGGAGATTCCCCGCCCATCTTTCTCATACCTTACTTTATTGTGAAATATTTTGGATACGGCAACACTGTCACAGCATGACACCAAAATTTGCTACGCTACAAAGGTTGCTACCTACAATCGGGATCGGGATCAAAATTTTCATTGATTTTGGTATGCTTCACGTAGAGTTAGCAGTAGATAGGTCTACTCAGCAGAAGCAAATAGATTTTTGTCTATAAATAGTAATAATCATAATTAACATTTAACTAAAAAAATATTAAATATACCCACGCACGGTCCCGTCGTGTGGCTTTCGAGTTTCGAGATAAGTAGGAATTACTTACCGAATTCTAATAATACTCGGTAGAAACTTGGTCAAAAATATTGATCTATTCCGACTATTGTTCTAATATTCGGATATAACATGTTATCAAAAGACCTATATATAGTACCTAGGTCATTTGATAATCGGAATCGATTCCGATTCCGATTTCAATTACAATTCCTCCCATAGCCTATAACTCTATGAGACTCTGGTACGCTGAAGGGTTGTGCTTAGGGGAAGAAAGCACCCCGCGGGCGAAGCCGTGTAAGTGACATTGTTACACGTTATTAAATGAATTAGAATTCAATTTATCGTTATAATAATATTTATTTTCAAGTGTTTAGTGTAAGTGGGCTTAACATTTTACGCATAGTTAAGCAATTTTTTGCATACATTATCTTTTGTGAAGGTTTTTAGTATCTTGTGGACTTGGTGCCGTGTAGTGATGATGATGTATCAAAATATATAGGTGTCCTATATTTGATATTATTTGATATTTGATGATTTACAATATTGATGACCTAAAGTTAAGAATAAAGAATTATTATTATTATATACACTTCCATATACCTACTTAGGCATGTAATTTGAAGAGTAAGAGAGGAAGTTAGATATTATTTATAACTAGCTGAACCGATGAACTTTGTCTTATCCAAATTTTAATTTTGAAAACTTCAGCCACGTTACTCAGATGATTATTTCATAACCGTACCACTCATTATTTCTACCTAAATGTCTATAGAAAGAAAAAATTCATTGTCATTTGTCATACCTATACAAAAAATTTCAAATTAATAACAATTTATATCGCAACTTTTTGACCATCATCAACCCATCAACGGCTCACTACTGAGCGCAGGTCTCCTTTCAGAGAAGGGTTATAGGCCATAGTCCACCACGCTGGCCCAATGCGAATTGGCAGACTTCATACACCTTTGAACATTATGAAGAACTCTCAGGTGTGCAGGTTTCCTCACGATATTTTCCTTTTGACCGTTGAAGCTTGTGACATAAAATTTCTTAAACACACTTAACTTACAGAAGCCAGAGGTGAGTGCCCGGGATCGAACCAACGACCCCCCCGAAAAGGAGACCGCAGTACTAACCACTAGGCTGTCACTGCTTCAACTTTTTAATACAACAATATAAATAATCTGAAATTTTAATTTATACGTCATCTAAGAATTGAAATAAAAGTTTTCACACACCCTTGAAATAATTTTGTACGTACCTCTAAAATACATTAAATATTAACAAACGTAAAAAGTATCAAACTAAACTCAAGTTCACATTAGAACCCTCAGTCCCTCCTTCCCCGCAGGAGTCCGGAGTATTGCCACATAATATATAATAGTACTACGTATTGGTATTGCTGCCTTGAGAAAAGTCCCCGTGCGCCGACGCAGGGCGGGAACCACGCGGTGCCGCCCGCCCTCCGCGCTACAGGTATTCAAGACTTTCACACGTACATTTCGTTACTTCACAAGTTCACAGTACTAGCGTGGTTTACTGGTGTACTTAAAGGGTAAATAGTTCCAACTCACGCTGTGTTGCCCGCCTTCCGTACTGCAGGAATGTTAAAAATTACAGTCACACGAATTCGGAGTTGGTACTAAGCTATAATTATTATAATTTAGATTCGATTAGGAGACTGCACTGTCACACGAGAATTTTCTTTTGACTGTCAACAATAATTTATTAAAAAAATAACACTTACAATATTTTTTTTTTCGATGACAAGCTAGTCCTTGACTGCGATCTCACCTGATGGTAAGTGAGGATGCCGTCTAAGATGGTAGCGGGATAACTTGGAAGGAGTATGGCAGTGAGAATTCAACCCATACCCCTAATTGATTTCTATACACGCCATCGTGCCGGAACGCTAAATCGCTTGGCGGCACGTCTTTGACGGTAGGGTGGTAACTAGCCACGGCCAAAGCCTCCCACCAGACAAAATATATTTTATAGTAATTATTTATTCTACTAAATTTTGACTGCAACTTGATCCGCGTAGAGTTGGATTTCAAAAAATCCCGCGGGAAAACACTGATTTTCCGGGATAAAAAGTAGCCTATGTTACTCTCCGAGTTTTCATCTATTCCTAATGCAAGAAACCGCCGATCCGTCGCTACGTGATTGAAGGAAAAACCAGTGAACCAACAGATCACCAAAAATGCACTCACAAATGTACCTCAACGGCTTTTAACCAAAATAAAATAGGATTTAAGTGATGCAGTGAAAAATTATCATTTAAAAGCACCTTCAAACAAGCAACGTCATCTTAACTTGTATGAAAGCGTAATCCTCACACCAGAATCACCTACTAAATCATACATTCCCATACAAGATGACTCCAAAAGCGCAGTGGACACTTAAAATATACACCCCAAGATAATAAAAAGACATTTTAGTCATAAAATTACCATAAGGCATAATTAGGGCTATTATAAGATAGTTTGCATGGTGGGCAGAGTTTTTATTCGGGATACCATAGACAAATAGACGTGGATGAATGTTGAAGTGCTTACCCTAGGAGTGGACAATAACCCGTGTTTACATTGTGTATGAATGTATAATTAATAAAGATATATTGCTTGGAGCATGAGAAAATGGCCACGGTTGAGAATACATTTGATATTTTATTTATTTTTTAAGAAAAAAATTGAATTTTTTAATTTCTGCCTTAAATACATAGATACAAACACTTACTGCCGCACTCAGAGTCGCTAATCGTTACTTAACGGCGAGATCTTGGATTTTCATTATCAGAAGTTAATGCTTCGTTTGTACATTAATGACAATTCAGTAATAATAGATTTAATGATAATTAATTAATTAATCATTAAATAAAATAATTTAATACATGCGGCTGAGTGCGGCAGTCAGACAATTCACAAGTCAATGATTAAATTTAATGAATGACTCTGAGTGCGGTAGTTACTCTTCTTCCTCTCTTTCTCTTAGATTTAATGATAGTAATTAGTTAATGACTCTTCCTTACTACTCTCTACTCTTTAGTAATATAAATAAATGCAACAGTGTGTTCGTTTGTGGTTTAACTCTACGCAAATGAAGTCGCGGGCAAAAGCTAGTTTCAAATATAATTTTGAATCAGTTGAATCAGAATCAGCGGTAGATTAATTATTATCTCTGAAATACTGTAATTTATTGCACTGTATATGTTTTTAACAAAGCGTTTAACTGACTATGAGATTTTTGTTTTTTTTATTTAAATCTATTCTAAGGAGATTATTACCGAACGAAACTTACGAAACTTAACGAATAGTTAGTCTCATCTCATCATCATATAGACCGACTGACTGGACCAAATATAGGTCAAATATAGGCGGATACGTTAGGTACTACACATTATGCATTGTTTCATACAACATAATCGTACAGGTGATTCCCGTATGCCGTGTATGCAGGCTACGAGAATGACGAAATGCCTTAAAACTACGTGCTTTAATACATAATAATTCAATGAAAACTACAGTCTCAATAAAAAAATTGGTTGTCTGTAAAGTCGGTTTACGGACGGTAATTTTACGTGATATCGTCATAAAGAAACATTAACGATGACTGCCGGGTGGTACAAGCCAACGCTTGAGCTGATCGTGCCTCTCTATCGCTTGTTCCGCGCTCTCGCTTGAACCCTCAGGCTCAGGCGGAACGTGACACTTTCGTGCGTGCAGCTGGTGTTCATCGATTTATAAGACGTTATCACGTCAAAAATCAATAGCCCGCAATCCTATATGTGATCGGCAATCAAATAAACAAGAATGAAGTCTCAACAAATCGTGTCTCACAGTAAATCACAATGGCCGCTAACGTGATACGTCACACCCTCACGCCTCGCCGCGCGGCGCTTGCGCACAAACCACGACGAACTGATGAATTATACCAAGTGAATCATACTATCATACTAATATTATAAACCGCCTCGTTGGTCTAGTGGTTAGCTTGTTCGACTGCGGATGACGAGGTCCCGGGTTCGATTCCCGGGTCGGGACAAAAAATGTAAATGTAAAAAAATTCTGCCAAAGAAATTCTCAGTACTAGCCCGGAGTTAGGAAGTTGGCGGTGAGTGAATCACCCCCGTGCCTCGGAGAGTACGTAAAGCCGTCGGTTCTGCGCCTGATCTCTCTCCGGTCGTGTCGTGAGGGAATAGAGAGTGCACCTGTTTTTGCGCACACACTTGTGCACTATAATATCTCCCGCGCAGATGGCTGATCTGATCTGAGTAGGTTGGCCGCCGTAATCGGATTCGGTCGGGTGGACATTAAATGCGAAAGTGTGTTTGTTTGTTGGTTCGTCCTTCAATCACGCCGCAACAGAACTACGGATCTACGTGATTTTTGCATGGGTATAGTTGACGACCATTGAGAGTGAAATAGGCTACTTTTTATACCGGAAAATCAATGAGTTCTCGAGGGATTTTTAAAACTAAATGCACGCGGACGCAGCTGTTAATGGGTTGTTGATGATGATAATTCATTGCTGATTTAACTAAATAATGTGAAAGGTGTTCGTTCACCAATAATGATTTCACAAAAGATGTTTCATCTCAGACGAAACGTCTAATTGCGCTTTTACACTAAAGTGTCTGCGTAGAAACATAAAGGTCTCTCATTATTTATATCACAGATTTATATTCTGATGTGACGTCACAATATTTCCCCGCCTTTGCATTGAGGCACCGACCACGACGAAGCGCGACGACATTCTAACTTATGTTCCACCACAATGCGCTATCAATTACGATTCCAGAATTGATTTGTGAAGACTGGCGCCTAGGCTTCTAAAGGTAAATAAATAATTCTATGTATTATACCTACTCTTTTTCTCTTTTTTTAGCAACCCATCAACGGCTCACAACCTTGTGCCCCCTTCACCGTTTTACCACAGAACTTCGAGAAAACGTGAGCGTTGGCATCCTTACGTGGTTGAAATCCAACCTACCCGCAGAAAACGCTTCAGTTCAACGTTTCTGAATCGAACCGCTAAGGTGTGGAACGCACTTCTAACATCTGTATTTCCGGCCACGTATAACCTCAGTACCTTCAAGGCATTAGTGAATAGGCATTTTCTAGGCAAACGCGCTCCAACCTAGACTTCATCAGTGCTTTCCAGTATTGATTGTCGTCAAGCGTAAGCCTATCTCCAAAAAAAAACTACTGAGCGCAGGTCTCTTCTCAGAGAAGGGTTATAGTCCAACACGGTGGCCCAATGCGAATTGACGAACTTCGCACACCTTCGAGAACATTATGCAGAACTCTCATGTGTGCAGGTTTCCTCACGATGTTTTCCTTCACCGTTGAAGCATGCGATATTTTAATTGCTTAAACGCACATAACGCCGGAGAGTCAGAGCTGTGTGCCCGAACCTGCGACTCACCGAATAGGAGACCATAATCCTAACCACTACTAGGCTATCACTGTTTATTATTCATTCATCATCATTAGCAACCCAACAACGGCTCACTACTGAGCACAGGTCTCCTCTCAGAGAAGGGTTATAAGCCATAGCATAGTCCACCACGCTGGCCCAATGCGAATTGGCGGACTTCACACACCTTCAAGAACATTATGAAGAACTCTCAGGAGTGCAGGTTTCCTCACGATGTTTTCCTTCACCGTTGAAGCAAGTGATATTTAATTGCTTAAACGCACTTGACTCCGAAAAGTCAGAGGTGCGTACGCGGGATCGAACCTGCATTTTGTTTATTATTACTATCTGCTAAACATCTTGCAAATTTATCTTCTCCGTGTATATTATCGATATACAAAAATATTCCAAACGGCAATTCAAGAGGTAAGGAAAATGTCGTAGTACAACATGGTGTAACTATAAATACTCGTATAGAGAGCCCGTGTGACCGCGCCGCGGATTTAGTTTATAAATAACGCACAAATGAGGCTCGTTGGAGGACGCAGCTAATCCTGATTTACGATGGTACCTGGGGCGCTGGCGTGGTACCACACCACCACGCCATACGGGGACGTTCATATTGATTCACAAAAAAACATTAGGACTAAAGACAGGTAGTGGTAAACTGGTATGTTCTACATGATAAAGGAGAAAGGTTATTCGTTCTCGATTCACCTACGGAAGAATAACGTTACGCAGAGGAATTTTGAAGTTCTGTAATTGAAAGTCAGTCAGATCGTGAAAATTTGTCGGTTAAAGTTTAGAGATCAGATTCCCAAGTTCTGCATTCATTAAACCTGTTTCAGCTTCATTGTGTTATGAACTTGCCTGAATTAATGATCTTTTTAACATCTTATGAAAAAAGAGAGGTGTTATAAGCTTGACGTGAATACTGTGTATCATGTGCTCTTTTGTCTGTTACCTCGTAAGTCCCCAACGAATTGACCGATTTTGATGCGGTTTTTTCTGTTCGAAAATTAACGTAATCGAAATGGATGTTAGCTATTTGATTAAAGGGTTTTACAAACTTTCATGGTGAGATTAATTTGAAAGGTGTTACTTCAAATTATTTCCAAGATCTTGAGCTGATGCTGCAGCGTCAAGAAGTAGTCTGCGGGATCCCAACTTCTAAGCAAGTTACAGCAGATATAGTGTGTTTGAGTTCATTAAAATGATCTCAATTAGTAGGTGTTAGATAGATGATGATCGAGGATCGAGGAGGAGGATCTAATGATGGAGCAGAAAACTGGGTAACAGCATGTTGGGTATAATATCATACATAGTCCGGTCAGAAATTCACATGTCGGGTTGTATTTAATTAATTTACACTTGTATATTATTAGGTATATTTATTGAGAGTTGGTTCAATCTGATTTTTTTTAGAGGCTTTCGTTTTCTACATATTTTCATTAGTACTTGTCACATCTGTGTAACCAACACCTTACAGCTATAAGCTCGGGCTGATATGGAATTAAATTTCAATTTGTTAAGGTGTGTGTACATTAACGGAGAATGCGCGCGAGTGCATGATGTCGGCGCTGGAGTGTCGCTTGATATATGACGAAAGATAAATAAATGTCCACACTGGGAATATTATTGATACAATTTATGATATAGTAGTACCGTGATATAAAATAATAATCGTCTTCTTTTTTATCAACAGATAGACGTCTACAGCTGTACAATTGCACATAGGTCTCTTGTATAGACTTCCACATTCATCGGTCTTGCGCCGCCTGCATCCAGCTGCTTACTTCGACTTGTCTGATGTTTTCAGTTCACCTAGGGCATGTGAACAATGTACTTTCCGATGTGAGGTCGCCACTCTAACACCTTGATGCAAGCAATGACCATAAGTTCTTAAAACTATAATATGCCTTCCGCTTATTGCCATTTCAGCTTCGCAGCTTTATGAGCTGAAATAATAACATTATACCTTCGACCATATAAAGTAGGACTTGCCATCAAGTAGATTTAGTACTAAATAAATTCTGCCACTTTTCGCGGAAGGTGAGGTAAATACGTACAGCGTAGTAAAGGAGGCTGTGGTAGGTACAGCACACATTTACTAACTCACTTAAAAGTCTCCATGAGCGCACACTAACTCAAAAGCTGTCACACTTACAGGAAATGAGCACACAAGCAAATAATTACACGTACGTCGTACATGTACATCGGCAGAGGGGAATGCGTGCGCTTGGCAAGTCCTTCTCTTTCTCGTCCAAGTATTGTATAGAATAATACAGTAGAAAATATGCAAATACTAGCAGTAAACCGCAACTAGGTCTACGTGAAATGTGAAGGCGAATTCATCTCGAATGAAAAGGCTCTAGGGCCTAGGCCATAGTCCACCTCGCTGGCGCTGGCCAAGTGCGGATTTGCAGACTTCATACACTTTTGAGAACATTATGGAGAACTCTCAGGCGTGCAGGTTAATTTTTTTCCTCCCTTTTATCATAAATATAATTTAATCAAAATACATTCTTATAATTCTACGAAAAGTCTGAAATGCGTTCCTGAAAATCTGAAAATAACTAAAGAAACGTCAAAAAACACGTGACTTTAATAAATAGTAATGACAAAGATTACTGTGGATGAATATTTAAAAAGCGGAGAGAGCACAAGCCCCGAGGGAAAAATTTTACGAACAAAGAAAAACATATGGCGTTACAATAGTAACAAAAACTTATTATTATTCATTGTGCTCGCAAATTGTGCTACAAGCTATTATCTGCTGATTTACATGCTTAAAGGTACAGGCGGTTAGCGATTTACCTAATTCTCTTTTTCAGACGTAATTGGAACGTAGTTCCTTATCGCGCGGTGCGGAACTCGGAAGGGGGCTAGACAGATCGACACTTTTTTGAAACCGACACTTTTTTGAATGTGAATTTGGCATTGTTGTGTTCGGTATTTTCGCGGTACAATATTGGGTCTCCGTAGCCTAGTGGCTTCTGCCATAAAATTGAAAATGAAAAATTCGGTCTGTCGAGCTGGGATTCAAACCATCGACCTTTGGCTGTTAGGCGACTGCAGAAGCCACAAGGCTACGGAGACCCATTATTGTACCGCGAAAATACCGAACACAACAATGGCAAATTCATTAATCGAAAGGAACTACGTTCCACCCGGGTGTCCCTTGACACCTCTCAAGTTTTTTTTGTATTGCTGAGGGTTCGTACCCTTCGTATTATTTAATAATGATGCGAATTTTTCTCTACCACAATTAATGAAACAATATTATATATTTTATTGTATTCATAAAATATTTGAATTAACCAAATGAAATTGACTGGTATACGTAGTGCTGTTCTTTGCCCCTCAAGAAATAGATAAAATCATATCAATCATCTCACGGTTTTTGATAAAATCATATCAAAAACTGTGAGTTGCTCAACGAGAGTCCAAGCTATCTGGAGTGTCTAATTTCTTAAGTCTGAAGCCAAACTCAATTCACCCAGTACGACTTTAGACTAGGTCATATTAAATTATGTAGATACTTGAAAATGTTTAGATACAGTATCTTTTAGAATTTTCTATCAACCAGAAACATTATTTCAATTCATCACAATAATCATCATTATCAACCCATCATCGGCTCACTACTGAGCGAGATCTCCTCTCAGAGAAGGGTTATAGGCCATAGTCCACCACGCTGGCCCAATGCGAATTGGCACACACCTTCGAGAACATTATGGAGAACTCTCAGGTGTGCAGGTTTCCTCACGATGTTTTTCTTCACCGTTAAAGCATGGTGATATTTAATTTCTTAAACACACTTAACTTCGAAAAGTCAGAGGTGTGTACCCGGGATCGAACCTGCGACCCCCAAATCATCACAATAAACGCAAACATAATAAATAATAAAGAATAATATGAGTCCACAACAATCATAATAGTAATTCAACTGTACAATGTACCTACATGAATCCCTTCGCTTATAACTTGGCACCTACTCCTGAACCGCCCTGAAGCGATACACATGGCTTTTGAAAACGAATAATGAGTTTTTTACAGACAATGAAAAACAATGCATTTTTAATAAAACACAATGTTGACGTGGAGTTAAAAGGGGTTAAGTACTTACCTAATACCTCCTACTGTAGCAGTTTTTATTAGATACACTTATTAGAATATGTAATATATTTATTGCTAACAGATTAATCTCTAAATATTTTCAATGCCTACTAGTGTTTAAGATGTTAACTAGGCGGAAGAAGGAATCCTATAAAAATTTATAATTCAAAAGGTTAATTTTTGAAAAATATTTTTTATGAATCATAAGAAAATAATTTATTATTTTCTTATGATTCTCAAAAAATATTTTTTGTAATGTTCAAGATCTTCGCAAAATTGTTCGACCAATATTTCATCAATATATAACATACACTATATACACTAATTAAATATGACGATGCTGACGTGAGAATGAGTATAGTCCCAATTTCCCAAATATCCGTTTAGAAACTCCGTTTTAAAAATATCACATTAAGGGCCATTTTCACCACCTTCTGATAAGTGTAGGATAGCTTATTCGCATATTTTGTCTTTGTCACTTGATATAAAGTAAGAAAGTGGCATTTACAGTTAGGGTATCCGACACTTATCAGGAGGTGGTAATATATGCCCTAAGTATTTCTAAGGTGCCATTTTTTCAAAACTATGTTTTAAACATTAGTTTAAAACATAGTGTTTACATTTATTTATAGAAGATAAACAGGTATTATGAGCATTAGCTCATAATACCTGTTTATCTTCACTAATATCCACAAAATGCCAAAATACTACTTAAAAAGCATAAGTATTTATATTTTGCCGTCTTAGATACATCACTCTATCGGACATTTTTACACAAACACACGGTCACAATAAAAATGGCCGTCGTCACGTATATTTACGGGAGAAATTGCTTCATTCACTTTGAAACACGCGCCTTTCTTTCAGGTCTGGACAAAGGCACAGATAATATATTTTTGTTCCCAATACGTGGTCATTGTCCCGATTTGGCCCCAAACGGTGCGAGTTTTGCGCATCCGCATTTTGTCTGCCCCCGTTTTGCGCCGCTGTGCAGTCGATTCGCTCGAATTATGCTATTGTGGTGTGACAAGTAGTCTCGGAAAATATACCACCCTGTAGCTGGTACTAATTTAGACAGAGTCGGACCCTGATAATTTAATAGGCATAAAAAAATATTTTAAAACAACCGACTTCAAACTCCCAATTTACTACACTACACACACACTATACAAAGTATTTAATTTATTGTTGATATTTTAAAAGTCACTCGACCGATTTCGTTAAAATTTATATGGAATCACCTGAGGAGTAGGTATGCCCTTTGAAACAAAACAAGAATTTTTCAGATCGGTTCACACGTCTTCGAGGAATCGGTGAACATACACAAAAACAAAAGATTGCGATGAATTGAAAACCTCCTCCTTTTTTGAAGTCGGTTAAAAATTAACAAGAAAAAAGTTTAAAAACTGTAATCTGACTACGGAAATTGGATAACAACCGTCATAATGGTTTTTTTTTTTACATAAAATGTAGAATAATGTCAAATGAACCATTTAAACAAATCTATTGACTCCTCATTTATCAAAATCGACATCGGTATTTTTCGTTAAATTGTAATACCAAAGCTATCAACCAGAAAACAAAATTTAAATGCAACACAATTAACTCGAACATCATTAAAGAACACATGCAATATAGGGCAGGTGCTACCTTATAAAATCATAAATAAGTAGATATAACACTTAAAGTATGACGCAGTCTTATAAAGATAAAGCCTTCATTATTTTCACGACGCATTAACATTTAAATGCTAAAAATTTTTCTCAATAGCACAACTTGGTGAGATCAGAGCGAACTAAAAACTCAAAAGTTGACGATTAAAACCCTTACTTCCACTATTGTCGTACCTACCTACTTCTAGAAAAATTTTGATTACTTGGAGAGGATAGGGGAATATTAGTTGTTTTTAGGATTGGCTAATAAATAGTATATTCTTAAGAAAAACTGACGAGTGTGGCCCTGGCCAACAAGGTGCAACCCGTTGCAAAAAGCCAGAAATTGTCCAAAAATTTCTAAACGTGATCACGTCATTGTCCACGCACACCCGCTACAATGGGCACAAAGCCCATCCTTAGCTCTTCTTTTATTCTCCACAATCGTGCTTTACTTACTTACATTTCCTACCAACTCAACACTAAAATATCACACATACAATTTTATACTAATTCAAAATTCAATCTTATTCAAATTGCCAAAGAGTCGGAAATATTTGTAGCAATTTTGTGCAGTTATGACGTTTTAAAAGTCAAAGTGCAAATGACATTTCACATGTTTGCCATAGTGTCATTGTTAGATACACCCATTGTATCAATTGTTCGCAACTATTGTTGCTGGATCAATGCGAAACATTTTATTAATATTTTGAAATTATAAACGACTTCCGCGCGTTTCGATCTTGGAACATAGGATACGAGGAGATGCATTTAGGTAGGTACTGTATGAAATATGCACTTGAAACAAGGGTACAAGATGCTTGTTATTTATTTATTTTGTTGTAATGAATCCGGAAGTAAAGAAATTTAGAAAACACATCAACAACACATTTCTCAGAATTAGAAGATGCAAAAGTATATTATGAAGTACGAGTATACTTGTTCCACGTGCTTATCATGTTTTCTTGAAATTAATGAATAGCGTATAACTACATATACCTGTCTAATCTTATTCACTTGAAATAAGGGTAATTACAATGTAAATATTGTAATTTATATAATGATTTTAATAGATACATTTTCCTCAATCCCCAAATATGTTCACTATTAGTAAAGAAATTCATATATTGAACTTGATTTTTCTTGTCTTGTTTATTCTTATAATCAATGAATTAATCAACTATGATTTCATGTTCACTGTCCAACTGAATGCATCAAAAATGTTTATTTTGCTTTGGCATTGCATTTTGCTTGTAATTATTTTTGAAATTTAACAAATATTATCATCTCCACGCCTCCCCTGTTCCGCCCACTCGCACGATTTATCGGCATGCAGGCTGTATGGCTGTCTCCACATACTCCTTAGTTGTGTGAAACACTGGCTCGGCACGACGCATCCTGCCTCTGACGCACAATTGATGCAATTTTGGTGTTTAGTATCATGACACCTTTATAATTGTGTCACACGATATTGCCACTATGCCACTATACAGAAGAAAAGAGAGAAAAAATACTTTTTTTTGTCCATTTTTAAATAACGATCTAGGTAAATAAAGAACGATAAAGACCTCATGAAACGCACGTCAAAAGCAATGAAATATAAACTGAAGAATTTTAACTTAATAAAATATAATAATCTAGGAATGCTAGTAGCTGCTCGCGCATTCCAGAACATTTTAATATTTAGCACAGCCATACCTTTATGGCCATAGCTTTAGTATGTCACTCGTAATTCATGCCTAAAATTATACATTTCATTTTTTTACTGCATTGCCGTTGTGATCCGAACGCGCTCAATCAGCGTACTACTTCATTGTTCAGTCGAGTAACATCTAATTAGACTGTAAACTTTTACAGAAAAGATTTAGATTGGATTTATATCAACTATCACAGTTTCTTGATACAAAACTAATTACTACGAACTGTAATTGATGATAATGTCGTTTATTCTTCTTTTCAGTATTTATAAAGTGCAAATAATATGTCAACAACCGTCACCTACAGAGTACCTTAGTACACTTTATTCAAAATACCTTTACATACATAAAGGATTGCCACATCCGGTCAAATTCTCAGATTTTGCACAATTGAGTCGTTTCAAGTCCATCAGCCGGAAGTGGTACTTGTATTGTATATTGGACGTTTCATATTGGATGAATTAACAGTAAGCTTGCAATATATTCATTGAATAAAGTGTTGTGTGACACAATATATTCTTCGCAGGACCAGTAATAAATTCAATACAAAAGTGATTTAATTGACAATGACGGTGCACTTCAGCTCTACTTACCTACTATTCAAACCTTATTCAAACGATCTTTTTTGACCAAGGTTAATGTGTAATTCTTCTGTATAGAAAAAAAAAACAATATGAAAAAGCCGTGGACATTTTTTTAAAGCCATGTCAATCATGAGTAGTAGGTATTCCCCTTTCCCCCCCAACTAACTAAGCATCGACCTTCCAGTTTTCAGTCTGTCTCTTGACCGTTGCGCTGTAAGGTTTTGTTTAGTTTATGTATCTACTATCTACATAATTTGAAACTTGAAAAAGGGAAAGGAAAAGATATAGACGTAAACTCCCTCCCAAGTCCCAGTAGTAAACTATTTAATATTGTAAATGCTTATGATATTATTAGAAATAATATTGTAAATGCTTATGATATTATTATTAGAAATAAGACAATATACATACACACTGTATTGATGGTAAAAGCAAGACAATACATATTATATTCTTAAAACCGACTGTCCATTTGAGTGTCTAAAACCGCCATCCGCTACCGAATCAAAAACACAAAGGCACAGAAACCAATGCAGATTCTGATCCCTACTAGAAATGCAAGCTCAGATTCATTCACAAATATTTACAACAGAGGAATTAGTTGTAAAAGCTGACCATAGGACACTACTCTTATGTAACTAGATTTAAAGGTGATAATACAAAAACACTTGAAGGTAGGTACAGTACTTTGAAATGCCGCTTTCATTGATGGCTTACTTCATTGTAAGCTCATAGCTGATAATCCTAACATCATTCATAAATAAATAAGTTCATTCATAAATAGTTAAGTATTAAGTAAGAGCGCTTATATTATGAATGACCTTATAGTTACCGAAAAATGAATTTATTTTAATAAGGTCTAACACAATTTCTCATGAGAATTTTGGAACAAAGTTCCTTTTCGGATGGTTTGCCGGATGGAGGCGATAAAAACTTTCCGTCACGACATTTCTTGCCTTCGTTTATTACACACGTTCCATTATAGCTTTGGTGGCGTAGTGGATAAACGACTACTATCGATTCGGGGGTTCAAATCCTAACTTCAGATTATTTATTTTTTTATTTTATTTATTTTTATTATTATTATTTAATTATTTAAAAAAATTCACTTCGTTCCAACTGAGTATTCCACGACACTCGCATTTTTTATTAAACAGATAAGCTGCCAAACTCCTCCATACATTATAAGATAAAGCAATCACTACTCCATTTAGGAGACTCTATCAATGAAGAGTTACATATTATAATATTATACTCTTCTGTCACGAGACGACAATGCATATCTATAATATTATACCCAACTATTGCCACATGAGCTTCCTGACTCATGAATAACATTGGTAACTCTAGAAGAAGATCTATAGAAGAACTCTATAGATCTTCACATTACTGGTTTGATCTCTTAGTTTTGTACTCCGAGCATAGCTCTCTCCATCACCTTATGAATTTCATTATATTATACCCCATAAGTACTGCTTGAAAGTACATAAAAAACAATTGTATCTCTCTCAATTCTCATACACATACCAACACTAGAAATAAGAAAGCGGCGGTCGTCTCAGACATAGAGGCACCGTAATACATTGTTGTAAGCCATTTCATTAACATCCCCCGGATTTTCCTTTGTCACTACCTTTTCTCCGTACCCGTTGAGGGATAAACAGTCGATTGTTGTGTGAAAACGTCTTAAGTGGGATTAGGATCCTCAAGGGATGAATGGAATCCATTGATGCTACCGCCTTCAGCTTCGGTCAGCAGATGTAATGCCGTGTAAAACCTACTACCTATAGGATTTAGAAAGTAACTTGGAATTGGTGTTCGTAGATGTTACCTAAACTGGTAGAGTATTTATTGTCAAACTGATGTTTTCAAATGGATACGTTTGACTGCTAAGTACTATTACTATTACTATTACCATACGCAACACTATAAGATTAAGAACTACTTTTCACCAAACAAAAATGAGTAAAATATAGCTCGTCTCAACTGGCCTGAGGTTTTGATCCAAATCCAGCCTCAAGTGGTTTCCAAGTTTCGATACGTTCAAGTCTAGGAACTTGTTAAACTCTTCCACGTGGGCGATGGAGGGAACAATGCTTGAAGATGTATTTAATAAATATGTAAAAAAAGCTCAATGAGTTTTTTTTATGGCTGGGCAGGGCATAAATGTAGTTCGAAAAGCTGCTAGCAGGCACATTGAAAAAGGTGCCTCTCACCCGAACGATGTGTGTCGGCATATGTACCCACCGTACTAAATGGAAAGATGATATTATTATACCAGAAAGACGCTGCTGGACAAGAGTTTCGGGAGACAGATCTGTGTTTACAAGAGACCTTGGTATGTCCAGCTGTGCAAGCCTGAGGCTTAATGACGATGACATTTCTGGAGAGCTAGAATAATCATTAGGTATACCTACCTCTTGAACGCCGATTATATCAAGAAAAATTTAATATGGCCGATCTTCAATGAAATGGAATCGTTCGTTGTTACAATGAAAGCAGTGAATCTTAGATAAAATTCGGTTCAAACTAAAATATTTATCGTTGTAAGTACCTACTTGTATAGAACATCATATAATTAGGTTAAGGTTTAAAGAATTTATTCTCTAAGAACAAAAACATGCTCACATAAAAAGAAATTAAAATACAAACTAATCTAACATATTAAATACATTCAAACAAAAATGGTGACTTTAAAATACTTAGCCTTACTTAGGACTATAAAACTAAAATAGTTTTAGATTTGCTAAGTATTTCTAAAAACTTTGTAAGTTTACTTTTAAAAGTTAGAAATGATTTTTCAGCTATTACCTATATCTTTTGGCAGACCATTGTATAGAAGTGCTCCCTCAAATTGTATAGTTTTCGCACCATAGTATTATGCTTTTGTTCTTGCCTAGGCAATTGCATTTACATATTATGTTTATTTCGTGCAAAGTATGAATAGGATTTAGTTTTTATAATTATGTAATTTAACCACGAAATGGAACTAAAAACTACATAAAATCTTGGAATTTCTGTGGAGTCTTCATGCGATAGAGATACATAAACGATTACCAAATACGAATCTCAATTCATTATTAGGTATATCACGAGGTATTCTTCGTATGATCAGCATCTATTCCACCGGCCTCGTCAAGCGTGAAATCCTCTGTCGCACGATAAAACTAATTGATTAAACCCCCAACAGTCGCACACACGAGGTGATCACAATGCGACCGGGAACCGAACCCGGATTACTGGAGCCTGCTGCGTCCAATTATACCGTGAGAGAGATTTTATTTACAATATTTTGCATGTGCATTACATGTGTGTAATCTAGGTGAAGCAGTGATAGCCTAGTAGTTAGCACTGTGTGTCCTATTCGGGGGGTCGCTGGTTCGATCCCGGGACCACTGACTTTACGGAGTCAAGTGCGTTTAAGCAATTAAATATCACTTGCTTCAACGGTGAAGGAAAACATCGTGAAACCTGCACATCTGAGAGTTCTTCATAATGTTCTTGAAGGTGTGTGAAGTCCGCCAATTCGCATTGGGCCAGCGTGGTGGACTATGGCCTATAAGCTATAACCCTTCTCTGAGAGGAGACCTGCGCTCAGTAGTGAGCCGTTGATGGGTTGCTAATGATGGTGATGAATCTAGTTGTCTTCTTTCCTCTGTGCTATTATATGCGAAAGTGTGTTTGTTTATTGGTTGGTTGGTTTGTCCTTCAATCACACCGCAACAGAGCTACGGATGGTCGTGATTTTTTACACGGGTAAAGTTGAGGACCTGGAGAGTGGCATAAGCTTTATTCCGGAAAATCAAAGACTTCCCGAGGGATTTTAAAAACTAAATTCACGCGGACAAAGTCGCGGGCATAAGCTAGTTATTATAACAACACAGCCGTTGTCTGCAACTACACTTGATGTTTAGTGTTGATGCAGTCTAAGATACTATCGGATAGACTTAGCAAGGGATATAAGTATATGCTTGTGTGCATTTAATGCCCCTATTCGGTTATTCGTGATGATGTCTCGGTTGAACGTCTAGTAGTTCAAAAGAGTAGAGGGTGGTACGCTCATTCGCTTGGCGGCACTTCTTTGACGGTAGGGTGATAGCTAGCCACGGCCAAAGCCTCCCACCAGACTAGACCAGAGAAAAAAAGAAATTACAAATTCCCAAACTGCCCCCGCCGGAAATCGCACCCAAAATCTCCCACCTATACAACACTGAAAATAGTCAGATGGAATTTATTGGCGCAGTGGATAGCGCCAGGGAGAACTTCAATCTATTTCAGGGGTATTCTATCACTCTCTATATTATATTCTTTAATGCTGAGGCCTGAGAGTTGTCCATAAATCATACAATGCTAAGGGATTCTTGATATAATAATAATACGCACATGTTCATAGTTTTTGAATAAATTTACTTGTTTAGCTCTAGAACATAAATCTTAGCTTTTATTGTATAAAGAATCTGTAAGATGTTTTAGGTATTCACTTGGACATCTTGGTACTTGGTGTTGATGTAATGATATTTTGATGAATCCTTCTAATAAATTGGTACTGGTCAATTAATCACAGCCGTCACTGGAAAATCACCGGTAATGCCGAGACAGTTCACTCCTCTCTGCATCCTGAAGTATCCCTGTTCTCCCCAAGGCTTGCCCCAAGAGTTCTTCACCAGCCAGTACTTGAGTCCGCTAGCACTATCTGCAATGATTTAAAACATGTGATGGTTGTCACCAACATAATCGAACAAAATAAATCAAATACAATAACATAATATTTTTTTTTTATTTTTTTTTATTCGATGACAAGCTAGTCCTTGACTGCGATCTCACCTGATGGTAAGTGACGATGCAGTCTAAGATGGTAGTGGGCTAACTTGGAAGGGGTATGGCATAGCGTTTAACCCATACCCCTAATTGGTTTCTACACGCCATCGTGCCGGACCGCTAAATCGCTTAGCGGCACGTCTTTGACGGTAGGGTGGTAACTAGCCACGGCCAAAGCCTCCCACCAGACCAGACCGGAGACAATTCAGAAATTATAAATTCCCAAAATTAACCCCGCCGGGAATCGAACCCGGGACCTCCCAGCTATAAGACAACAACGCTCACCACTGAGCCAGGGAGGTCATCAATATGAAAATTATTTTAAAAAAAACGACAACGACATCTAATGCCACTGTACTACATACCTGTACTAACTAAATTTTTTTTATACTTTGTAGTGGCGTTTGAAGTCGTTTCTCTAATTAAAAAATTTTTATATAATGATTTTAAACTTTTTAGTGGTAGCTTCATAGGATCAAGCTTAACATTCTCTGATCGCGAGCGATTTGCTCTACTTATTGAGGAGTTCCGTCCTCCATCACCGAAGATATTCATCAGATCATTGGGGCGAGAACCACATTCCATACATTTTTGCCCATCCTTCTTTAATTGCTCACAATATACTCCATTGGTTAAAAGTGCACACCGTGCGGATTCCTTTGGATACCTCGGATCCGTGCTGCACGAGTCGGGTGGTATCGACCACGACGTAAAAGCTCGTATAAACGCTGCTTGGATGAAATGGCGAGACTTAACCGGTGTGTTGTGCGATCGACGAATGCCGCTTAAGCTTAAGGGACTCATTTACAAATCTATTATCCAACCTGTGCTCCTGTACGGTAGTGAAACATGGCCAGCCTTAACGAGGCACGTGCAAGAACTTCGAGTCACGGAGATGAAAATGCTGCGGTGGATGTACAATGTCACACGCTGCGATCGACAACGCAACGATCGCATCCGCAGTAGGCTCAGTGTCCGTGACATCAGAGACAAGTTGCAAGAAGCCCGTCTAAGATGGTACGGTCATGTGGCACGGAAACCACAAAGCAACGTCGGTAATAGATGTCTTAACATCGCCGTCCCTGGAGCTAAACCTCGCGGCTGTCCAAAAAAGCGCTGGCTGGATATTGTGAGTGCTGATCTGAGAGCCAATAAACTACGAAAATCGGATGCAGAAGACCGGGCAAAGTGGGCTAGAGCATGTCGGAAAGCAGACCCCACCTAGTGGGATAACGCTTAGTCGAAGAAGGAATATACTCCATTGGTTGCCTGGAAGTGATCGCTAGGTAGCGATTAGGCCGCCAAATTGTATACTTGCGTTGTTTGCTATTTATATACCTACATTTTATTTCACTGTAATCTTTGTTGCCTACTATAAAAGTATATTAATTCATTCAAACTCCGAAAAATCAGAGGTCATCCGAGATCGAACCTGCGACCCCCCGAATAGGAGACCACAGTCCTAACCACTAGGCTGTCACTGCCTGCATAAATAGATTAATTATATAGCTAGTAAGTACATGTTTTCACTCTTGTAGGCAGTCTCCGTGACTTACGCAGATTTTTATCTTTTGAGATCAAGATACAGAATTGTAGAGCACTGACCTACTCCGTAGCCAACAAGGAGGACGGCGTGGTCAAGATTTGAGGGTTGGCAATTTTCGCCTGTCAGCACTCCTTTCTGGTAGGTTTGTAGAGGACTCGCGTCGACCGCTAAAAATTAAGAATTACATTTTATCCACAGAAATTTTCTGAATGCTCATTGTAATAAAACATTACATAATTAGGTACAATACCTAAATCATCCCATAAGTAGGAGTCTATACGTAGGTAGGTTCTAAATACAACCCCTTACCCAATGTCATTTTCACCTTTAGGTGTTCCCTAAGAATAGAATAGAATAGAAATGTATTTTATTCAAATAAACTTTTTTACAAGTGCTTTTGAATCGTCGATGAGTCTACCACTGGTTCGGAATGCCCTTCCTGCCGAGAAGAACCAGCGGACCCAACGGATTGACGTGATTTTTTGCAAGGGTATCCTTTTTTCTTTCTTCTGGCTGGGCTGGTTTCCACTCGTAAAGCGTGATGGTCTGTTGTGCGTCATTTGCAAGGCTATGTAAGTATACCTAGTTGAGTACCTGGAGAGTGTCATCTTACTGTACATCCCGGAAAATCAAAGAATTCCCCCAGGATTTTTAAAAATTATATCCACGTGGATGAAGTCGCGGGCATCAGCTAGTTTATAGTAGATAGTATAATATAGTAATGGTAAGAACAAACTGAATTTACCGATAGAGAGTGGTCCAATCTTAACCAACTGTTCAGCTATTTCATCCTCGTTAGTGCTCACAAACTGGCAGCCCGACACGTGGACTACTACATCTCCTTTTGAGTACTTGCACTTCTGGTCCTTACCTACATAAGGATAGCTTTTGGATGACATAGCGCCTTTCTTCATGAAATACCTAAAAAAATTATACAAAGTTGTGTGAAGTCTGCCACTTAGCAATTGGCCCGCGTGATGGAAAAACATTTTTAAAAAGTGCATGTGTTTAATCACAGAATAAGCATACAGAGGTTCGACGAAGCCCTCAAGACAGGGAAATCATGCGATAAGGTGCGGTAAGTGCGGCATCATCTTGAGACCTTAATATATTATGACGTATTATTACGTGTCGAAAGGGTTATCGTATTATGCTTCCTTGTCACACAACCTTGTCACAACCTTAGCCTAGTTTTACCGGCTGCAGACGCTGGCGGCATTTACCACGAGATCAAAGGCGTTGATCTACTGTCTCTCCTTATACTGCGATAGTACGGAACACTTTTTGTGCGAGTCCGAGTCGCACTTGGTCGGTTTTCTCACTTTAGTTTTGTGATAAGTTATCACTGATAACAAACGGATCTTACTCTATGGCCGTAAACTGCAATCCTCCACTACAGCCATAATCTGAACTATCACAATCCACCAGTTGCTGTTCAGACAGTTCTTGTAGATTGCCAGTTTTGATAGCGTTTATACTTTCTACGTTACCTGAAACACCGTACACAAAATGTAAGCCTCAAAATCCCAAATTTTACAGGTGAAATAAGAATGATATAAAGGCATTGCAAAATAGAAAGCGATAGAAACTGTATGGCTATAAAAAGTCCCACCCTTTGCACTATTGTTCTACACACTCCTAGCTCAAGCGTTTCGCTTATTTGGACGGGATAGCAGGATGTTCGAAAACAGACCTCAAGACTAATTCAAGCACTGAGCAAAATCCCTCAGCGCTTGAAGACTAACGTCTTCGAACAGTGCGTGTTGCCAGTGATGACTTACGGATTCGAGACATGGTCGCCAACTTAGCTCTGAGTCTCATAAAAAGGCTCAGGGTCACTCAGCGAGCGATGGACAGAGCTATGCTTGGAGTATCCCTGAGAGATCAAATCAGAAATCAGGATATCCGTCGGAGAACCAAAGTCATCGACATAGCTAGACATCGATACTGAAGTAGAAATGTTCGGGACACATAGTTCAAAGAGCTGATGGTCGTTGGAGTCCCAAGCTGCTGGAATGGCGACCCCGCACCGGGAAGCGCAGTGTTTTCAGACCCCCACTAGGTGGACCGACGACATCAAACGAGTCGCAGGGAGCTGCTGGATTCAGGCGGTACAAGACCAAGGCGTGTAGAAGTCCATGCAAGAGACCTTTGTCCTGCAGTGGACGTCTATCGGTTGGTGAAGAAGAATGAACAGAATTATTTATAGATAATTAGTGCTAACCATGAGAAGCCGGGGGTTTGCTAGTTTTCTAATAAGAACACATTCTTACCAACAGCACTAAAAGCCCAACAAGATCCGCATTTTTGTTGATCTTTGACTGGAGTGACAACGTTCTTATCACGCCAGTCAAAACTTTGTGGTGCATACGACATATTTTTGATCCCTGGATTAGAAGCATTTTTGCAATCTCCAAAGTATTTAGAGGGCGCTTTAAGACACTTATGCATTGCTTGGAATTCTTGGCGTGTCAAGTCGGTGAACTGGTTTACACCTGGGAAAAAATAAAACTATAGAAATAAGTGTGTCAGCGTCATTGACTTAGGTACACATACGAACGAGTTTATACTGAGTCTGGACCGGCCCTTGCACACTAGCGAAATGGCTTCGACTCGTTTTGTTGCGACAGCTTCTTACAAGCACCGACTTGCGGAGGGACAATGAACTGTCTTTAGGAGGCTGCTGAGCGATGGCTGTCATTTGACTGTTAGGAGAACCGTGAACATTTTTGTGCGGACGAGCTCTTCTATAGCTATTTACTTCAATGGTAAGCGTGTTGTGAGTTTTCTATTTACATGTAGATTCTGCAAACATCCTTGAAAATTCAAATAAAATCGAATAAGTAGACACATCATCGAGCGGTGATAGCCCAGTGGTTAGGACTTCGGCCTAATTCTCGGGTCTTGGGTTCGAATCCCCAGGAATTGAATTCAGAGTAAAGGAAACCTCACATGATTCATGGGACACGTGCTAAGAAGAACCGACGGGCGCTGGGATCCCAGTCGCTTGCAGCCGTTGGATGCAGGCGGCACAGGATCCTGTTCTGTGGCGATCATTTCAACATACCTATATCCAACTCTGGACGTTATTTAAATTCAAATTCAAATTCAAATTATTTATTTGCCAGATTGAGTACATTTAAGATCTTAAACAATCATAATACACGCGCCTCAATCCGCCACAGAGTAGCATGCAAATATGTAATTAGTTAAATAGATAACAGCTGTCCTTATAACTAAGTAATACTATTAATTTCAATTACTGAAATCGTTTATTGTATAAAAAAATTTTTCTTGCAACCATTTCTTAAGTTTATAATTAATTTTTTTCTCTGGAAGCATCCTAATTTCTGCGGGTAGTTTATTAAAAATCTTTATTATTGGTTATTGGTAAGTTTGCATGCCTGACTGCATAATGTTCTCAAATGTGTGTGAAGAAGACCGGCAATGGATTAAGAAGAAGGAACTCTGTCATTTCTATTAAATGAATTTTTAAAACATTTTTTAAGCATGATCAGTTGTACTTACCGAACCCAGTGTGTTCATATTTAGCGTTCAACTGGTTAATTTGTTCTAAATTCTCCAAAAATATCTGATATCTCATGGCTTTTTCCTCATCACTACTATATACCTTGTTATGGGTATCAATAAAATCTTTGAAATGCTGTGGCCCCTCGCTCAGACTATAAAGAGGGACTTTCTTGGCTGAAACAGCAGCAGTAACATATAATAAAACCAAAACAATCATTTTATGATCAGCTGAAGTTAAAGATTCACGTTTATTTTTAATACTGTTTCCAATTTAATATTTTATTTATATTAGTGTTTATACTAATGTACTAGCGTGTGTTGATGACTTATTACGCTAACGATTCTTTCAATATTACAAGGCTTTAAATATTTATATTGGCCGTCGGTTTTTATTTTATTAGTTGCATTCTAAAATCTTTAGCATTGATCACATTCTTATGTATACGGTAAAATTACATTTTGTTGTATATAATGGAAATTTTCTTATATCTAAGTAATTTCAGTTATTTATATTTGCGTCAATTCATTGTTTAAAAAATATTCATGGTTGATAATTTAACAGTATTTCTGTTATTAGCCGACTTCAAAAACGGAGAAGGTTTTCATTTCGATGCGTATTTTCTTTTTGACGTTACTCCATAACTCCGTAATATGAAATGAAATGAAATTAATACACTGAAATTTATAGCACACCAAAAAGAAATAAAACTAAAAATAAACTTAAAATATAACACATGGTAGTACAAATGGCGGCCCTATCGCTAAAAAGTGATCTCTACCAGGCAACCACGTTGCAAAGGATATAATCATCAAAGAGAAAGTAAGGGTGCACGCAAGTTTATGAGGAAAAAACAACAGTCACACACCTAAATACACAAATAATGAATATATACACATACTTAAACATATACATACATACCATACATAAATACCTACATATATACATAATATATTTATATACCTACATACGTACACACACACACACACACACACACACACACATAACTTTTAATATATTTTACACAAGACTAGGAGCAAATACAATAAAATAAAAGCCAAGATGCGATGGTAAAGTAGGAATGAGTTAGAATGCAGGAAGAAAAGAATTGCGCTTTGACTAGCCTTTTTAACCGACTTCAAAAAAGGAGGTTATCAATTCGTCGGAATCTTTTTTTTTAATGTATGTTCACCGATTACTTGAAGACGTGTAAACCGATTTGAAAAATTCTGTTTTTGTCTCATAGGGCTTACTTTCCAGGTGGTTTCATATAAATTTTATCGAAATCGGTCGAGCGGTTTTTAAAATATCATCAATTAAATACTTTGTATAGTGTGTGTAATGTTAAAAAAAAGTTTAAATTAAATTATAAATACTGCATGTGACTGCGCACTCCTAATATAAAGTGGTAGAGAATTCCAAAAGAGAGAAGCTTCGATAGAAAAGGATTTAGAATAGAAGGAAGTATTATGTGAAGGTATTTTTAGGACAAGGTTATCAGAACGAAGCGAGCCACAGTGAGTGTGCCTTAGAATAGAAACTCAAACCGCTCTTTAAAGTAAGGAGGAGATGTGGGTTTGAATAGAACACTGTATTTAAAAGAGAAGGAACCTGAGTATCCTTGCGAAGGCGAATTGGAAGCCACTTGGGTTTTTCGCGAAATTCCGAAACATGGTCATATTTTCGAAGTGCGAATATGAACCTTATTTTCAATACGATCAAGCTTATTTAGCTATTCCTCATTTAGATTAAGACAACACGTATCGCGTAATCGAGAAGTGGTAGAAGGAGTGATTGTGCAAGCACATTTTTTGTTGGTATGGGTAAGAAATTGACCAGTCTACGAAGAGACCCAACCGAAGCAAACACCTTCCTGCTTACCTCACTTACCTGTGGAGCCCAAGATAAGAATTTGTCGAAAATAATGCCTAAATTTTGAACTGTTTCACTGTACGGCACGGATGTCCCATCAAAAATAATACCTGGTAAATTAGGCACATCAATACGAGTGACCAATTTTTGACTGTCTATTATAATTGCCTTAGTTTTTGATGGATTCACTTTAAGACCATATGACTTACTCCACTCGACAATTGAGTTCAGGTCATTATTTAGTAAATTAAGGTTTTAGGTAAATCCGTTAATTTAGTCTGGATATAAATTTGAAGATCATCAGCAGGTTGCGAGAAGGTAATCGGAGAGGAATTGAACTTATGAAAATTGAAAAAAAGAGAGGAGACAACACGCCACCTTGCGGTACACCGGCATCGATCGAGCACCAGTTGGAGAAAGAATCATCAACACGTGTCCGTTGCCGGCGACCAAACAAGTAACTATGAAACCAGTCAACCACTGCAGAAGATATGTTAAAAGCAAGTTTAGTCAGCAATATGTCAAAATCAACATTATTGAGGGCATTACTGAAGTCAAGTAAGGTCAACACTGTTACACATTGGTTATCCATACCACAACGAATATCTTCAGTAATTTTGACAAAGGCAGTAGTCGTGCTATGACCAGTACGGAAACCAGATTTTAATGGATTAAAAAGACACCATCGGGAAAGGAAAAGAGTCAATGGCTGGTGAATTATACGCTCAAATACTTTTGATAGGAAAGGAAGTATGGAAATGGGGCGGTAGTCGTAGTGGTCGGAGGGATTTGCTTTTTTGGGTATAGGGGTAATTGAGCTTCTTTCCAGGAAAAGGGAAAATTTCCAGAAGGAATGGAGTAATTAAAGATAATATCTGAACCCATTTCAATATTTTTTTTTTAATTTGAAAGGTCTTATCATAAGCTTAGTTTCATTTTGTCTATTAAAGTATTTCCTAAATACAAGACCAAGAGGAGACTTAGCGACTCTTGGTCTTGCACACTTAGTCTTGATCTTGCAGCAAGAGTCTCCATCTCAATCCAAACAAACTTTTATTTTGCTTGATTTTAATATATATAGCCGGAAGGTAGGTTTTGGGTGAGGTTCGAACCTGCAAACTTGTAGTTTTCAGTCCGCACCTATAACCGTTGGGAAATTGAAGCTTCAAATGGTCGTTGAAGTCATTCCAGCATATAATAAAAATTATAGGCTCTCGATCAAGCAAGAAGCGATAAAAGTTTAAGAACTATGTCTTGAGATCTGTTCGTCCCATTCTAGAGCTTAAAAGTACATTCAGTTTCATCCAAATCATCTTGTCTTGGAACCCAAACCTCCCAGTCCACTGTTCATGTTTAATAAATTCCACGAATAATTGCGTGACTAATGGATTTATCTGCGAGTTGGATATACCTACTATACAACGATTTATACGTTGTGTAATTAGGAATTTTAAAAATATTATTAACAATGATCTCATTTTGTCCCGTGATTCAAAAAAGATATCTCAGAAATTATGTTTATAAATAAATTATAATCGTCAGCCCGGAGCTACTATTTTCAATTCTATTGCCTATTGGAAATCTTTAACTGCTGCTTTAGTCATCACTCGATGCATAGTAGGTATCACCTTTGAAAGTAGTATTATAGTTTTAATACTAATTTTGGCAAGAAATTCTCAGTAGGTACTAGCCCGGAGCCAGAAAGATGGCGGTGTGTCACCCCCGTGCCTCGGAGAGCACGTAAAGCCGTCGGTCCTGCGCCTGATCTCTCTCCGGTCGTGTCGGATTTTCGTCCCATCTGCGCCATTTTGTGTATTCGATAGTAAGGTAGCTGTTGTCTGCACTCACACTTGATGTTTAGTGTTGATGCAGACTAAGATGGTAGCGGACAAACTTAGGAAGATAGATATGCCAGTGTATATTAAATGCATACTTTATTCGATTATTTGTGATCATGTTTCGATTGAACGTCTTGTGGTCTTAGGAAGAGTAGGTAGAGGTTACAAGATTATATGTCATATCGTCCATGAGATGGACAGACCAAGTGGGGGCTGCAGTGGATGTCCCCTTCCTCGTGCATCCATGTAAGGCTTACATGAATGCATGAGGAAGGCTAGTAAGGAGGTATAGTAAAGCGTGCCACAACACCCAAGTGACGACCACGACCACTCTGTCAAAAGCGAAACGACTGAAAAGAAGAAGAGGATCTGTTTCTAGTTTCTACACGTCATCGTAGCGGAACGCTGAACCGCTTGGAGGCACTTCTTTGACGGTAGGGTGATAACTAGCCACGGCCAAAGTCTCCCAGCCTCCCTCCAGACCAGACTGGAGAAAATCAAGAAATTATAAATACCACCCACTGCCCCCGCCGGAAATCGAACCCAAGACCTCTCACTTAAACAACACTGACAATGGTCAGATGGAATTGATTGGCGCGGTGGATGGCGCCAGGGAGATCTTCAATCTATTTCAGGAGTATTCTCTCACTCTCTGCATTGTATTCTTTAATGCTGAGAGTTGTCATTAATCATACAAAGGTAAGGGTTTCTTGAAATAATAATAATATGAATATGTTCATATTAAATAATATATTTATTTTTTAGCTCTAGAATATAAATCGTCGGCATAAAATAAAGAATCAGTACGATGTTTTAGGTATTCACTTAGACTTCTTGGTACTTGGTTTTGTTTAGGTTTTTGTATGTAATTTGATGAATCCTTCTAATAAATTAGTACCCGTCAATTAATCACGGCCGTCAGTGGCGGCACAGAGGTAAAGCCAAGACAGTTCACTCCTCTTTGCATCCTGAAGTATCCCTGTTCTCCCCAAGACTCGCTCCAAGAGTTCTTCACCAGCCAGTATTTGACTCCGCTAGCACTATCTGCATACATAAGATGATTTAAAACATGTGATGGTTGTCACCAACAAAATTATTCAAACAAAATAAATCAAATACAATAATATTACCTACTTATAAAAAAATTATTTTACAAAACCGACTTCAAAAGCCACTTCAAAGTATAAAATAATTTTAATTTGCACAGGTATGTTGAAGTCTGGCGGGCCTTAATAGAAACAATGAAACGCTAGCCCGAATTCAATATACCTATACAACCTAAAATGATTTTGTTCTCTGATTGACTCTGTAGTGGCGTTTGACGTCGTTTTTATTAAAATTTTAAACTTTTTCGTGGTATTTTCAAAAGATCAAGCTTTACAATCTCTGATCGCGAGTGAGTTGCTCTTACTCATTGAGGAGTTCCGTCCTCCATAACCGAAGATATTCATCAGATCTTCAATAGCAATCCAATTTCTTTTTTAACTCCAACAACAAACAACATTTTCAAGAAAATAAAATCCTTTTTTGAAATTAAAGAAAGAGGAGTAAAATTAATTAATAATCATCATCAGCAACCCATCAATTGATCACTACTAAGCATACGTGTCCTTTCAAAGAAGGGTTATATAGGCTCCATCAAGCTGGACCAATGCTAATTAGCAGCCTTCTTACACCTCTGAGAACATGATGGAGAACTTTCAGGCGTGCAGGTTTCCTCATGTTTTCATGACGTGATATTTAATTGCTTTATTGCACATCACTCCAAAAAGGCAGATCAAACCTGCGACCCCCCAAATAGGAGACCACAATCCTAACCATAAGGCTGTCACTGCTTATAAATAGATTAATTATAGCGATGAGTAGGTACGTGTTTTCACTCCTGTCGGCAGTCTCCTTAACTACGCATGTTTCTGTTTTTTTGAGATGAAGATAAATAATTGTAGAGCACTGACCAACTCCGTAGCCAACAAGGAGAACGGCGTGGTCAAGATCTGTGTTCGTGCAAGCGTCGCCTGCCAGCACTCCGCTGTGGTAGTTCAGTAGAACACTCGAGTCGATCGCTAAAAATTAAGGTTAAGTACATTAATTTATCCACTGAATATTCTGAATGCTCATTGTAATGAAACTTACGACTGAGTGCAGGTTTCCTTTCAGAGAAGGGTTATAGGCCATAGTCCACCACGCTGGCCCAATGCTAATTGGCGGACTTCACACACCTTCGAGAACATTATGAAGAACTCTCAGATGTGCAGGTTTCCTCACGATGTTTTCCTTCACCGTTGAAGCAAGTGATATTTAACTGCTTAAACGCACTTGACTCCGAAAAGTCAGAGGTGCGTACCCGGGATCGAACCTGCGATCCCCCGAATAGGAGACCACAGTCCTAACCACCAGGCTATCACTGCTTATACCTACACACCCGCACGCAACGCTTTGATTATATGTTTCTGACGCCCGTTTGCACCGGCCATATCCAAATCATCCCCTAATTAGGAGCCTCTAATTAGGTAGCTCCTAAATCACTAAATCACTTTGGGGACTTTTAGGGAATCAAGGTTCGTGAAAACGAAACTGACAGAAAGCGTCATCTAACTTAGATTAGGTAGCCCGGCCACGTTGGTGAGAAGGGCATGAAACGAACAGTTGACTGTGGAACGCCCTTCCGGCGTCCGTGATTCTTACCTCGTATAATTTGAGTACCCACCTTCAAGGCAAGAGTGAATAAGCAATTAGGTACTAGTTACTCATGTGGTACTAGGCAGGCGCTCTCTGACCTCGACCTCATCAGTACTTTGAAACAATTATTGTCGTCAAGCCATGCGTATCTTTTAATAAAAAATTAAATGAATACACTTCCTTCTTCTTCTATATCAACCGATAGAGGTCCACTGCTGGATAAAGGTCTCCTGCCTGGACTTCCACAGGTCTCGGTCTTGCATCGCTTGAACTCAGTGGCTCCCTGCGACTCGTTTGATGTCGTCGGTCCACCTGGGGGGTCTGCAAACACTGTGCTTCCCGGTGCGGGGTCGCCATTCCAGCACCTTGGAACCCCTTTAGTGTTGTTGGTAAGAATGTGTTCTCTTATTAGAAACCTAACGACCCGCCACCCTGCGGTTAAAGATGTACCTACCAAGTACAGTACCCGGCGATATATATTGCACATCGGCCTTTGGAATAAAACGCTATTCTATTCTATTCACAGTTCGACTGCACTTTTTTTATATATGTTACGTGATGTGCTCGCCTATTGTGAAGAGATTTCAGTAATTACTACGGGAATTTCTGGCTAGCTTTCCTTGCAATAGAACGCTATTTCTAGCGTTTTATTCCAAATGCCGATGTGCAATATATATCGCCAGGTACTGTACCACCAAGTTGTTTAGCGTTCCGGCACGATTGCGTGTAGAAATCGATTACGGGTAAGATTGAAATTAACACAGCATGAGTGTGCTATATTTTTCCGAATTTTTAATCCTAAGTATTTAGACTAGATAAGAAAGTGCATATTTTGTTTTTAGAAAAAAATATCAAGCTAAAGTTGGTTAACATCCCGCTTCTTCATCTTCTTCATTAACCGATAGACGTCCTCTGCTGGACAAAGGTCTCTTGAATGGACTTCCACAAGTCACGGTCTTGCGCCGCCTGCATCCAGCGGCTCCCTGCGACTTGTTTGGTGTTGTCGGTCCACCTAGTGGGGGGTCTGCCAACACTGCACTTCCCGGTGCGGGGTCGCCATTCCAGCACCTTGGGACCCCAACGACCATCAGCTCTTCGATCTATGTGCCCCGCCCATTTCCACTTCAGTTTTGCGACTCTTTGGGCTATGTCGGTGACATTGGTTCTCTACGGATCTCCTCATTTCTGATTTGATCTCGCAGGGATACTTACTCCGAGTATAGCTCTCTCCATCGCCCACTGAGTGACCCTGAGTCTTCTTATGATGATATCTTATTATAATATATTTACTAGCTAATGCCCGCGACATCGTCCGCTTGGACTTAGTTTCTAAAATCCCGCGGCAACTCTTTGATTTTCCGGGATAAAAATAGCCTACATAATTCTTCAGGTCCTCATCTCACCTATCTATGCAAAAAATCATGTCGACACATAGCTCTGTTGCGGCGTGATTGTAGGACAAACTAACAAACCTACGAACAAACACATTTTCGAATCCTTACTAATTCCTTACTAATATTAAAAATGCGAAAGTGTTTTTGTTTGTTCGTTTGTCCTTCAATCACGCAGCAACGGAGCAACGAGTCGACGTGATCTTTGCAGGTGTAGGTATACCTAACTGAGTACCTGGAGAATGACGTAGGCTACTTTTTATTCCGGAAAATTAAAGTATTCTCACGGGATTTTTAAAATAAAATCCACGCAGTCGAAGTCGCGGGCATCATTTAGTTTATATAATATTAGTGATTGTAAGAACAAACTAAAATTACAGATAGAGAGTGGTCCAATCGCAACCAACTGTTCAGCTATTTTCTGCTCGTCCTTAGTCATCAGAATCTGGCAGCCCGACACGTGGACTACAACGTCTCCTTTAGCGTACTTGCACTTCTGGTCCTTACCTACATAAGGATAGCTTTCGGACGACATAGCGCCTTTGCATAGCGAATACCTAAAAAAATGATACTAGCTAAGGTGTGTGAAGTCTGCCAATTCGCACTTGCCTAGCGTGGTGGTTTTTGGCACTCGCAATTATGCGGTAAGGTGGGGTAAGTGCGGAGCGAGGTAGCGTCCCGAGTTGCCTATGACCCTGGTCGGAACCAAGCGTAATACGATAACCCTTTAATAATATTATATTGAAGGGTTATCGTATTACGCTTGCGTAAAATCTTTGATATTAACATACGGTTATGTATTGAAAGGCATATTATTATTAAGTGATATCTATATCTATATATCTATATATATATATATATAAAAGAAAGTGGTGTTAGTTACACTATTTATAACTCAAGAACGGATGAACCGATTTGGCTCAAAATTGGTGGAGAGGTAGATTAGAACCAGGAGACGGACATAGGATACTTTTTTTCCCGTTCGACCACGTTTCCGTCAAGTCACTATAAAACGTGATATAACAAAAACGCATCTGACATGGAATAACAAGACGCAAATGACAGTGGAATAACAAAACGTAAATGACAGCTGAACGTAATTTTGTCTTTGGTTAATTATGGTAAAAAATTTGACAATTATAAAAATGATAGTTTAACGTAATTGATAATATCATCAGTAATATGTTTTCTCTTTGAATCATCATTAACAATGCCGCGAGCAAGACGATCAAATGTTTCCTGCTACAAAGCTACGGATTGACGTGATTTATTGGATAGGTATAGTTGAGAACCTGGAGGGTGACACAGAGGCGGGCATCAGCTAGTATTATAATTAAATAGATACCCATTCTCAAATAGATAGCCACACTGAAAGACAAAATTTTCCTCTCGAAAATCGAAATTTTTTCTCACGAAAACAGTTGTTTAAATGTTTCATATTACGGAAAGCTGCTTTAACCACTCTTATAAGTAACTAAACCAAAATATCTTTCTAAAAATTTATTTCCCGGCAGGGGAACTGATTTGCATGTGGTGGCTTAGCGGCAAGCGAGAACCTGTTTATCATATATTCAAATAATATTTACTAATTTTAAATTTCAAATTTGTTTTAAATTTTTGATTATTGATTAATTTTATTATTGCTTAAAATAATATTGTTTATTGTGATGTTGCTCTGAAATACATAAATATTAATACAAATTGTTTCCTTGTGACAGCCCTAGCATAATTTTACCGGCGTCTAGACGCTTGCGGTATTTACCACGAGATCAAAGGCTACTAACTCTACTACTAACCTACTGTCTCTCCTTATACTGCGATGGTACGGAGCACTCTTTGTGCGAGTCGGATTTGCATTTGGCCGCTTTTCCCACTTTAGTTTTGTGATAACAAACGGATCTTACTGTATGGTTTTTGGCGGCCATCCTCCCTTACAGCCATAATCTGCAACATCACAGTCGATAAGTTGCTGTTCAGACAGTTCTTGAAGATGGCCAGTTCGGATAGCGTTTATACTTTCTACGTTACCTGAAACACCGTTAACAAAATGTAAGCCTCATTATCACAAATTTTTACAGATGAAATTAGAATGATAATTTTTAGGTATCGCAAAATAAAAAGTGATAGGAACTGTATGCTATAAAAAAGTCCCACCCGTTGTACTATTGTCGAACCCACTCCTAGCTCAGGTTTCCGCTTATTTGGAGGGGCTAGCAGGCAGAAGACTTTAATTTTCAGGCACTGGGCAAATCCCTCAGTGCCTGAAGACTAAAGTCTTCGAACAGTGAGTGCTGCCAGTGATGACTTACGGATCCGAGACATGGTCGCTAACTAAGGGCCTCATAAGAAGGCTCAGGGTCACTCAGCGGGCGATGGAGAGAGCTATGCTTGGAGTAGGTATCCCTGCGAGATAAAATCAGAAATGAGGAGATTCGTAGGAAAACCAAAGTCACTGACATAGCTAAGCGGGTCGTGAAACTGAAGTGGAAAATGCGTGACACATAGTTTGAAAAGCTGTTCTTTCCTGGCGACCCTGCACCGTGAAGCGCAGTGTTGGTTATAAATAATAAATAATTAGTTATTTATAACTAATTATTATTTATAACCAACAGTTGGCGCAGTTATAAATAATAATTAGTGCTACCCATGCGAAGCCAGGGTGGGTCGTTAGTTTTTTTATAAGAGAACATATTCTTACCAACAACACTAAAAGCCCAACAAGATCCGCACATTCCTTGATCTTTGACTCGAGTGACAACGTTCTTATCACGCCAGTCAAAATGTTGTGGTGCATACGACATATTTTTGACCTCTGGAGTAGAAACTTCTTTGCAATCTCCAAAGTTTGCAGAGGGTGCTTTAAGACACTTATGCATTGCTTGGAATTCTTGGAGTGTCAAGTCGGTGAACTGGTTTACACCTGGAAAAAATAAAAACTTAAAAACTATCGAAATTAGTGGTTCGCCCTGAACTGAGACCTCTCGGTAACGCTGTCCCATAATTATTATTCATTCAATCGGAACATGACGACCAAAATTGATATTAATATGTCCGTTTTCAATAACCACACCTAAATCATCCCCTAAGTAGGAGATTCTTTAAATAGGTGGGCCCTAAATAGAATCCTAAGTCCTAACATCCGTCCCAATGTCATTTTCACCTTTAGGTGTCCCGTTATACTCAAATTATACATAAGTTTCATGGTTTCAGCTTTTAAAATATAGCGGTTTTTTCAGGTAGATAACAGGCCTCGAAATTCAATCTCCATTTTGAAAGCCCCCATTTCGTTATTTTTGATAGAAAAATTGAAAGTCATATATTTTTGTGTTTATTGGTTGAGATGATGATGACGATGATGAGGTTAATTGCATGCCTGACTCCATAATATTCTCAAAGGTGTGTGAAGAAGACCCGTACCCAGTAGTTGGCCGGCAATGGATTAAAAAGAAGAAGGGACTCTGTCTTTAAATGATTTTTTTAAACATTTTAGCATGGTCAGTTGTACTTACCAAACCCAGTGTGTTCATATTTAGCGTTCAACCGGTTAATTTGTTCTAAATTCTTCAAAAATATCTGATATCTTATGGCTTTTTCCTCATCGCTGCTATAAACCTTGTTATGGGTATCAATAAAATCTTTGAAATACTGTGGCCCCTCGCTCAGACTATGAGGAGGGATTTTGTTGGCTGAAACAGCAGCAGCTACGTACAATAGAACCAAAACAATCATTTTATGATCAGTTGAAGTTAAAAATTCACTTTTAATTTTAATAAGAATATTATTTTAAATTAAATATCGGTATTTTTTTATAAGTACCCACTAGCTTATACGAAGACTTATTTTCCTAAAGGTTTTTGCACTTCTTTCAATATTACAAGGCTTTATTTATATTTATATTCGTCGTTAGTATTTAATTTATTAGTTGCATTCTAAAATCTTTAGCATTGATCACATTGTTATGTGCAAGGTAAAATTACATTGGAAATCTTGTATGTAAGTAATTTCAGTTATTTTGATTTGCGTCAATTCATTGTTTATATAGTCATGATCGTTTATTTAAGAGTATTTCTGTTACTAAACGACTTCAAAAAAGGTTCAAAAAGGTCGGTTTTCAATTCGACGCGTATTTTTTTTTTGACGATTTTACTCCATAATTCCGTAATATCTGAACCAATTTCAATTTTTTTTTATTTTGAAAGGTCATAATATCGTAAGGTTGGTCCCATTTATTTTATCTATTAAAGTGTTGCCCAAATGTAAGACCAAGAAAAGACTTAGCGACTCTTGGTCTTGGCCTTGCACACTTAGTCTTGGTCTTGGTCTTGCAGCAAGAGTCTCTATCTCAATCCATACAGTAAACTTTTGTTTTGCTTGATTTTAATAATACCTGCTGACAAACCTTGAACGATAGTACGGAACCGGTACGTTTCCGCCTTTCCTGGTTTATATTTTGCGTAAGCGCGTAAATAATGGCATGCACACGATTATCACAAGCCATGTCTGGAGATCTGTTCGTCTCATTCTAGAGCTTAAAAGTACATTCAGTTTCATCCTAATCATCTTGTCTATTCTGGAACCCAACCCCTCAGTCCCCTGTTCATATTTGATTAATTCCACGAATAATTGCGTGACTAATGGATTTATTTGCGAGTTGGATATAGTACCTACCATACTACGATTTATACGTGGTATTTAGGAATTTAAAATTTATTTTTCCTTTGTTAGATTTACAACGATCTCGAAGTTTTTGTTCCGTGATTCAAACCAGATATCGTGGAAATTATGTTTATAAATAAACTATAATCGTCAGCTCGGGGATATTATTTCCAATTCTATTTCCTATTGGAAATATTCAACTGCTGCTTTAGTTGTCACTTGATACATTGTAGGTATCATCTTTTAAAGTAGTAAGTATTATAGTTTTAATACTAATTCTGGCAAGAAATTTTTAGTAGGTACTAGCCCGGAGTCAGAAGAGCACGAAAAGTCGTTGGTACTGCGCCTGATCTCTCTCCGGTTGTGTCGGATTTTCGTCCCATCTACGCCATTTTCTTTATTCGATAGCAAGGTTTGGTTCTATTGTATGTAGCGGACAAACTTAGGAAGACAGATATACCTGTGTATATTAAAT
The DNA here is from genome assembly GCA_029955525.1 of Oeneis ivallda. Classification (NCBI taxonomy): domain Eukaryota; kingdom Metazoa; phylum Arthropoda; class Insecta; order Lepidoptera; family Nymphalidae; genus Oeneis; species Oeneis ivallda. The sequence goes on along the minus strand of JARPMR010000002.1, from coordinate 27,753,788 downwards.
GCATACCCTATTCGGTTATTCGTGATGATGTCTCGATTGAACGTCTTGTGGTCCAAGGAAGAGTAGGTATAGAGGGCATAAGAGTACATGTCAGATCGTTCATGAGATGGACAGACCAAGTGAGGGCTGCGGTGGAGCTCCCCTTCCTCGTGCATCCATGTAAGGCTTATATGATTGCACGAGGAAGGCTGTTAAGGAGGAGTGGAGGCATAGTGAAGCATACCAAAACACCCAAGTGACGACCATGACCGCTTCAAGAGCGAATCGAGTGAGAAGAAGAAGAGAATAAGGTTCTACACGTCGCACTATGTTACCAAACGATATTTTCCGTCTCATAAATCGATAACTTTTTTGTTTCCCGACATTTTGGATTGAAAATTTGTACACGTATTCTTGAGTGTATATTTTACTAGAAAAATTAAACGCCAGTATTTTAAAAATTATATTCATTTCGTGAAAGCTTGTCAAAAATCAAATTACTTAATTTTCCATACAAAAAATTAAATTATATTACTTAAAGTTATTTAAAATAATTAAAATTAAGTAATTATTATTATTTTCATTATATTATTAGTAGTAAGTATTATTTAAATGATAAAAAGAATTCTAACTATTTATTCGATAAAAAATATTTAAAAAATTACATAAACCAAAACCTATCCTGTATGTGTTCCTACATTACTTTCCTCGTCCACTAACCTCACTGCAATATTTTTATCATACCTGTGATTAAAATGATAATCATTAGCTACAAAAATAGAGTCATGTATACCCTACTAATATTATAAATGCGAAAGTTTGTGAGGATGGATGTTTGTTATTCTTTTACGCAAAAACTACTGGACGGATTTTGATGAAACTTCATAGTGTAATAGCTCATACATCATAATAGCACATAGGCTATATTTAATCCCGGAAAATTAAAGAATTCATCATCATCATCAAAAATCCTAACTCCGCGCAGACAAAATCGAAGGCATCAGCTAGTTTTCAAAAATATAAGTAATATTAATTTTAAATTGAGTTATTTTGCCTTCAAAACTTTAATCACAAAATAAAACGCACTTTATTTTACCCAAAAATAACATTAATAGACAGAAATAAGAAGAATCGTAATTTTTATAGAATTTGTTTTTTCCACTTGTTGGACATTTTTGCTTCTAGGTCAAAATGGCGCACCAATGACGCAGGTTTTTTTTATTTTCTTATCTTACTGAATAGTTAAGGAATCCAAAAAAGTGATTAACTCAACACGGGCAGATTGCGGCAACAAGGAAACCTCCAGTTGAAACATAAAAAGACGAAAAATTTCCTTACGTCACTAAAAAATTCACAATATTTTTTGAAATATAATCACAACGTATTTGAAAATTAGAGATTATAAGAAATCCAAAAATATATAATACTGAATTGCTTTCTTGTAAAACTTAAAAATAATATTAAGTTAAACTTTCGTATTGGGCTATTTGGTTGGATCTAAATATCGAAGTGCAAAGTTTGAGAGTAATTTTATATACCTAGAATTAAAATATTTTTATTTTTTAACATAATTCATAAAAGTCCTGTTACTTAAGGTTATTAAACTATAGAAAAACTTTGGAATTACAACATTCGTCCAAACCATTTATGAGACGGATCATAGCATTTGGTCCCATAGTGCGTCGTCGTAGCAGAACGTTTAATCGCTTGGCGGCACTTCTTTGACGGCAGGGTGACAGCTAGCCACGGCCAAAGCCTCCCACCAGACCAGACCGGAGAAAATCAAGAAATTATAAATTCTCAAACTGCCTCCGCCGGACATCGAACCCAAGACCTCCCACTTGTACAATACTGACGATGGTCAGATGGAATTGATTGGCGCGGTAGTGCCAGGGAGATCTTCAATCTATATCAGGAGTCTTCTTTCAAGCTCTACATTGTATTCTTTAATACTGAGAATTGTCCGTTAATCATTGGTAAGGGTTTTTTTTTAAATAATAATATGCACATGGTCCTAGGTATATAATATATTTATTGGTTTAGCTCTAGAACATAAATCGTCACAACCTAAGCACTTTGTGGTACACTTTACTGAGAAACTATCACGCCTATAGATTTGTGCTTTAACATTTAACTTTGTATCCAGATGTTTTGTGTGTCAAGAAAAAATATGAATTTTTTTAACCATTAACCTATAAATTATAATAACCCGTTAGAAAAACTACGCGAGCCCTCACAAAGCTCAGCTTTTTGCTAGTATTATAAAATTTGATTGATCCTAATAAATTGGTAGCGATCAATTTATCACAGCCGTCAGAGGAGGCTCATAGGCAAAGCCAATACAGTTCACTCCTCTCTGAATCCTGAAGTATCCCTGTTCTCCAAATTTCTCGCCCCAAGAGTTCTTCACCAGCCAGTACTTGAGTCCGCTGGCACTATCTGCATACATTAGATGAATTAAAACATGTGATGGTTCTCACCAACTTAATCATAATAAATCAAATACAATATTAAATAAAAATTCTATTAATAAAAACCGACTTCAAATGCCACTACAAAGTATAAAATAACTAGCTGATGCCCGCGACTTTATCCGCGTGGATTTAGTCCGTAGTAGATTTAGTTAGTAGTAGATCCGCGGGAACTCTTTGCTTTTCCGGGATAAAAAGTAGCCTAAGTCACTCTCCAGTTCCGCGAATATACCCATGCAAAAAATCACGTCGATCCATGACTCTGTTGCGGCGTGATTGAAGGACAAACCAACGAGCAACAAACTTACTTTCGCATGTATAATATTAGTATGATATTAATTTGTACAGATAATATGTCGGGCGAGCATAAATAGAAACGATGAAAGCCTGACTTCAATATACTCGTACCTGTACAAACTAAAATTATTTTATACTTTATAGTGGCGTTTGAAGTCGTTTTTTTTTTTAAGAATTTTTATATAATATAATATTATAAGTAATTATTTTAAACTTTTTAGTGGTAGCTCCATAGGATCAATCTTAACATTCTATGATCGCGAGCGATTTGCTCTTAATCATTGAGGAGTTCCGTCCTCTATCACTGAAGATAGTAATCAGATCTTCAATGGCAATCTAGTTTCTTTTTTAATCGAACAACAAACAACATTTTGGATATCATCATCATCAGCAACCTATCAATTGCTCACTACTGAGCACTTTCACTCCTGTCGGCAGTCTCCATGAATACGCATGTTTTTGTTTTTTTTTTGTGATGAAGATAAAGACTTGTAGAGCACTGACCTACTCCGTAGCCAACAAGGAGAACGGCGTGGTCAATATCTGTGTTCTTGCAAGCGTCGCCTGCCAGCACTCCGCTGTGGTAGTTATGTAGAGGAGTCGAGTCGATCACTAAGAATTAAGAATAGGTACACTTCATGCAATGAATATTCTGAATGCTCATTGTAATGAAACTTACACACCCGCACGAAACGCTTTGATTGTAACGTTTCTGACGCCCGTTTGCACCAACCATACCTAAATCATCTCCTAAGTTGAAGTCCATACCTTCTTCTTCTTCTTCTTTATCAACCTATAGACGTCCACTGCTGGACAAAGGTCTCCTGCATGGACGTCCACAGGCTTCGGTCTTGCGCCGCTTGAATCCTGCGGCTCCCTGCGACTCGTTTGATGTCGTCGGTCCACCTGGTGGGGGGTCTGCCAACACTGCGTTTCCCGGTGCGGGGTCGCCACTCCAACACCTTGGGACCCCAACGACCATCAGTTCTTCGAACTATGTGCCCCGCCCATTTCCACTTCAGTTTCGCGACACGCTGAGCTATGTCGGTGTCCATACCTAGTTAGCTTCTAAATACAATACCTTACCCAATGTCATTGTCACCTTTAGGTGTTCCCTAAGGGTTCGTGAAAACGAAATTGACAGAAAGCGTCACCTAAATTAGATGAGCCCGGGAACGTTGGGGAGAACGGACATGAAACGAACAACTAGGTGTGGAACGCCCTTTCGGCGTCCGTGTTTCCTGCCTCGTATAATTGAGTACCTACCTTCAAAGCAAGAGTAAATAGGCAATTACTGGGCAAGCGCGCTCGAACTTCGACCTCATCAGTACATTCCAACGTTGATAGTCGTCAAACGGAAACTTAACTACGAGTATATATTATATAAAAATCTCGTGTCACGATGTATGTTTGGGATAAACTCAAAAACTACGGAACCGATTTTGATCAAACTTCGTAACTATCTGTAATTTGGTCCAACTTAAAAGGTAGGATAGTTTATCTTAATTACTGACACCAATATTTGCTATTGCAAATTAAATTAATATGTAAATTACACGACAGTCATTTATTATACAGTTGTACAGTACAGTACAAATGTTAGATTGCGGTTGTCTAGGTTGTGTTATAATTTTGCATTACTTATATTATAAATGCGAAAGTGTGTTTGTTTGTTTGTTTGTCCTTTAATCACGTCGCAACAGAGCAACGGATTGATGCGATTTTTTGCACGGGTAAGTATAGTAATGGGATGTACTTAGTAGTGGGGCCTCAGATCGGGAGAGCTGCTTTTTATCTCGGATAATCAAAGAGTTCCCGCGGGATTATTAAAAACTAAATCCATGTCTATCCAACAAGTCGCGGGCAATAAAAAAAATTATACTCGGTTCCAAATTATCTTTAAAATGATATACCTTAATCTTATGTAATCAAATAAAAAATATTTTACTTCGCATTCGCTTCTATGAGAGTCCCCTCAAATAAAGATTTTTATAACTTTTTAAGCAATATTCAGCTGAAGGCCATCGGTTTACATATTATGTATAAATTTGAAGTAATTACGTTCAGTAATTCAGAAGTTATAAGGCTCTGACAGACGGATGGACGGACGAACAGACGGACAGACGGACGGACGGAAAAGTGCAAATTCACTCAAGTAGACTCAGTGACCTTCGCTTCGCTCGGTCAATAATATAAGTGATTGTAAGAAGAAACCAAAATTACCGATAGAGAGTGGTCCAATCGCAACCAACTGTTCAGCTATTTTCTGCTCGTCAGTGGTCGCGATCTGGCAGCCCGACGCATGGACTACTACGTCTCTTTTTGAGTACTTGCACTTCTGGTTCTTACCTACATAAGGATAGCTTTCGGACGACATAACGCCTTTGCATATCGAATACCTAAAAAAAAAAAAAATTAAGTGGCACTCGGGGACTGCCGCGGTAAAGCTATTGCTAAGCCATTTTTTATCAACTTATGCAATTATAATATTTATGCAATATTTTTTCTGCATAATAAAAATTATGCAAAAAAAATAAAAAAAAAACAAACAAGAAAAGCGAACTGTCACTACTTCGCGAGTGAGATTCGAACCTGCGACATACGGTAAAGAAGGCGGGCGCTTGCCCACTGCGCCAAATAGAGCTACTTGAGAACCTCTAAAATGTTGAACGATTACTGAACGACGGTGTTAGGTTTTTTTTCGTTACGGAATTTCTTGATTCGGTCAAACTCAAAGGGTAATCGTATTACGTTTGCATAAAATCTTTGATATAATTTATTGAAATACATATTATTAAGTGTTAGGTATATTATTATTATAAAATTGATATTCTCAAATACATAGTCACACTGGAAGCCAAAATTTTCCTCTCGAAAATCGAAAATTTTTCTCATGGAAAAAGGGTGTTTTATGTTTCATAATTCGGAAAGCTGCTTTATACATTCTTTTATGTAACAAAACCAAAATATCTTTTTACGAGTTTATTTGCAAGCGGGGAAACATATGCATGTGGCCGCTAAAGCGGCTAGTGAGAATCTTGTTATTATTGATTCAACAAATATTATTTTTAAATTCTATATTGTTTTAAGTTCTTGATTATTGATTAATTTTATTACCTATTGCTTAAAATAAGTTTTAATAAATAAGTTAATTTTTGTGATTTTAGTCTGAAATATATAAATATCAATAGAAATTGTTTCCTTGTGAGAACCCTAGCCTAATTACCGGCGTCTAGACGGTGGCGGTATTTACCACGAGATCAAAGGCGTTGACCTACTGTCTCTCCTTATACTGCGATGGTACGTAACACTTTTTGTGCGAATCCGATTCACACTTGGCCGGTTTTCCCCCTTCAATTTTGTAATAACAAACGGATCTTACTGTAAGGCCGTCGTCGGCCATCCTCCCTCACAGCCATAATCTGTAACATCGCAATCCATCAGTTGCTGTTCAGACAGTTCTTGTAGATGGCCAGTTCGGATAGCGTTTATACTTTCTAAGTTACCTGAAACATCGAAAATTAGCGATCAAATGAACAGAATTTTTTATAGATAAATAATAATTAGTGCTACCCATGCGAAGCCGGGGCAGGTCGTTAGTTTTTTAATATGAGAACAAACTCTTACCAACAACACTAAAAGCCCAACATGATCCGCAATTTCCTTGATCTTTGACTCTAGTGACAACGTTCTTATCACGCCAGTCAAAATGTTGTGGTGCATACGACATATTTTTGATATCTGAAGAAAAGGCATCTTTGCAATCTCCAAAATTTTCAGTACGTTCTGTAAGACACTTATGCATTGCTTGGAATTCTTGCAGTGTCAAGTCGGTGAACTGGTTTACACCTGGAAAAAATAAAAACTTAAAAACTATAGAAATTAGTGGTTCGCCCCGAACTGAGACCTCGCGGTTACGGTGTCCCACACTTAATTATTATTCATTCAATCGAAACATGACGAACAAAATTGACATTATTAATTATGTCCGTTTTCACCAACGATAACTAAATCATCCTTTAAGTAGGTGACTCTTTACATAGATAGCCCCTAAATAGAATCCTAACATCCGTCCCAAAGTCATTTTCACCTTTAGGTGTCCCGTTATACTCAAATTATACATAAGTTTCAGCTTTTAAAATATAGCGGTTTTTGAGGTCTAGTCTCGAACTTCAATCTCCACTTTTGAAAGCCCCCATTTCGTCAATTTTAATAGAAAAATTAAAATTATATATTTTTGTGCTCTGATCCAAATTTTCTCTTTAAAATGATATACCGCAACCCTATGCAAGGCTATAAAAATATTTTGCTTCGCATTCGCTTCTATGAGAGCCCCCCTGAAATAAAGATTCTTATAACTTTTAATTATATAATGTAAATAAAATTAATAATATTATGTTTAACTTTGAAAATTTGAAGTAATTAGTTTCAGTAATTGAGAAGTTTTAAAGGCTCTGACAGACGGACGAACAAGTGCAAATTCACTCAAGTAGACTCAGAGACCTTCGCTTCGCTCAGTCAATAAGTGTGCTAGCGTCAACGACTTAGACATATGAACGAGTTTATACTGAGTCTGGACCGGCCCTTGCACACTAGCGAAATGGCTTCGACTCGTTTTGTTTCGACAGCATCTTACGAGCACCGATTTGCGGAGGGAAAACGAACTGTCTCTAGGAGGCTGCTGAGCGATGGCTGTCATTTGACTGTTAGGAGAACCGTGAACATTGTTGTGCGGACGAGCTCCTCTACGAGTATAGCTATATACTTCAATGGTCAGCGTGTTGTGAGTTTTCTTTTTACATGTAGATTATTCTCTAAACATCCTTGAAAATTCAAATAAAATTGAATAAGTTAACACACCATCGAGCGGCGATAGCCAAGGTTAAGACTTCGGCCTAATTTTCGGAGGTCTCGGGTTCCAATCCCCAGGAATCGCATTCCGAGTTAAAAGCTCTTAAAACACCGTGAGGAAACCTCGCATGAATCATGGGACACGTGGCAAGAAGAACCGATAGGCGCTGGGATCTCAGTCACTTGCAGCCGTTGGATGCAGGCGGCACAGGATCCTGTTCTGTGGCGATCATTTCAAGATACCTGTTTCCAGCTGTGGACGTTATTGGTTGAGATGATGATGATGAGGTTTGCATGCCTGACTCTATAATATTCTCAAAGGTGTGTGAAGGAGACCCGTACCCAGTAGTTGGCCGGCAATGGATATAGAAGAAGAAAGGACTCTGTCATTAAATGAATTTTTAGAAAATTCTCACCTTCATCATTTTTAAGATCAGTTGTACTTACCAAACCCAGTGTGTTCATATTTAGCGTTCAACTGGTTAATTTGTTCTAAATTCTCCAAAAATATCTGATATCTAATGGCTTTTTCCTCATCGCTAATATAAACCTTGTTATGGGTATCAATAAAATCTTCGAAATATTGTGGCCCCTCGCTTAGACTATAAGGAGGGACTTTGTTGGCTGTAACAACAGCAATAACATATAATAATACCGAAACAATCATTTTATGATCAGTTGAAGTTAAAAATTCACGTTTATTTTTAATACTATTTTCAATTTAATATATATTGGTACTTTTTTTATATTGTGCTAGCTCATGACTTATTTTCCTAACGATTCTTTCAATATTACAAGGCTTTATATTTATATTCGTCGTCAGTTTTTATTTTATTAGTCGTTATTGCATTCTAAAATCCTCAGCATTGATCACATTCATAAGTATATAAGGTAAAATTATATTTTGATGTAAATAATGTAAATTTTCTTGTATTTAAGTAATTTCAGTTATTTTGATTTGCGTCAATTGTTTAAAATATTATAGTCATGAGTGTTTATTTAACAGTATTTCTGTTATTAACCGACTTCAAAAAATGAGGAGGTTTTCAATTCGACGAGTTTTTTTTTTTTGTAGAGGTTATTCCATAACTCCGTAATATCTGAGCCTATTTCAATAATTAGAGTTCCGTACCTCAAAAGGTAAAAAAGAACCTTTATAAGATCACTCTCTTGTCCGTCTGTCCGTCTGTCTGTCCGTGTGTCACCACCGATTTTCTCACGAACTGTTAGACCTAGCAAGTGGAAATTTATACCAGATGCTGAGGTCTATAATATAGTCCCTATTAGGTGTATAAACATCAAGTTCCTGAGTCAACATGATAAAAAGATATGGCCTTTAGATTTTCGTGAAAACTTGTAAGTACCAACCTTAATTTTCAACTTTTTTATTTATCGGAATTTTCCCTTTACTTGTGCTTGACCTTGCTTTTAAACAAAATTGTCAATTTTAGGTCAACCGGAAGTAGCCTATAGGTTTTGGGTCAAAAACCTATATGGTAGTTCCCGTTGACCTAGAATCACGAAATATGACAAGAAGTAAGGTTTTACAGCACAAATAAAGGAAAAATTCCAAAAAATAAAAAAAGTTAAAAATATAATAATATGGCGGTATATTATACCTCCATACTCGACTCGCACTTAATCGGTTTTTTATACTACACCTGCTCGAAAAGTACCTTCTGATTTGTGTCATATCGAAAAAGGGCGAGAAAGAAAATACGTCATTACGTGGAAACAAATCTGCGGGCTGAAAAATGTAGCATTACTAACGTGCTTCAGCGGCGGAAATTTTTTATGTAAATCCATTACCTTTTCTGTTTTTCTATGAGATTTATTATTATTATTAACGTGGTATTTTTTAAGCTATTGCATAGCTTTTATCGCGGGCTTTGAGCGCGGCGACCGAATCAAGAAATTCGTTAACGAAAATAAACCTAACACCGTCGTTTCAGTTCGGCAGACTTCGGCACGGTGTTTGTGTGCGTGCGACTAGAAAATGCTATGCAATAGCTTTACCGCGGCAGTCCCCGAGTGCAACACGTTTTTTTTTTTATTTTTGAAGCAATCAGTTCAGTAATACCAATACTTAAAAAAATTATTAAAAAAATAGAAATCTGTTTCAATAAATAAATAATTACAAAAATATATAAACTAGTTACTAAATAATAACTAGGTAACAATCCTACTAATATTATAAAGGCGAAAGTTTGTGTGTATGTTTGTTCCTCTTTCACGCAAAAACTACTGGATGGATTTGGCTGAAATTTGTAATGGAGATAGATTATACCCTGGAATAACACATAGGCTACAAATTATCCCGGAAAAATCCAAGGTTCCCGCGGGATTTTGAAAAACCACCGATAGATGGCGCTGATTGTACTATCACGCTTACATTATCCGCAGCATCAGAGAATAAGTAAAAAATTCCAATTCAACAATCAAGTAGGATAAACACAGTTATTGAAGTTTTTCATTAGCAATAGTAAATTTCTTAGGGATTAGGGATGGATTACGAAATAAATAATACAAATAGTACATACAAGGTATCGATTTGTCCAGTCATAGTGAGTACATCCTACAAATATTACCAGTCATTATAATATCTAGCAATGTACTCACTATGACTGGTGAGTACATTGCTAGTATATTATAATGACTGGTCATGTTATAGATCCTATTATCCTATTTCCTATTATCCTATTTCCTTAATATTATAAATGCGAAAGTTTGTGAGGATGGATGTTTGGATGGATGGATGGATGGATGAACCTTAAAAATTACGTTGACTATATGCACTTACACTTTATATGGTGAAATATTATAACTGCGAAAGTGCGTTGGTTTGTCCTTCAATCACGCCCCAACAGAGCTACGGATCGACGTGATTTTTTGCAGTGTACCTATAGTTGAGGACCTGGAGAGTGACAGGCTACTTTTGATGCCGCAAAGTCAGAGTTCCCAAGGCATTTTAAAGGCTACGTTCACGCAGACGAAGTCGCGGGCATCAGCTAGTATTTAGATAATATATAATAATTTTTAATAATAAATAATTATTTACAAAGTCGATTCTGTTATACAGTTATACTATTGAAGTATACGAGGTTCCAGATTCTATTAAGTACATACTTGTTCTATGAAATAAAACTGATTACAGATTTTGTAAAAAAAACAAATTGTTATCTTGTTGTGCCTGGTCTGTAGCTACTTTCGTTTTCTGTGAGTCAAACGTACGTTATTTAAAAAATGAAAAATTTCGCGCGAGTCGCATTCTTTTGTTTTATCTAAGAATTCATAAAATTACAAGCTTTTAGTAGAAAGCATAAACTTTTCAGTGTTCTCATCAGACAGCAGTGTGATCTCAAAATGTCTTTAGTGAAAAATGAAAGTGTCTTGCCCGAGAAATCTAGAAACCAATAAATACCTACAACAAAGCATTTTATGAAGATTTATTACAGTGGAAAAGCGAGAAAAAATACTATCAACAGTTTTAATAATTGTAAAATTTTAATAAATATAATAAATTTCAATTAAATGATTTGTCTATTATTTTCCTCGTAGGTGTTAATAAAACATGTATCACTCGGGAGAAAGTACGATTCCTAACTTGACAACCTCGCAATATAATCGGTCACTTTCACCCCTCGTAGAAAAATGTACTATTTTTTATTTGAAAGTTCATACCTATCGTCAGGTTGGTACCATTTATTTTCTCTATGAAAGTGTTGCCCAAATGCAAGACCAAGAAGAGACTTAGCGAATCTCGGTATTGGTCTTGCGACAACACACCCGGTCTTAATCTTGGTCTTGCGGACTTAGTCTTGATCTTGGTCTTACAGCAAGAGTCTCCATTTCAATCCATACAAAAAACTTTTGTTTTGCTTGATTTTAATCATCATCATCATCATCATCATTAGCAACCCATCAACGGCTCACTACTGAGCGCAGGTCTCCTCTCAGAGAAGGGTTATAGGCCATAGTCCACCACGCTGGCCCAATGCCAATTGGTGGACTTCACACACTTCTGATTTTAATAATAGCTGCTAATAAATCTTGTACGATAATACGGAACCCTTTGAGTATGGGTCCGACTCGCACTTGGCCAGTTTTAAAATTCTTGAAGCCCAAAAGCAAAGCAAACCCTTTTCAGTTTACAGTAAATATTATTATCCTTGGTGATGTATGCCGGGCAATGCCCAACATTTGAAATCGCTGCCCTTTTTACTTTATCCTCAAAATATAATCCTAATCAATATGTATTTATTTTCTAAATTCAAAAACACTTCCCATCACCTTTTCGATATTAATCCTCATATGGCAATGACCATCATTCGATTCTGCTTATTTGTTCCAAAATTTACTTATTTCCTAAGATGTTCACCTCTTTGGAAATTTAATAATTTATTGGAAAATTTGGATAATTTTATACAAAATATTCTATCTGACATCTTAAATTGTCCGATAGATGATCAAGAATGGGCCCAGGCTTCTCTTCCGATCAGGTATGGAGGTCTGGGAATCCGCAAAATTTCTAGTGTCTCACTGCCAGCATTTCTTTCCTCTGTTTATAGTACACACACTCTCTTTGAAAAAATTATATCCCAGTCTTTGGGATCAATTGAGGTGTCGTACTTGGCAGAGGCAAGAAATGAATGGTCAGCGATTAGCCCAAATCAATTGCCGGTTTCTCTTCCTTCCCAGAGACAGTGGGATGACATTATTTGTAAAAAAACTTTTGACGCAATGTTAATGGAAGCAAATTCTAAAGACCGTGCTCGTCTTCTCGCTGTCTCTGCGAAAGAATCCGGCCACTGGCTCCATGCTCTCCCTTCTGCTAATCTAGGCACTCTTTTAAACCACGCCACTCTTGCAGTGGTAGTTGGCCTTAGGCTCGGCGCCAAAATAACCCAGCCTCACCGTTGCCACTGCGGTGACCACGTCGACGCTTACGGTCATCACGGACTCTCCTGTTCGAAGAGCGCTGGTCGTTTCTCCCGCCACAATGCCCTCAACGACATCATCCGCAGGTCTCTTGCTACTGCTCACGTGCCAGCTGTATTAGAACCTATTGGTTTGGCACGTAGTGATGGCAGGAGACCTGATGGTATGACGCTTGTTCCTTGGAGGACAGGGAGGTCGCTTGTGTGGGATGCCACCTGTGTAGATACTCTAGCTGCATCCCACATCCATGCGACCTCCTCTGTGGCGGGTGCAGCGGCTACTAGCGCCGAACAGGCTAAGAGGCGCAAATATGAAAAACTTGACAGTGGTTTCATATTTGTGCCTTTTGGTGTAGAGACCCTGGGGCCGTGGGGCCCGGAGGCTCGAGCGCTTTTTGTAGAGCTAACTAAAAAGGTGATCGAGTCTACCGGGGATCCAAGAGCTGGCAGCTACCTTGCCCAAAGGATTAGCTTGGCCATCCAAAGGGGTAATGCTGCCAGCATCTTGGGTACCATGCCACACTGCAGTGGCTTCGATGGGGTTTTAGATTTTATTTAATTTTTATTTTAGTTTTAATTTTAGAATAAATTTAATTTTAATGTAGTAGGTAGTTTTAATTTTAGAGTAAATTTAGGTTTAATGTAGTATACTGTATAAACTATAAGTTATAAAGATAAATTATATTTTTATATGTATTTATTGATAAATATATAGCTTTTAGTGTTATATCTAACGACCACGTTGTTGTTAGATGGAAGAAATCATGGTTTTTCATACCTACACATACCAGGTAGGTAAGTTTAAATACCTATCAATATTGATATTGATACCAAGTGCGAGACGTATGAGTCTCGCAAGAAAAGTCTTATTCTTGCTCATGTCTTGCAGGGTCAGTCTTGGTCTTGGTCTTGCAAAAATGCATGAACTAGAGCAAGACTGCAAGACCAAGACCGTTTTTGGGCAACACTTACTTTGTACTTAGTTTATAATTACTTTGTAGTGATGTAACAGATTGGTTCTCCTACGGATCTCCTCATTTCTGATTTTATCTCGCAGGGATGATAATAGTAATAATAATGATAATAATAATTTATTTATTTAAATAAAATTTCACACTTACAAAAATTATTACAGTAAAAATACATAAGCATATAAAATATAAAAGCCAGCGGAGCAACAGTGTCTGAACTTAACAAGATAAGTGCTACAATACAGAAGGAATGTAGACGCGATCGAAACGGTGCTTTGGCAAAGTTATGCGAAGAACTTGAGCAGCACTCCATGAAGCACGAAACTAGGGATCTCCATAATAAAATTCGTTATCTGACTCGCACGTTTAAGCTGAAAACCTGGGCCATAGAGAACTCCGTCGGTGTAACTGTTACAGAAATAAAGGACATCGTTACTATATGGAGGGATTATTGTAAGTCACTGTTTTCAGATAACAGTACTCTACAGAATGAAAACAGTCCTGTAATGTGTGTAGATGAACAGGAACCCACAATAATGAAGGATGAAGTGCGTGCGGCTATCCGGCGTCTTAAGGGCAATAAGGCAGTGGGAGTAGATGAGTTGCCTATAGAAGTGTTTAAGGCTATGGGAGAAACAGGCGTTGATGTCTTACACACCATCTGCTGCAAAATTTGGGAAACGGGGTGTTGGCCAAAAGACTGGTCACATTCCTTATTCATTCCGTTGCATAAGAAAGGCTCAACGAAAAAATGCAATAACTATAGACTGATTTCTCTTATAACCCATGCCAGTAAAGTACTACTTCACATCTTGTATACACGACTACAGGCCTATTTATCGCGCCAAATTGCACCAGAACAAGCCGGTTTCGTTAAAGGTAGAGGTACACGAGAGCAAATACTTGTGATCCGCCAAATCGTAGAGAAAGCTAGAGAATTCAATACCCCTCTATACATCTGCTTTGTTAACTTTCGGAAAGCATTTGACACTGTTAAATGGACAAAGCTTTGGCAAGTATTATCACAAATGGGCGTACCTCTGCATTTAATACAACTCATCCAAAGATTGTACATAGATGGAACAGCAGCTGTTCGGGTGGATGAAATAGAGTCTACAAGTTTCAAGACCGAAGCCGGCGTTCGACAGGGGTGTATTCTTTCACCACTACTGTTCAACATTTACACCGAACACATAATGCGGATTGTTCTGGAAGACTGGGATAAAGGCATATCTGTTGGCGGGCAGAAGATGTGTAATCTCAGATATGCAGACGATACTACACTCTTTGCTCAAACAAAAGAGGATATTGAAGAGCTGCTAACACGTCTGGAGATAACTAGCTTAGAATTTGGACTGGCCATCAACAGGGATAAGACCAAGATGATGATAGTAGATCGCGCAAATCAAAACAGAACGGAAATCCAACGCATTGCCGATTGTGAGGTGGTGCCAACTTACATCTATCTAGGTTCAACTATCTCCAATACCGGGGGTTGTGAGCTAGAAATCCGAAGGCGATGTGCTATTACTAGGTCTGCGGTGGAGAAGCTCAACAAAATCTGGAAGGACAGAAGGATCACCAAAACCACTAAGGTTCGACTTATGAGGTGCCTTGTCTTCCCAATATTCCTCTACGGAGCTGAAACCTGGTCCCTTAGACTGCAGGACCGCCGTAAAATTGATGCCTTAGAGATGTGGTGCTGGAGGCGCCTTTTGAAGATCCCTTGGACGGCCTTCAGAACCAACAACTCCATCTTGAAAGAACTAAAGATAACAGAAAGGCTTTCGTCGACTGTGCAGTTGCGAATTCTGAAGTTCTTCGGTCACATCTCTAGAAATGAAGGGTCAATTGAACGGTTGGTGGTGCAGGGTCAGGTGGAAGGGAAAAGAACGAGAGGACGCTCACCAACGCGCTGGACGGACTTGATCAAAGCGGTGACCCGGACAACTGTGGTGGAGTACTCCCGCAATGCAACTGACCGTCGCAAGTGGAGGAGCATCTCACGGGAGGCGGCGCGATCCAAAAACAATCAAGGAGACTGACAACTATCAACTAATGTCACATCATCCCAGCAGCCACGACCACTCTGACAAGAGTGACCGATAGAGAAGAAGATATAAAATATGATCATAAAGCTTTTACTCTTCTCTGAACTCCCAAACTAGAAGAACCCGTGTCTTGGGAGTCAGTCTCTTTACAGTTGGTTGTGCAATGTGCAGAACAACAGAAAACATCACAACTTTCATAAGTTCATCAAGATTATACGAGTATATGTACATTTGCTTTTTCGGTAAGTATATCGTTAAGTGCGTGTGTGCTGGTGTATGTGTATGTGTGTGTGTGTAAATGTGTGTGTATGTGTGTGTGTGTGTGTAAATGAGTGTGTGCGAGTGTGTGTATGTGAATGGGCATTTTTTTAGTGATAGGTGTGAAATAGTTATTTATGCAACTGTTGTATAAGGGGTTTTAAAACACGAATGTGGGTTAATAGTATCACATGAGTGTTTTAATACCTAATTATCAACAATTGCATACAAGACTTTATCTACTCCCATAATATGAATCCTCTATAAAGGTTCTGAAACAGTTAGCTTACTGCTAATATTAAAACAGCCTAGTATCTAACCTAATTAATATCATCCATTACTGAGTATATACAAATAAACTAAGTATTAATGAAAGAATTATTTATTGTAGTAGTAATTAACATTTTGTATAGTGCAATTATTAAAATTCACTTGAATATTATTTGTAAATTAAGAAAAATGGCAGGGATTCGAATAACCTATTTTTTTTACGGCGCGCGGCGTTCGGTACTGAAACGCGCGTGAATGACAATGTTCTTTTTTTGAAATTCATACAAATGTTTTTTTTTTTTTAAATTCATAGATACCACGCATCGAACAGTAAGAATGTGGCTGTCTGTGGAGTAAACTTTTGCTCAGAAGGGATCGAAAAAAAACAAAAGAGTGTTAATATGAAATTCAGTACAACATTATATCAACCGTTTGGATGACATTATGGTTATTAAGACATTGGGTGTTTTATGTTTGCAATAAGCTAACTGTTTCAGAATATTTTAAGTATAGAGGATTTAAAGCATGGGAGTAGATAAAATAAGTTTATGTTACCTGTAGTAGTACACTACATTGCTATATTTTATATACCTACTACCTACACTAATTTTTTTGAAAAACGAATTAGGTTTTCGGTAGATTCATAGTTTAACTGGCTCAACATATTATTAAGTTTATTTTTAATTCCATAACTATTAGAATGCATTATTTTGAGTTTATGATATACCGAGCATAGCACTCTGCATCGCTCGCTGAGCGACCCTGAGCCTCTTATGAGGCCCATAGTTAGCGATGTCTCGGATTTACGACTATACTATTTATATATATCATTTTACATTAATCGTCACCATCAATCATACACTGGTAAGGGTTTACTTGATATAATAATAATAATATGCACATGTTCGTATTATATATATTGTATTTATTTGTTTAACTCTAGATAATAAATCGTTAGCATAAATAAAAAATCAGTTAGATGTTCTAGGTATTCACTTAGAAATCTTGGTACAATACTTTGTTTTGTGCAGGTTTTTGTATGGTATTTGCATAGAATTATAACGCATAGAAAGACAGTAGCCTCACGTGGAGTGTAACACTTTTATGGAGGCCTTCAAAGGCTTTTTACGCCTATCGGCACGCACGTGTAGGCGAGCGAAAATAAACCCTTTCACAGTAGCCTTTAAAGACTAGTTTCGCCTACCGGCACGCACACTGGTGTACGTGTCGGCGAGCGTAAATAAACGACGCTCTTAGGCTCTTAGCAAACATAGTTCGTTTGACGGTTTCACGTTAAGAACGCGTTCACGGTTTCATGTGAGGCGCGACAAAAGAAAGCGTTTTGCGCGGAATAGGAGTGTATAGTAAGCGCCAAATACTTTGTAATTGTATACCTCGTAAAATATTCATTTTTTTTTCAATTCGCTCAGCCACTCCCTTAATAATATTAATCGAAATTTTATGTAAAAGTTTTGGCTCTGTAATACGTAATACATTGAAAATAAATGAATATTGGTTAAAAATTAGACCTAACATCGCGATTTTTTTTATCGAACAAATTTCATCATTTTATGTTTTTGCCCAGCCCATCCCTTGGCGGTATGATGTAATTTTTGCATGTTTTTTTTTCGGATAGTTGAAACTTGATCTACTACTGTAAAAATCAAATCTGTTTACTGTTCGACGATTGTACACCCACTCTTAAGCTGGTCTCGTTGTATGGAACTATCAGTCTATGCGTTATTAGTCTAAGGTAATTTCATGCATCCTTCTAATAAATTGGTACCGGTCAATCAATTACAGCCGTCTGTGGCGGCATACTGGTAACGTCGAGACAGTTCACTCCTCTCTGCATCCTGAAGTATCCCTGTTCTCCCCAATTCTTGCCCCAAGAGTTCTTCACCAGCCAGTACTTGAGTCCGCTAGCACTATCTGCATACATTAGTTGATGTAAAACATGTGATTGTTATCACCAACATAATCAAACAAAATAAATCAAATATATATAAAAATTCGCTCGCGATCAGAGAATTTTAAGGTTGATCCTATGAAGCTATCCTATCAATCTTAACATTCTCTGATCGCGTTTGATTTGTTTCTTATTTATCGAGGAGTTTCGTCCTCCATCACCGAAGATATTCATCAGATCTTCACCAAAGAAAGGTCTTATTTAAATTTGGTGAAGATCTTCTTCTACGATTATGTCCTTTTAAATATATTTTTATTGATTGGTTCAGATTTATTAAAAGTGGGTAGGTACGATATTTTTTTATTCCATCACAATTCACAAGTTATCTCTTGACTGCGATCCCACCTGATGGTGAATGACCTTAGTAAATGACAATCCAGTCTAAGGTGGTAGCGGGCTAACTTTGAAGGGGTATGGGAATCTTATTTCTTTTAATACGTTTTTAACCCCAACAACAAAGAAAATTTTCAAGAAAATATTCAAAAAAGATAAATTATAATCTTCATTATCAGCAACCCATCCAAAAGCTCACTACTGCGCACAGGTGCCCTTTCAGAGAAGGCTTATAAGTATAGGCCATATTCTATCAAGCTGGACCAATGCGAATTGGGAACTTCACACACCTTTGAGAACATTATGAAGAACTCTCAGGCGTGCAGGTTTCCTCATGATGTTTTCATATGATTGCTTAATCGCACATAACTCCGAAAAGTCAAAGGTACGTGCCCGGGATCGAACCTACGACCCCCGACCCCCAAATATAATAATACCACAGTCCTAACACTAGGTTGTCACTCCCTATAAATAGATTAATAATAGCAATGAGTACGTGTTTTCACTCCTGTCGGCAGTCTCCATGACTGCGCATGTTTTTGTTTTTTGAGATCAAGATAAAGAATTGTAGAACACTGACCTACTCCGTAGCCAACAAGGAGAACTGCGTGGTTGAGCTTTGTGTATTTGCAACGGTCGCCTGTTAGCACTCCGCCGCGGTAGTGCAATAGATTATACGCGTCGATCACTACAAATTAAGGATAGGTCATCATCATCATCATCATTAGCAACCCATCAACAGCTCACTACTGAGCGAGGTCTCCTCTCAGAGAAGGGTTATAGGCCATAGTCCACCACGCTGGCCCAATGCGAATTGGCGGACTTCACACACCTTCAAGAACTATGAAGAACTCTCAGGTGTGCAGGTTTCCTCACGATGTTTTCCTTCACCGTTGAAGCAAGTTATATTTAATTGCTTAAACGCACTTGACTCCGAAAAGTCAGAGGTACCCGGGATCGAACCTGCGACCCCCCGAATAGGAGATCACAGTCCCAAGCACTAGGCTATCACTGCTTCGTAAGGATAGGTACATTAATTTTATTATTATCCACTGAATAAAATGAATGCTCATTGTCAATGAAATTTACATACCCGCACAAAACGCTTTGTTTATACGTTTCATACCTAAATCATCCCCATAGGAGTCTTTACTTATGTTACTCCTAAATACAATCCCTTGATTTTCCGGGACAAAAATAGCCTATACCATTCTCCAGGTCCTCATCTCACCTACCCATGCAAAAAATTATGTCAATCCGTAGCTCCTTGCAGCGTGATTAAAGGACAAACTAACAAACCAAGAAACAAACACATTTTCTAATCCTTACTAATAATGTCTAAAAATGCGAAAGTGTGTTTGTTAGTAAGTTTGTCCTTCAATCACGCAGCAATGGAGCAACGGATCGAAGAGATTTCTTGCAAGGGTCTACCTAGTTGAGGACCTGGAGAGTGTCATAGGCTACTTTTTATCCCGGAAAATCAAAGTATTCCCCGGGATTTTTAAAAATTAAATCCACGCAAATGAAGTCACGGGCATCAGCTAGTTTCTATAATATTAGTGATAGTAAGAACAAACTAAAATTACCGACAGCGAGTGGTCCAATCGCAACCAACTGTTCAGCTATTTTCTGCTCGTCCGTGGTCATCAGAGTCAGGCAGCCCGACACGTGGACTGCTACGTCTGATTTTGAGTACTTGCACTTCTGGTTCTTACCTACATAAGGATAGCTTTCCGACGACATAGCGCCTTTACATATCAAATAACTAAAAAAAAAAATTATACTAGGTAAGGTGTGTGAAGTCTGCCAATTCGAACTTGGCCAGCGTGGTGGTTTTTGGCACTCGCAATTATGCGGTAAGGTGCGGTAAGTGCGGAGCGAGGTAGCGTCCCGAGTTGCCTATGACCAGCTAGAGACCTAGACGCAAACGCAAGCGTAGTACGATAACCCTTTAATTAATAATATCTGGATGACCGAACTTTGCTCGGTTATTTTTTTTGGTAAATCGTGTTTTTTGGAAATTATATATTAAAAAAAAATAAAAAAAAATTAAAATAAAATTCATAAGGGAAAATATAATTGTCTGGACTCGAACCAGGGTTTAATTTTTCTCTAGAAAAAAGTTGTTTTATATTTCATAATTCGGAAAGCTGCTTACATTCTTAGCAACAAAACCAAAATAAAATATCTTTTTACAAGTTTATTTGCAAGCGGGGAAACTGATATGCATTAGATATATTCAAGGGGTACCCCGCCCTTATATAAATTGAAATTGTAATTAAGTAGTGTTTAATTGTATGTTTAGATGAATAAATTATTCTTATTCTTATTCTTATTCTCATTTATTTTTTCTCACGAGAAAAGTTGTTTAGAATGTTTCATGATTCGGAAAGTTGCTTTAAATACATTCTTTTAAGTAACAAAACCAAAATATCTTCCTGCAAGTTTATTTGCATGCGAGGAAACTGCTTTGCATGTGGCTGCTAAAGCGGCTAGCGAGAACCTGGTAATTATTAATCAAAGTTATATTTAACTAGCTGCCCGGACAGACTTCGTTCTCTCAAAGGTTAAAAGTAAAAATTAAATTTTTTTTGTTTGTTTTTTTTTATTAAACCCTTCCGTGGACCTTAAGGAACATACAAAAAAATAAATTAACCGAATTGGTCCATCCATTCTTGAGTTATGCGCTTACCAACATTCATTTTTATTTATATAGACTAAGCTGCCCGGACAGACTTCGTTCTGTCAAAAGTTAAAAGTAAAAATGTTTTTGTTTTTTTTTAATTAAAACCTTCCGTGGACCTTAAGGAACATACAAAAAAATAAATTAACTGAATTGGTCCATCCATTCTCGAGATATGCGCTTACCAACATTCATTTTTATTTATATAGATTATAAATTCTATTTTGTTTTCAATTTTGATTATTTTTGCTTTAAATAATGTTGTTAATCATTGTGATGTTGGTCTGAAATATATAAATATTAACAGAAATTTTTTCGTTGTGACAACCCTAGCCTTATTACCAGCGTCTAGACGCTGGAGGTATTTACCACGAGATACTGTCTCTCCTTATACTGCGACGTACGTAAAACACGTTTTGTGCAAGTCCGAGTCGCACGTGGCCGGTATTCCCCCTTTAGTTTTGTGATAACAAACGGATCTTACTAAAAGGCCCATGCCGGCCATCCTCCTAAACATCCGAAATCTGTAATATCACAATCGATCACTTGCTGTTCAGACAGTTCTTGTAGGTTACCAGTTCGGATAGCGTTTATACTTTCTACGTTACCTGAAACAACGTAAACAAAATGTAACCCTCACGGGCGGGGAGCCGGTAACACTAAAACTGCACTTGCACGAATTTTCAAATTTTGTTTATAAATTAATTATAGTGATAGTCATAGGTAATCAGAAATGAGGAGATCCGTAGGAGAACCAAATTCACTGACATAGCTCAGCGAGTTGCGAAACTGAAGTGGAAATGAGTGGGGCACATAGTTCGAAGAGCTGATGGTCGTTGGGGTTCCAAGGTGCTGGCGACCCCGTACCGAGAAGTGCAGTGTTGTCAGACCCCCTACTAGGTGGACCGACAACACCAAACAAGTCGCAGGGAGCCGCTGGATGCAGGCTGCGCAAGACCGTGACTTGTGGAAGTCCATTCAAGAGACCTTTGCCCAGCAGAGGACGTCTATCGGTTAATGAAAAAGATGAAGAAGCGGGATGTTAACCAACTTTAGCTTGATATTTTTTTTCTAAAAACAAAATATGCACTTTCTTATCTAGTCTAAATACTTAGGATTAAAAATTCGGGAAAATATAGCGCACTCATGCTGTGTTAATTTCAATCTTACTCGTAATCGATTTCTACACGCAATCGTGCCGGAACGCTAAACAACTTGGTGGCACAGTACCCGGCGATATATATTGCACATCGGCATTTGGAATAAAACGCTATTTCTATTCTATTGCAAGGAAAGCTAGCCAGAAATTCCCGTAGTAATTACTGAAATCTCTTCACAATCGGCGAGCACATCACGTAACATATATAAAAAAAATGCAGTCGAACTGTGAATAGAATAGAATAGCGTTTTATTCCAAAGGCCGATGTGCAATATATATCGCCGGGTACTGTACTTGGTAGGTACATCTTTAACCGCAGGGTGGCGGGTCGTTAGTTTTCTAATAAGAGAACACATTCTTACCAACAACACTAAAAACCCAACATGATCCGCAATGTCCTTGATCTTTGACTCGAGTGACAACGTTCTTATCACGCCAGTCAAAACTTTGTGGTGCATACGACATATTTTTTATCTCTGGAGTAGAAGTGTTTTTGCAATCTCCAAAGAGTACATCGCGTGCTTTAAGACACTTATGCATTGCTTGGAATTCTTGGAGGGTCAAATCGGTGAACTGGTTTACACCTGGAAAAAATAAAAACTTAAAATCTGCTGCGCCCCGAACTGAGATCTCGCGGAAACGGTGTCCCATAATGATTATTCATTCAATCGAAACATGACGACCTCTCTCCTCCTTGCGTCGCTTCCTCATTACTGAGGATCGTGGCTCCTTCTTGATAACACCCTCTTGATTGTCTCTTTCCAACGTTGGCGGTTCTCCGCCGCGTGGTAAGCACAGTAGATGCTGGAATCAAGCGCCTCCTTCACCTGGTCCGTCCAACGTCTCGGGCTCCGTCCGCGTGGCCTTTTTCCTTCGATCTTCCCTGTGAGCATGAGATTTTCTATGCTGGTTGCATCTTTTCGGGCTATGTGACCGAAGTACTCAAGTGTTTTCCGCAGACAGATGGATAATAGCCGAGTTTTTACGCCTAGCGTTTTTAATATGGAGACGTTGGTCCCATGTTCGGTCCAGGAGATATTCAGCATCCGCCTCCAACACCACATCTCGAAGGCATCTATCCTCTTACGGTCGGCTGCCTTTAAGGTCCATGTCTCGGCTCCATAAAGAAAGATGGAAAAGATGAGCGTGCGTACCAAGTGAGTTTTCGTCCGTCGCGAGATGTTACGATCTTTCCATAGTTTAGAGAGCCGGGACATAGCGCTCTTTGCCATTCCTATGCGACGACGGACCTCTGCTTCACAGCCACCCCTGTTGCTAATGTTGGATCCCAGATATATAAAATCGCTTACCACTTCCAGACCAGTAGTACCATTGAGTTCCAGTTTTCCGGATCGATCCACAACCATTAATTTCGTTTTGGCGCGGTTTATCGAAAGACCCAAGGTTGTGCTAACGGTCTCCAATCTCTGAAGTAGTGTCGTCATCTCGGCTTCGCTAGATGCTATGAGCGTAGTGTCATCCGCATACCGCAGATTGGTCAATTTCTGACCTCCGATACTGACGCCACCATTCCAGTCCGAGAGCACTTGTCTCATTATGTACTCTCCGTACGCGTTGAAAAGCAATGGGGATACTATGCAGCCCTGTCGTACTCCTTTCGCGAGGAACAGAGGCGCCGAAATAATGTCATTGACCCTTACCATTCCTGAACTGCCGTGGTAGAGAGAGTGTAATAAAGCAATCAGGTGTTTCGGTATACCCAGCTCCGACAAGACTCTCCATAGGTGTTCCCAATTTACGCAGTCAAAAGCTTTACTATAGTCTACGAAACACAACAGAACCGGCGTGTCAAACTCATAACACTTCTCTATCAACTGACGGATGTTTAAAATTTGTTCCCTCGTGCCTCTACCCTTTACAAATCCCGCTTGTTCTTGCGAAATCTGCCAGTCCAGAAAACTTCGCAGTCGCTGGTTTATCACGTGCAGTAGTATTTTACTAGCGTGAGAAATCAGCGACAGTGTGCGGTAATTTTCACACTTTTTAGTGGATCCCTTCTTATGTAATGGCAGGACAATAGATGTTGTCCAGTCCGAAGGCCATTGGCAAGTGTACCATATATGGTTGCACAACTTATGCAGCACAGCAACTCCAGAGTCCCCTAATGCCTTCAGAATCTCAGCCGTGATCTGATCAGCTCCAGGTGCTTTCCTGATCTTTAAAGTTCTTATAGCTGCTTCGATTTCAGACCGCAACACTGAAGGCTCAGGGTTGCTGCCATCCCAATCAAATAGTGGAGATGAGGGAGTGGTTTGTTCTTGATAGAGTTCTTCGCAGTAAGAGCGCCATCTCTCTACGATCTTATCCAGTTCGCATATCGGATTTCCATTTTTATCTTCAATCACCCATGTTTTTGGTTTAAATTCTTTTGCTAGCACACGGACCTTTTTGAAGAGGTCAGCTGTCTGGAATGTAATTGAATGTGCCTCGATTTCTCTGCAGATGTTTTCTATGAAATAATTTTTATCCTGTCGGCACTCTCTCTGAATTCTGGAACTTAGTTCTGCATAAGTTTCGCAATCTTGCTGGGATAGGGTTCCGGATAACAGGTTCTTACGCTTCTGGATGGTTTGCCACGTTGAGTCTGAAATCCACATCTTTTTGCGGGGTCTGGCAAGACTTCTGTTCTTCCTGATCTCATCCAATGTGGTAATAAGAGGTTTCTTTAACACCTGCCACATGTCATTTGGCGTATTGTTGGTATTTATCTCACATTGGCGAAATCTACTTTCCATGGACTTTTGCAAAAAATCGGTTTCGGCAGAGTCAAGGTGTCTCAATTGTGGTTGTACAGTTTTCCTTGGTTTTTTGAGACGCAAGGACATCCAAGCAACTAAAAGGATGTGGTCTGTGCCGCAGTCAGCCCCAGGAAAAGTTTTGACCTTATGATGGAAGACCTCCAGCGTGAGTTTATCAAGATATAATCAATTTGATTTCTATATCGATCGCCAGGAGATCTCCATGTGTACAGACGTCGTGGGTGTTGCTGAAACCAGGTGTTTGTTATGGTAAATTTATGCTCGATGCCAAACTCAAGAAGTTTCTCGCCTCGTTCATTTTGATTGCCAAGTCCATATCTGCCCACAATGTTTTTTGTGTGTTGTTCAACTGCCATGTTACCGATCTTCGCATTCCAATCTCCAATAATGAGGGTTACTTCCCTATTTGGTATGGATTTCAATGCATCAGTTAAAACGTTGTACAAAGATGCCATCTCATCATCCGATGCCTGTGCAGTTGGTGCATATATTTGAATGATGTTCAAGGTACAAGGCTTAGTATTCAATTTCAGGGATATAATCCTGTCGGAAATGGTGTTATATCCGAGAACAAAACTATTAAGATGTGGAGGAAGGATTATGGCGACTCCATTTTTGCTTTCCGTATCATTCCCTGAGTAGTACATAGTGTTACCCATAGCTGTGGTAAAATGGCCTGCACCTCTTTGGTGTGTCTCGCAGATTCCCAAAATGGTCAAGTTGTAATGCTTCATTTCCTTTTCCACTATGCTTAACTTCCCGGTCTGGAGAATACCACGTACGTTCCATGTGCCAATACGATGTTCTTTCCTAATGGATGTTTTAGTATCGTGGCCACCAGTTGCTTTT
Source organism: Oeneis ivallda (assembly GCA_029955525.1). Taxonomy (NCBI): domain Eukaryota; kingdom Metazoa; phylum Arthropoda; class Insecta; order Lepidoptera; family Nymphalidae; genus Oeneis; species Oeneis ivallda. The sequence continues at coordinate 27,727,930 of JARPMR010000002.1, read as the reverse complement.
CTTCCATCAGAGGCCTGGTGACCCGCCTCTTTGGAGACTTCGGTAGTCCATTTCACACCATTCGGCCCGGGTACCAAATGGCGCCGAGCGTTGCCCGGATCGCCCAGTGCACTTCTATCTCTGTTGTAACTTATCATTTGGAGCTTTCTTGGGATAATAGTCATAGTGGGCTCCCACATCCTTCTATACCAGTCTTTTAGTATTACTCACGGTCACTGCCTACCGCTTCTCTTCCGCCGTAACGGAACAGGTTATGGGTTATTTACCGCCGCCCTAATTCGGCGTTGCTGCTCTTTAGCACCACCCGGAGGACACGTGCAGGGTTACGAAGGTTAGCACCTGCGGACGCGAGCAGCCCCATCCCCCTATTTTGTATTTTGCCAGCAATGGATTAAGAACAAGAAGGGACTCTGTTTAAAACATTTTTTTAAGCATGATCAGTTGTACTTACCAAACCCAGTGTGGTTCATATTCAGCGTTCAACTGGTTAATTTGTTCTAAATTCTCCAAAAATATCTGATATCTCATGGCTTTTTCCTCATCGCTACTATAAACCTTGTTATGGGTAACAATAAAATCTTCGAAATACTGTGGCCCCTCGCTCAGACTATAAGGAGGGACTTTGTTGGCTGTAACAACAGCAGCCACGTACAATAGAACCAAAACAATCATTTTATGAAAGTTCAAGATTTACGTTTAATTTTAATATTATTTCCAATTAATTATATCTGTATTTTTTATAAGGACTAGCTTAAGCGAAGACTTATTTTCCTAAAGGTTTTTGCACTTTGCAAGGTTTTATATATATTTATATTCGTTATCAGTATTTATTTTATTAGTTGCATTCTAAAATCTTTAGCATTGATCAGACCTTTGTTATGTGTAAGGTAAAACTACATTGTATCTAAGTAATTTCTGTTATTTTGATGTGCGATAATTCATTATTTATAGCCATGATTATTTATTTAACAGTATTTTCTGCTATTTTGTTTATTATAACTTTGTAAGTATTACATAATAATAGCATTGAAGATTAGCTGAAGTTGACGAATATCCTCCTGTCCCCTCCAAATAAGCGGAAAGCTTGTGCTGGGAGTGAATATGACGATAGTGCAACTGTTGGGGTTCGAACCTGCGACCTTTTAGTTTTCAGTCCGCAACTTTAACCATTGGGCCATCGAGGCCTCAAAATGGTCGTTGGAGACGATCCAGCGTATAAGAAGAATCGATAACACTCAATTATTAAATTGAATTATAAGCAAAAAAGTTACGAGTCTTGCGCGTAATCGCGTAATCGGATAAATACTGGTAGACGATTATCACAAGACATTTCTTGACATCTGGGTTTTACTTTTACTTCTAGAGTACGGATAACGGAACTCTCGGTGCGCGAGCCCGACTCGCACTTGGCCGATTTTATTTATAGTAAGCTTTTTTAAAGTTAAATTATTATGTTAAGTTAAGGTTTTTAAAAATCCCCTTTGTTTTCACAATATTAAGTAGCCTATGCCACTTATTTATCACAAAAATTAAAGTCGATCCGTAGCCCTGTTCCAACATGATTGAAAGACCAACTAACAAACACTTTGGTAATTATAATAATAATAGGAGACAGTAGCACTCCGATTCTGTCAGTCCTCTGTTATGCGCGAGATCCGCTCCCAAGAATCGGTTTGATATTTCCATTAAATTTCAATTTCCAAACTCATCACGTCACAATGCGACCACTTACAATGGGCTGTACTCTGTCTGTATTTGATATTAAAGTAACTGTTTTTGTGAATGCAGTCTTTGTTACAGTAGGTCTGTGCCCCAACGCTTTGACTTTCAAATAATTTATTAACATTTTACTAGACAGCATAGGACAAACTTTGCCAATTCTTTTGAAATGAATATTAGTAAGTACTTATAATGCTTGTTTTTTAATTTAACTGCTTACGGAATAATCGTAATCGATGTAATAGAATGATGCAGTCTAAGATCAAGTAAGTATCGTAGACACAATTTCTGGAAAATAATTTGATAAAGGAGATTGGGGAGTTCCATAGAGTTTCTGACCCAGACGAACTGAACCGTGGGCTTCAAGCCCACGTTCACGAATCAAACTTCTCATGCTTGTTCTAGTAAACCAGTCTAACAAAAAAGTTTATCAAAGTCTATCAAATTAAAGTTGGGAGAAAAGAGATATTCACTTGTATTGTCATGTAACGGTTATTTATAATGTGTACTTATGAATAATTTTTGATCCCCATCTTCTACAAAATGTCGGGTTTACACAGAAAACTACTCTGAAAAATATTAATTAACATTAAATTATTTCTAAATCCGAACGGTTTTTAAAAATGCTGGGTCAAAATTCGCCAACCTCATTTCGATTCCTTACTACATAGTTTAAAATTATAAATTATATAGGAGAAATGAATGATATTTTATGAATGAGAAGCAGTAGTGTGCAATTTCATGCAAATCACCATCGTCCTTTTGACCGATATACGTCCACTGCTGGTCATAAGTCTCTTCTAAGGGACTTCCAAGGAGCAGTAATTTGCAACAGTGATAGCCTGGTCGTTAGGACTGTGGTCTCCTATTCGGGGGGGTCGCAGGTTCGATCCCGGGCACGCACCTCTGACTTTTCGGAGTTATGTGTGATTAAACAATTAAATATCACGTGCTTTAACGGTGAAGGGAAACATCGTGAGGAAACCTGCACACGTGAGAGTTCTCTTTAATGTTCTCAAAGGTACGTGGGCCAGCCTGCTGGACTATGGCCTATAACCCTTCTCTAAAGGAGACCTGTGCTCAGTAGTGAACCGTTGATGGGTTCCACAAGTCGTTGTCTTGGGCTGCTTGGGTAAATCCGGTCGGATAGAGGTCAAGGTATAAGGTAAGGGAAGGAAGGTAAGGTATTACCTTGACCTACAGTTTCTGCAAAACAGAAGGTAAAAGTGGTTACAACAACATGCAAATTTCACGGCGGCTTACCGAGGTTCACGTCTCAAAACTTTTCTAAGAAAACCATTGTCATTAGGTTTCATTCAAGCATTTTTTCAGACGCCCGCCATCGCATTGTGCCCGAAGGTGTTGGATATAAATTTCCTTATACAATTTTTTTTCTTTCAACAATGAAGTGTCATTGTTCGTGTTTGTATTTTAATATCGTTGAACACACGTCGGGATAGATAAATAATGCGTGGCGTTTTTCGGCCATTTGTTAAGATGAATGGCCGCCATCGCCGGTTCCATAGCGTCTACGATATTAATGCCGGCCTCCATTCATGCTTCTTTAACCGCCGGTTTGAGAATGCGTACGCATTCGTCATATCATGGTGACGGTTTGGAGTTTTTGGGCTTTTAGGGTATTCTGAAGTTTTTGATAAAAGGTAAACATTAATTGACAAATTGAACGATTTATTTTTGACGATATAATCTTGTGATGGTTGGATGCTGCGATTCAGAATTGGTTGAAGTAAATATATCTCAGAATTCATCATCTTCATCATCATCAGCAACCTATCAATGGCTCACTACTGAGCGCAGGTTTCCTTTAAGAGAAGGCCAATGGTCAACCACACTGGCCTATTGGAAATTGACAGAATTCACACACCTTAGAAAAACATTATGGAGACCTCTCAGGTGTGCCAGGTTTCCTCACATGTTTTATTTTTATAAGGTAAGGGCACCTAATTCCGAGGGATTCTCAAATTGGCACCTAATTCCGATGTATATAGAAAAACAGCTTTTTCTTCCCATTACCAAGCTCATATGCACTGCAAGCTATTTTAATCAATTGATAGTTTATCGTTCCGTGATTGATTGACAAAAAGGTTGGTTTTATGTGTGTAAGTTTTAAATTATCCAATAAATTTTGCGGTAGCAGACGGCCCGAACGCACGCTTCATACATTCTGAACCTTGTGCACGTGAGTACCTAAATTTTTTAAATAGTGTTTACTCTTTAATTTTGTACAGTTTTTGTTTTTGTATAGGTTAAAATATTGGAAGGATTACATTTTTTATCTAAAACGCTTAACTTTTGTAAGGTTTTGTAAAGAAATGAAGTTGAAAATGAATATTAAAAATAACACGGCATTAGGTGCCAAATATTTTAGCCGGTTCCTTATGCCGAGGTATACCGCGGAATAGCAATTTCATAGGCCTAAACATTTTTTTAATTCTTAGGGCCGTTTTTATGATAAGCATTTCTTGCTTCGATTTCTAATACTTAAATGGTCAATCAGCATAAGAACACCTTATTCCGAGGTACACTTTGGCGTCGAAATCACTAATTATAGCATATCAAAGATTATCTATTTTGGTAATTCATTAACTGATCGTATGGGAAAGTTAAGAAAGGAAAATTAAGTTCATACGTATTTCGATGCAATGTTGAGAGAGTATAGTATATTTTTGCGAAGATATTCCAATTGAGAAATAATTTATTTATTTACTGTGGAAAAATCTTTTCTTTTTTAATTGACCGAGCGAAGCGAGGTCTCTGAGTCTACTAGAGTGAATTTGCACTTGTCCGTCCGTCCGTCCGTCCGTCCGTCCGTCCGTCTGTCAGAGCCTTATAACTTTTGAATTACTGAACGTAATTACTTCAAATTTAGATATAATATGTAAACTGATGGCCTTCAGCCGAATATTGGATAAAAAATTATAAAAACCTTTATTTCCAGGGGGCTCTCATAGAAGTGAATGCGAAGTAAAAAAAAAATTATCGCGTTACTTAAAATTGTTACGTATCATTTTAAAGATAATTTTGAACCAAGTACAAAAATATTTCTTTTTTAATTTTTCCCTTAAAATTGACGAAATGGGGGGCTTTCAAAGTGGCGATTTTATACGCTCGCTTGTAGACGCTCTCTAGGAAAATCCGCTATGGATTTTCAAACTGATTTTATTTTTTTAGGTCACTTATATCCTGTACTTGAACAACAAATACTAAAATTATATGAATATTATAAAGAAACGAGATTATTTAATTTTTAATGGGCATCAGTAATTCATATAGCATCAACATAGCTTCACAATAATGCTAATAGATGGTGCAGTCAGTAACTATTCCCATGGAACTACGAGTTACGACTACGACCTATCCCAAAAACAGTTTTACGTCGACCATTATTATTTAGTTACATAATATAATACAATAATTGTATTGTAATTTTTTTTGTACCATTTTATTCAATTAAAATTATTTTTTAGTTAAATTTTAGTTAAATATTGTATATTTTCTATTCGCGTCGATAGATGACGATTTGTACAGATGCCCGTAACCCGGTTTCACTCGTTAGTACCTACATAATAATTCAATATTTTCACTAACGTTCCCTAACTTTTACGGGCTACCTATAAGTTAGGTGATGTTTTCTGTCAACTTATTTATCACGATCCTGTACGGGACACCTAAAAGGATATTGGGACGGATGTTAAGACTTAGGATTGTATTTAGGAGCTACCTACGTTAAGATACTCCTACTTAGGGGATGATTTAGGTATGTTTGGTGAAAACGGGCATAATAATAATGTCAGTTTTGGTTATCATGTATCGATTGAATGAATAATCATGGGATACCGTTACCGCGAGGTCTCAGTTCGGGGCGAACCACTAGTACTCGGAATTGTGAAACATGTTGTTTGTTATAAAACGCTATTCCGATGTATATGCATCGGAGTTAGGTTCTATGAGCACCTTATTACGTGATATAAACAGAAGTTAAATACAGGATGTTCACAATATTACCGCAGTGTGTATGATTTCAGTGTATTATATTTGCCATTTAAAATAACATTTGTAATCTAAAATGTTTATGTAAAATTTGCAAATACAATAATGAAATAAGGGGTACTTACCCGTGGTACTACCGGTGGTACTACTGGTAGTACCACGGGAAATCAGGTCTTACCAGACACGTTGGTATTACCACGTGCAAAAAAATCACCCGTAGTTTTAACTAGTTAATCTATATATCTATATATATATAAAAGAAAGTGGTGTTAGTTACACTATTTAAAACTCAAGAACTGATGAACCGATTTGGCTGAAAATTGGTGGAGAGGTAGCTTAGAACCAGGAGACGGACATAGGATACTTTTTATCTCGTTCGACCGCGTTTCCGTCAAGTCACTATAAAACGTGGTATAACAAAAACGCATCTGACATGGAATAACAAAACGCAAATGACAGTGGAATAACAATACGTAAATGACAGCTAAACGTAATTTTGTCTTTGGTTAAGTGTGGTAAAAAATTTGACAATTATAAAAAGTGTTGTATAAAGCATTACGGATATTATAAATGCGAAAGTGTGTTTGTTTGTTGGTTTGTCCTTCAATCACGTCGCAACAGAACAGCGGATTGATGCGATTTTTTGCATGGGTATAGTAATGGATGTAGTAGTGGTTCCTCAGACCGGGAGAGCTACTTTTTATCTCGGATAATGAAAGAGTTCCAGCGGGATTTTTAAAAACTAAATCCATGCGGACGAAGTCGCGGGCATCAGCTAGTTTTATAAATAAAGTTAAAAGTTTTTATAGAAAACAATTAAACTTAAACGACACCGCATGAAAGTAAAAACTAATTTACACCAATTAAAATTCAAAATTATTTATTTGATGTAGGCCAATCTGTGGCTTTTATGACAAGTTAAGACTACCACCGGCACCTACTTAACGTTTAACAATTAACTGTATTAGCATCCACCTTGTTGGTTTGGAAAACAGGTACCAACATCAACCCTAACGGGAAACTAACGGGAATCAGGTAAACGGACAGGCGCCTTCCCACGTTGACTTATACCGTCATTACTCGCTCGCTTTATGACTTATACTCGCGGTAACGGTATCCCATGATTATTCATTCAATCGATACATAACGACCAAAACTGACATTATTATTATGCCCGTTTTCACTAAACATACATAAATCTCTTGACGTAGGTATCTCCTAAATACAATCCTAAGTCCTAACATCCGTCCCAATGTCCTTTCAGGTGTCCTGTACAGGATCGTGATAAAGAAGTTGACAGAAATCATCACCTAACATCATCATCATAGGTAGTCCGTAAAGGTTAGGGAACATTAGTTAAAAAATATATATATATATATATATTTATTTAAAAAAAATTAAAAGAATATATTTTTGTACTTTGTTCAAAATCGTCTTTAAAAAGATATATCGCTAGCCTATGAAAAGCAACAAAAAATATTTTCCTTCGCATTCACTTCTATGAGAGCCCTCCTGAAATAAAGATTTTAATAATTTTTTATGCAATATTCGGCTGAAGGCCATCAGTTTACATTTTATATCTAAATTTAAAGTAATTACGTTCAGTAATTCAAAAGTTATAAGGCTCTGACAGACGGACGGTCGGACGGACATACGGACGGACGGACAAGTGCAAATTCACTCAAGTAGACTCTGAGACCTCGCTTCGCTCGGTCAATAACCGGTCATAAATATTGGTAACTTTTTTTTATGGGTATCGATAACATTGGATGTTATTTAGGAGTAATAATTTATTATGGTAATTAATATTACTCACCATAAGAATATTATTAATGGTAGATTGTGATATCATTTTACTAGTCATCTAAGAAGACAGAGACTAGGCTGATTTAGAAACCAAATTTAATAAAATGCAGTTGGCTTTTAAACACCCTGTAGTACTCTTTCTACTCCTTTTCCTTTTGTATTTTGAACACTCGGAATTAGGTACCAAATGCATCGGAATAAGGATTTTTACATCGGAATTAGGTGCTCCGGACTATTTTCATATTTTATTTAATTTTACATATAAATTAAGGTTTAATTATCAAACTTTTAGCCTATTTCAAGAGTAAGTCAAATAACACTTCAGATAAAAATAGCCAGTCCGGTAGAAAGGTATAGTGAATGCTTAATTTTTGATGATTTTTCAAGTTTTGATGAAAATACCGCGGAATTAGGTGCCGTTACCTTATTGCGTACTGAATTGTTAAAATTGTTTAGTGCATAATTTTTTATAGGAATGTCATGAATCTTATCAAGTTATTCCTCGTTTGCGAATCGGAATACTGTTGCACATATTTAGATATGTAGATTTTTCCATAAAAATATATGCCATCATATATTTTGTGTGTGGTGACGGCAGATCAGAATACAGTTGTCATCACCCCTCCTCTTCCCGCGGGTGTCGTACGAGGCGACTAAGGGAATATAACGGAGAACGGGCAGCAGCGTCCTCTGTGCTACTGTCTGTCTGCCCCGCGTGGTGATTATGGGCAAACCCTCCCCTTGGGAGAGGCCTTTAGTCCAGCAGTGGACTGTTATAGTCTATTGATGATGATGATGATATATTTTGTATTGAAATTTTTGTGACGACCCATTTCTACGATTCTTCAGAATAGAATATAATAGAAGTGTTTTTTATTCAAATAAACTTTTTTACAATTTTATTGCTTTTGAATCTTCGATGCTGAGTCTACCACTGGTTCGGAATGCCCTTCCTGCCGAGAAGAACCAGCAAGAAACTTGGCAGTTGCTCTTTTCAAAACAAGTTTACAATATAATATATTAGATACTATGTTATGTATGCAGTGTTTCTACAATGAGGGGAAGTTCCACAAAAGCATACATAATTATAATTCAACAAATGTTATGATGGGCAGACAGAAATTAGCCCCATTCCCGCCGGTAGAACCCATTCACGAACATGAGGCATGACCCAGCCGTTGCTTCGCGTAGAATGTGACTTACCAGCTCTCAAGGCGTAAATGGGCACACTGGGGCAGGGTATGGAGTAGGGGTAGCCCTGTTGCTTCGTTCAACCATATTTGAGGGAACGTAACTTACGAACGTAACTTTTTGCATATAGACCGTACCTACTTAATAAATTAACATTGTTTTATTTTCGATCTAGTTTTAATCTGTATTAGTAGAGTTTCATTGGTTAAAAATATCAAGATTGATTTCTGAATTTCCACTGTTCATAACTAAATTAATCTTAAGATCACGTATTTTGTAAGATTAGATCTGCACCAGTGTATTACCTATATCTGTAATAAAATCTTATTTCTTAACTTAATTTTAGTAAGGTACATCGGATCATTTTTGGGGGCAAATTGCTCAACTCCACAAATTGATTGATTGACTGATGCATCTGTACATCTTTGCATCTGTGTCTGTCTCTTCCCTCGTATCTCCCTAATGAATGGACTGATTTTGTTGCAGATTTTTCTGTATGAAAGCTTACGTAATCGAGACGGATGTAAGCTATAACTTATGAAGATCTGCTCAGGTTTTTGAAGATCATCAGCTCATTTCCTAATTGATGAAAAGGTCTTACAAACTTTTACTGGTACGAGCTTACAGTAATATAGTGTGTTTGGGCTCATTACAATTGGAATGGTCTCAATGAGTACGTGTTAGATAGATGATGATCGAGGATCGAGGAGGAGGATCTGATGATGGAGCAGAAAAAATAGGTAGATAGGTAAGGTAACAAGTATATCGTACATAAACCGGCCATAGATTCATATGTCAGGGTGTTTTAAATTTTTAATTTACATTTGAATCTTGGAACTAGGATTACGACTACGATTTGAATATTGTAAAGATATTTTGGCAGATGTTCAATACAAAAACTGCCAGAGCGCCCAATTTATTCCTCGGTTAAACGTCATTCAACGTTGGTGAAATCGGTACTAGGTAAACATTAAGTAAGGACACACATTATACATGCTTGCATAATAGTAATATTTATTTGCTTAACTCAAGGTCAGAAATCGTTACCATTAAGAAGAATCAATAAAAATATGTTTGAAGGAGTTCACTAAGACATCTGTGGATATGGTTTTGTGTACAATTCGATGAATCCTTCTAATAAATTGGCACCCGTCAATTAATCACAGCCGTCACTGGCGAGCTACCGGTAATGCCGAGACAGTTCACTCCTCTCTGCATCCTGAAGTATCCCTGTTCTCCCCAATTTTCACCCCAAGAGTTCTTCACCAGCCAGTATTCGAGTCCGCTAGCGCTATCTGCATACATTAGTTGATTTAAAACATGTGATGGTTGCTAACCACATAATCAAACAAAATAAATACAATTAGAAGAAACAGATCAAAATGTTTTTTAAAGATTGAAGCTGAACTTGACTAATATCATTTCTCCTTTCCCCTCCAAATAAGGGGAAAGCTTGACATATTGACGTGATAACGTATTATAAATCGATGAACACCGGCTGCACGCACGAAAAAGTGTCACGTTCCGCCTGAGCCTGAGCGTGCAAGCGAGAGCGCGGAACAAGCGATAGAGAGGCACGATAGGCCCAAGCGTTGGCTTGTGACTATAGTCATAATGGTAATTTTCAAGTAACTCCTTCTTTGTATTATACAATATAATTATAATTCAGTGATAATAATTAATTTAAATTCATAAAAGTATGCAATTTTTCATCACTGTTTCTTTATGACGTTATCACGTAAAACTATCGTCCGTAAACCGACTTTACAGACAACCAATTTTTTTTATTCCATGACAAGTTAGCTCTTGACTGCGATCTCGCCTAGTGGTGAATGACCTTACACTAGCGGCACGCTTTGATGGCCGGTTTGACGTTTGTCCGCTCATGAAGTTCCGTATTAATTGATAACGACTTTGAAGGAAATAATTGTATTACTTTATTGACGATAGTGATGTGCAGAGATTCATAAATTTTATCGAATGTAGTTTTAGGTTTAGGACTCAAAATTTATTTATTAAATTGATTTCTAAAATGTATACAAGTGTAGAAAAATCAGTTTGCACCATTTAAGGGATGAATGTACTTGTGAATATGAACAATTTTCACTATGTGGACAAACCTCTGAAATCGCAAAAAAATATCAGCTGTTTCATACAAAAGGTAAAATTTTTATTTTTATATGATATATACCACAACTCGGCATTTGGTTTTCTAAATTGAAAATTGTTAAAAATGGAATCTAATACGATCGTCACATAGGATCGCTGGCTAGCACAACTACTACCTCCGGCAAACTCGCGTCAATGCTCAATGCAAAACAAAGCAGTTTCGAATTGACGTTGCTTCGAAAAGTATAAACTGTCAGTGCAATGCGATTGTGATATAGTTTTGACCTGGCTTTGGATTTCAAATATTGATACTGCATTACTGTTGACCCTTGCTCGTTAATTTGGACTCTGTTCAAGCCCTTTGTTGTGGATTTCGTCGATATGACCGAACGTACGCAGAGAACTGTAAACCTATTTAATCAGGTACAAAAACAAAACTTAATTGTTTTTTGTTCGAGAATAAATTGACATTCCACATCACTATTGTAATGTGTCAAACCGGCCATCATAGCGTGCCGCTAGTGTAGTACATGACGATCCAGTCTAACGTGGTAGCGGGCTAACTTGGAAGGGGTATGGCAGTCTAATTTTTTTTTAAACCCAACTACAAACCTAAACTAACCTAAAACTAACACAACAGTCCTCTTTATAAACAAAAATAGGGGTGTTATAAGTTTGACATAATAATATGTAGGTATCTGTTTATCTGTGTGTCTGTTCCCTTGTAGCTCCCCAACGAAGGGATCGATTTTGAAGCGGCTTTTTCTGTTTGAGAGCTGATGTGAATGAGATGGATTTTAGCTATAACGAAGATCTGTTCAGGCGTATCAGATCATCAGCTTATTTCTTACTTGATTAAAAGGTCTTACAAACTTCCACATGTGCGATTGATTTGAAATTTGGTGTACTGTTACTTCGGATTATTTTCAATGCAGCAGCAGCAGCAGCAGCACCTTGAGCAGCAGCTAACCTTGAGCTGATGCTGCAGCATCGAGTATAAATAGATAATAAATTAATAGATTATGGCAATGACTTGTGAGCATGACGTGTTTTCACTTTTGTCGGCAGTCTCTATGACTGCGCATGTTTGTGTTTTTGGAACGTAGTTCCTTATCGCGCGGTGCGGAAGGGGGCTAGGCGGAAAAAATTAAGGAACCGACACTCGACACTTTTTTGAAACCGACACTTTTTTGTTGAATGTGAATTTTGCATTGTGTTCGGTATTTTCGCGGTACAATATTGGGTCTCCGTAGCCTTGTGGATCCGGCAGTCGCTTAACAGTTCAAAGTCGATGGTTCGAATCCCAGCTCGGCAGACTGAATTTTCTATTTTCAATTTTATTTTAAATAATTTCTACATGTGGAATTTTTCCCTAATTTTTTATAACTTATAAGTTATAAAAAATTAGGGAAAGGTTCCACAAGCAAAAATTGTTTAAAATAAAATTGAAAATGGAAAATTCGGTCTGTCGAGCTGGGATTCGAACCATCGACCTTTGGCTGTTAGGCGACTGCAGAAGCCACAAGGCTGCGGAGACCCATTATTGTACCGCGAAAGTACCAAACACAATGTAATCGAAAAGAAACTACGTTCCATCCGGGTGTCCCTTGACAACTCTCAAGTTTTTTGAGATGAAGATACAGAATTGTAGAACACTGACCTACTCCGTAGCCAACAAGGAGAACGGCGTGGTCAAGATCTGTGTGTTGGCAATCTGCCAGCACTCCGCTCTGGTAGCTTTGCAGACTAGACGCGTCGATCACTAAAAATTAAGCATAGGCACATTTTATTCACTAAGTTTACTTGAAAAGTTCAAGTAGTGCACATCCCAATTGACTGATTGACCTGATGAATTTTTAATATTTTGATACTTCCATATATATCATTTAGTAATAAAATTAATAAAAGTAAAATGTTTTGTACGTAATTCAATTGTATAATATCTAGGATAGGTTAGCAAATTAATTTAAGTAATTATTCTTATTGTATGCAGATTAAGTAATTGTTAAAGCATGTAGTTGAGCATTTAATCAAGTGACTCTCATAATCTGGTTATTTAATTATAAATGTATCATTGTATCAACTGTTGGCTTTCCTAAATAAATAAATTAATTAAAAACACAACACACACACAGCAGAAATAATTGAAAAATTATAAATTCATTAAAAAAAATACATAATATTTGAGTGCTTCTTATTAGAAAACTATCACTTTCAATCGAGTTCGTCCGCGTGGAAGTTAGGTTAGGTTTTTTAGGAACGCTCTGTTTTTCCGGGATAAATACACCTAATATTATAAATGCGGAAGGGTGATTGGTTCTTGGTTTGCCCTTCAATCACGCAGTAACGGATCGACTTGATTTTTTTGCAAGGGCGTATTTGAGGACCTGGAGAGTGACATAGGCTACTTTTATCCCGGAAAATCAAAGAACTCCCCCGGGATTTTTAAAAACTAAATCTACGCGGACGAAGTCACAAGCATCAGCTAGTTCATATAATATTAGTGATAGTAATAACAAAGTAAAATTACAGATAGAGAGTGGTCCAATCGTAACCAACTGATCAGGTAGTTGCTGCTCGTCATTGGTCACAGTCTGGCAGCCCGACACGTGGACCACTACGTCTCCTGCTTGATACTTGCAGTCCTGACCCGAACCTACATAAGGATAGCTGTCGGACGACATAGCGCCTTTACTCATGAAATACCTAGAAAAAAAATACATAGCTGTAATGATAGGTGACAGTTTGCAAGTCTACCAATTCGCACTTGGGCAGCGTGGTAGACTAAGGCGTGGCTAAGACTGCGACGTGTCTGCCCGTCTTAACATGTATTGAATTGTGATGTAAGTATTAAATTGAATGTTGAAATATTCTATTCAGCCCGCTCGCCCGGGCAGACCGGGCTGCCTCATGTTCGCGCAGTTGCAGCGGACACCGGACCTCATCCCGGGCGAATACGAGGTGCGCGAGCTGCTCTGTATGCCCAGCATCATCATGGAGGCGTGGCGCGGCAAAAGAGGCCCGCGCAATGCCATCGGTGTCAACAACTCCGGCACTCCTCCCACAACTGCCACCGGCCTATAGCCTGTGTGCGGTGTGGGGGAAATCACCCGGCCAGGGAGTGCTAACGACCCCGGGAGGAACCGCCGATGTGTGCCAACTGCAGCGGCGCGCAAACGGCCAACAACACCAGCTGCCCGGTGTTTCGTAAGGAGATACAAAACCGCCAGGCGGGCATCACTGCGCACACAGCTACAACCGCGAGTGCACACCTCGCTACCGCCGCCGCAATGGAGACTCACGGCTCGCTCATGGCTGCTGCCAACCAGCCACAGCGGCTGGGCCGACACTGTAGCAAGCGCGGCAAGCGCGCTCAAGCGTGGCGAAACGCGTCGCCCACTGCGCCACCTGCTGAACCCCCCTAACCGCGTCGCAACCCACCAGCACAACGCCCAAGCCCACCGTGGTCGCCGCCTCCGCAGGGGGAACGAAGGCGAAGTGTCGCTGAACCCAAGATTGGCCAAAGTCATCAGCACACTGAACCAGGTGCTGATGGCCATCCAGGATCAGCGTGATCCAATCACGCTGATCCTGGGTTGCATCACGGAGCTTTGCACGGCTTGTGACTGAGCCCGTCTATCCGGACCTGACTGCTTCCTCGCCGCTGGCTGATGGGCGCTCGCCGGTACACTACCGGTGGGCTCGACCTCGCTGAGCGGCGGGCGCAATTCAGTCTCGCCCAGACTCATTCGACTATAGTAACTAGATGCTTTCGCGTCTAGGTCGTTCTTTTCGATTGAGGGATTGCGATAGCAATCGTACCCTAAACCTATCGTACCTAAATTAGGCCTAAATCTCTTAACTATGGTTAATAGATGTAAAAGAGAGGCTTTTGAGGGTTCTCTATTCGAAGAATAAACATCCTAAGAAATGAAGTAATTTTTCTACGCTACCATTACTCGTTGTGCAACAAATGTCTGACTTTGGTGGCGACGAGGATACAACTACGCCGAAATGTAGGTACCTTCTTGCGTCTGTAACAAGGTCACCTACCTGTTTCAATTCGACTATTGTAGAGACTCGATTAACCAGACTAATAAATACTAATGAGTTGTTAGATATTTTTACTTCAAGTACCTATATATTAATATACCTATACTAGCTGACCCAGCGAACTTCATACCGCCAACTTCATATTTAGGGGTGGGTGACCCTTATCATTTAGGGGTACGAAAAATAGATGTTGGCCGATTCTCAGACCTACCCGATATGCACACAAAATTTCATAAAAATCGGTCCATCCGTTTCAGAGGAGTTTGGTAACAAACAACGCGACATGATAAGAATTTTATATATTAGAAGATTATAAAGTACAACTCACAGGTTTTTCCAGAATTACTTCAATACTTCAATACTATAATAAAATCAACCACAAAAATTTAAATGCATAGTGAAAGTTAATGTTTTTATTTTTGTTACAAAAAAGTCTTTCTCCAGGTCCTCAACTATACCCATGCAAAATATCACGTCGATCCGTAGCTCTTTTGCGGCGTGATTGAAGGACACACCAACAAACACACTTTCGCATTTATAATATTAGTATGAAGTATGATTTGAGTATTTGTTGTTCAACTACAGGATATAACTGAAATTATACTCAAGTTACAGATTTAAATGTTCTTTAACCGTTTTTGAGATAGAGCCTCAAAATCAATATCCACTTTGTCTGTCCCTCCATTTCGTCAATTTTCGAGGGAAAAATTAAAAAAAAAATTTTTTTGTACTCTGTTTTCTGATTCAAATTACCTTTAAAAAGATACCCCACAAACTTAAATTTGAAGTAATTACATTCACTAATTCAGAAGCTATAAGGCTCTGAAAGATTGACGGACGGATGGACAGACGGACAGACGGACAAGTGTAAATTCACGCAAGTAGACTCGCTTCGCTCGGTCGTGGCTCGGTCAAAAAGTTCATGGTGTTAAATCTTGCACGATGGTACGGAACACTTTTTGTGCGATTCCGAGTCACACTTGGCCGGTTTTTCCACTTAAGTTTTGAGATTACAAACGGATCTTACTCTATGGCTTTATACGGATATCCTCCACTACAGCCAAAATCTGAACTATCACAATCCACCAGTTGCTGTTCAGACAGTTCTTGAAGGTTATCAGTTTTGATAGCGTTTATACTTTCTACGTTACCTGAAACACCGTAAACAAAATTTAAAGCCTTATTTATTATATATAATTTTATCAATCTTAATATAATATATATTATACTAGCTGATGCCCGCGACTTCGTCCGCATGGATTTAGTTTTTAAAAATCCCGCGGGAACTCTTTCATTATCCGAGATAAAAAGTAGCTCTCCCGGTCTGAGGAACCACTACTACATCCATTACTATACCCATGCAAAAAATCGCATCAATCCGCTGTTCTGTTGCGACGTGATTGAAGGACAAACCAACAAACAAACACACTTTCGCATTTATAATATCAGTAATGGTTTATTATAACACTTTTTATAATTATCAATTTTTTTACCATACTTAACCAAAGACAAAATTACATTTAGCTGTCATTTACTGTTTGTTATTCCACTGTCATTTGCGTTTTGTTATTCCATGTCAGATGCGTTTTTGTTATACCACGTTTTTTAGTGACTTGACGGAAACGCGGTCGAACGGGATAAAAAGTATCCTATGTCCGTCTCCTGGTTCTAAGCTACCTCTCCACCAATTTTCAGCCAAATCGGTTCATCCGTTCTTGAGTTATAAATAGTGTAACTAACACCACTTTCTTTTATATATATAGATAATTATATTAAGAGCGGGGAGCCGGTAACACTAAGGCTGGAAACATATCTGTGCGCATCGATTCGCATTTTGTCCATACAAAATTGTCATTTTTCATAAAGTCGTGTACGCGTACACGACTATATGTAAAATGACAGACATTCAGACAAAACTTTCATCCCCTAGTCTATGCATTTGGGAGAAGAAATTTCAAAAACTGTGAAACTAGTACTTCTTTTTAATTTATGCCCAAATACTTACCGAGTTTCATGATGGTCCCACGGGAGTTTGTATTTCGTACAAACTTTAACACCCCTTCTTAATTATTTCTTAATTCACCCCTTAATTCTTTCTTAGTGCTCGCCTAGGTCATAAAAACCTACCGTCAAAATTTCAAGTATCTAACTTCAGTGATTTAGGCTGTGCGTTGATAGATTGGTCAGTCAATCAGTCAGCCAGTTAGGACAAGTCTTTTTATAAGTAAGAAAGTATAGATTAGTGCTCACATGAGATTAAGGGCAGTCATTAGTTTTCTAATAAGAGAACACATTCTTACCAACAGTACTAAAAGCCCAACAAGATCCGCATTGTTCTTGATCTTTGACTCGAGTGACAACGTTCTTATCACGCCAGTCAAAACTTTGTGGTGCATACGACATATTTTTGATCTCTGGAGTAGAAGCACTGCAACCTCCAAAGTATTCAGAGGGCGCTTTAAGACACTTATGCATTGCTTGGAATTCTTGGCGTGTCAAGTCGGTGAACTGGTTTACACCTGGAAAAAATTGAAATCTATAGAAATAAATGTGTCAGCGTCATTGACTTCACATACGAACGAGTTTATACTGAGTCTGGACCGGCTCTTGCACACCAGCAAAATGGCTTCGACTCGTTGTGTTGCAACAGCTTCTTACAAGCACCGACTTGCGGAGGGACAATGAACTGTCTCTAGGAGGCTGCTGAGCGATGGCTGTCATTTGATTGTTGGGGAAACCGTGAACATTGTTGTGCGGACGAGCTCTTCTGTAGCTATTTACTTCAATGGTCAGCGTGTTGTGAGTTTTCTATTTGCATGTTGATTCTCTAAACGTCCTTGAAAATTCAAATAAAATCGAATACGCATCATCGAGCGGTGATAGCCCAGTGGTTAGGACTTCAGCCTAACTTTCGATGGTCCGGGTTCGAATCTCAGGCATGCACCTCCATTCAGCTATACTTTAAACACGGTGACGAAACCTCACTTGGGTCATGGGACACATGGTATGAAGAACAGTTGGGCGGTGGGAATTGGTGACCCCGCACCGAGAAACGCAGCGTTGGTAGACCCCCTCACTGGGTGATCAGAAGATCTCAGACGGGTCGCACCACCGGTGGCTGCAGGTGTCACGGGATTCTGTGACGATCATTCCAAGATACCTATTATAGACGTTATTGGTTGAGATGATGATGATGATCATGATGAGACTCCATAATGTTCTCAAAAGTGTGTGAAGGAGACGAAAAAGAAGGGGCTCTGTCACGAAATTAATTTTTAAAAATATTTTTAAGCATGATAGTTGTACTTACCAAACCCAGTGTGTTCATATTTAGCGTTCAATTGGTTAATTTGTTCTAAATTCTCCAAAAATATCTGATATCTCATGGCTTTTTCCTCATCGCTACTATAAACCTTGTTATGGGTATCAATAAAATCTTCGAAATATTGTGGCCCCTCGCTTAGACTATAAGGAAGAACTTTCTTGGCTGAAACAACAGCAGCTACATACAATAGAATTAAAACAATCATTTTATGATCAATCGAAGTTAAAGATTCACTTTAAATTTTAAGATTTTCAATTTTATATTTATATTTTTTTATACTAGCTGCTAAGACTTATTTTCTTAACGATTTTTGCACTTCTTACAATATTACCAGGCTTTTTATATTTATATTCGTCGTCAGTATTTATTTTATTATTTGCATTCTAAAATCTTTAGCATTGATCACATTGTTATATGTTAGGTAAAAGGAATTAGAAATTGTCTTCTATCTAAGTTATTTGAGAAATTTAAATATTTGTGTCAATTCATTATTTCATGTTAGTTTATTTATCAGTTTTTCTGTTATGTTGTCTATTAATATTTAGTATGTATAAAAAAGTTAAGTTACCAGTTTTTCGTCAATAATTTTTCCCTTACGTTCTACGGCAAAAGTATTTCCATACTTTTTTTGTAGAACGTTTAATTTCCTACAAGTTTGATGACATAAAAATTTTTGTTTATCAATTCATTTCCGAGATATGGCGCTTAGAAATATTTGAAAATTCGATAAAAAAAATGCGACAATAAACGCAGAAGTCCACCTTATTTCTACTGTTATTCCCGTATTATGATGAAATGTTGTAATTATAGTACCTAACTATTGGTACCTAATTATGGTAACTATGCAGTACAGTACCCGGCGATAAATATTGCACATCGGCCTTTGGAATAAAACGCTATTCTATTCTATTCACAGTTCGACTGCATTTTTTTTATATAAGTTACGTGATGTGCTCGCCGATTGTGAAGAGATTTCAGTAATTACTACGTGAATTTCTGGCTAGCTTTCCTTCCTAGAATAGAAATAGCGTTTTATTCCAAAGGCCGATGTGCAATATATATCGCCGGGTACTGTACTTTATTTGACACGGTTCCTTTTCAAAATTTGTTTTATAGAATAATATTTTCATTCCGACAAATTATTCGGAGAAAAAACATGAAGAGAGATGTTGATCAAGGGTTTGGAAGATGGGTGAGGAGCACAACCAGGGCATTAGAGATAGGTGGGGACATCTCAAACAAAAAATAGTCGAAACCTCATCAAATTGGCAGTGAGCTGAAAATAAACTCAAAAATGGCGGGTTCAAGATGGCGGCCATACCAATTCCATCTGTGTCTATCTTGGAGAATATAAGAAATTCTAATTAATGAGCTGAAAACCGCGGTCCGCTTTAGCGGGTCGCGCATCCACGCGCCCTACTAGTTATTATTATTATTGATTATTGATTTGATATTTTCTTCTTCTTCTTTGTCAACCGATAGACATCCACTGCTGGACAAAGGTCTCTTGCATGCACTCCAGCACCTTGGGACCCTTGGCGACCATCATCTCTTCGAACTATGTGCCCCGCCATTTCCACTGCAGTTTCGCGACTTGCTGAGCTATGTTGGTGACTTTGGTTCACCTACGGATCTTCTCAGTTCTGATTCGATCCCGCAGGGACACTCCGAGCATAGCTCTCTCCATCGCCTGCTGAGCGATCCTGAGCCTACTTATGAGGCCCTTAGTTAGCGACCATGTCTCGGATCCGTATGTCATCACTGGCAAGACGTACTGTTCGAAGACTTTAGTCTTTTGGCACTGAGGAATTTAGGACAAGAAGACATCTCGGAGCTTCCCGAACGCTGCCCAGCTGAGTTGGATTCGGCAGTTAATCTCTTTCTTGAAATTGGACCTATCTAGCTGGACAGTGTGTCCGAGGTATACTTCTCCACAATTTCGAGTGCAGAGTTCTCAACGATTACTGGGTGGAGCGGAGAATTAGCATTGCACATGATTTTCGTCTTGCTCATGTTCATTTTCAGGCCCAGCCGTTGAGAAACCCTGCTGAAATCGTTGAGTATTGTTTTGATGTCTCTCAGAGTCTCTGCCATGACTATTATGTCATCGGCAAATCGCAGGTGAGTGATGTACTCGCCGTTTATGTTGATACCATGTCCGTTCCAATCCAGAAGCTTAAAGACGTCCTCCAACGCAGTGGTAAAGAGTTTCGGGGAGATTACGTCTCCCTGGCGCACTCCACGCTGCAAGTGGATTGGCCTCGTAGTCTGGTCCTGTATACTTACTGATCTAGTGGCGTTTTTATACAAGCACTTCAACACTAATTGGATATACCGGTAGTCCATCCGGCATCTCTGTATCGACCTCAGCACAGCCCAAGTTTCCACCAAATCGAAGGCTTTCTCATAGTTCACAAACGCTAAGCAAAGGGGCCGGTTAATACTCTCCCGTCTTGTGTATAATCCGCCGCAGGGTATGAATGTGATCTATGGCGCCAAAGCCTTTTTGATATCCGGCTAGTCCGGGAGGCTGGAAGTCGTCAAACCTACGAGCGAGACGATTTGTATGACTCTCCGGAACAACAATTTGATATTATAAAAATAGGTAATTTAGTATACTGAGACTGCCAACTGTTTTTTTAAAGATCAACTGAAGTTGACTAATGCCCTTCTATTCCCTCCAAATAAGCGAAAAGTTTGTCCTGGAAGTGAATACCAATAATGCAAAGGGCGGGATTCAAACGAGTGACCTTTTATTATTCAGTCCGCCTTTAACCGTTGGGCTATTGAGTCTTCAAAACGACCAATGAGGTAGTACCAGCATATAAGAGTCGAAAAGAATAAAAGTCAATTATTAAATTGAATTCTATACTATCGAACAAGCAAAAAAGCCACAATGGATCTTGCGTAAGCGCGTTAATAATGGCATCCACACAGTTATTACAAGCCATGTCTTGAGATCTGTTCGTCTTATTATAGAGCTTTAGAGTCCATTCAGTTTTATCCTAATCATCTTGTCTCTTCTAGAATCCAAGGCTATTACCCCTCAGTCCACTGTCATCCTTATCATCGTCAACTACCTATCCATGGCTCACTACTGAGCGCAGGTTTCCTTTCAGAGAAGGGCAATAGTCAACCACGCTGACCCCATGCAAATTGGCAGAATTCCAACACCTTCGAGATCATTATGGAGAACTCTGAGACATGCCAGCCGCCAGGTTTCCTCGCGATGTTTTCATTCGCCTTTGAAGCATGTGACATTAATTGCTTAAACGCGAAAAGTCAGGTGAGTTGCCGGGATCGAACCGCAGTCCTAACTCCATCTGAGTATTACAAACCAAATACCATGCAGATTTTCCTAGCGTGCTTTCTTTTTATTGCATCCTGATTGTTAACATGGCTTTAGCACATAATTTTTTTTAGGAATGTCATGTATCTTATCAAGTTATTCTTCGTTTGCGAATTGGACTAATGTTGCACATATTATTTAAATATGTAGAGCTATTTTATGCGAATTCGACTTCATTGTATTTTCAGAAACTCCAATTAAAGCTGCATATTTCTGTATTTCTTATTAAAAAGATGAAATGAATCTTACAAGGAGCCAAAGATGGAAAAATAAAAATTAAAAAAAAATTAAGTGACACTCGGGGACTGCCGCGGTAAAGCTATTGCATAGCATTTTTTATCAACTTATGCAATTTTAATAGGTATTTATGCAATATTTTTTTTTTGCATAGTGAAAATTATGCAAAAAAAAAAATTAAAAAACAAACAAACAAGAAAAGCGAACTGTCACTACTTCGCGAGTGAGATTCGAACCTGCGACATCATACACCATACCATACACCACACCACTGCGCCAGCGGAGCTACTTGAGAACCTCTAAAATGTTGAACGCTTACTGAACGACGGTGTTAGGTTTTTTTCGTTACGGAATTTCTTGATTCGGTCGCCGCGCTCAAACTGTTTGTCCTAGTTCAAAGCCCGCGATAAAAGCTATGCAATTGCTTAAATATAACAAAAAATCGGCCAAGTGCGAGTCGGGCCTCGCTCTTTTAGGGTTCCGTTAAAAAAATTAAATAAAAATATTTCCATGTACCCATGGAAATATTTTAATTTAATTTTTTTAATTTAATTTAATTTTTATTATTTGTTGTTATAGCGGTAATAGAAATACATAATATGTGAAAATTTCATCTGTCTATCTATTACGGTTTACGAGATACAGCCCGCTGACAGACGGACGGACGGACGGACGGACGGACGGACGGACGGGCGGACAGCGTAGGCTTAGTAATAGGGTCCCATTGGTACCCTTTGGGTACGGAACCCTAAAAAGTAGCGAAGAAAAGTATAACTCATCAAAAAAATAACTAAGTTCTCTTGCATCATTTTGAGAGCGAATAAAATGCATAAAACTCTTTATTCAGTTTTTCCTCGGCACACATTAAATCCTCTACAGGAGAAATGCAGTTCGGAAAAATTTATTAAAATCAGTTATATTATTTTGCGTTTAACGATTGCAATATAAAGGTACTTTTAAAATTGTATATAATTGTAATAAGTAAGTAGGATTCAATTGCCCAGTTTTCAGGCAACATTCAATATCTATACGGCTACGATAGTCGATAGTCCAATCATGTCTATGGTCTCGTCTTTGTACTATTGAGCGACCGACAAGAAGGATAACGCCCAGAGAAATTAACATTGCTCAATAGTTAATTAAAATGGCACGCCCTTAGAAACTAAGGAGTTTTTGCATAATTATATTTATACATGCTGGCTTCCAGGCACTAGTATGCAAGTTTGCCTTCGTCAAACAAACAGTGACGATTTAAAATCCGGAAATGGTTCAGAAATTCTGAATAGAGTACTCGGAATTCGGAGCAATTAAGTTCAAGATAATGAGTAAAATAGCTTTTTCACCTCTCTATAGTGATCAAGCGAGTACCTATAATGTATTAAATTTGTTTTGTGGGTGGATGCTGCAGTTCGGAATAGGTTGAAGTAAATATATCCCAGAATCATCATCCTCATCATCATTAGCAACCTATCAACGGCTCACTGCTGAGCGCAGATTTCCTTTATGAGAAGGCCAATGGTCAACTATACTGGCCCATTGGAAATTGGCAGAATTCCCACACCAAAAACACTATGGAGAATTCTCAGGCGTGCCAGGTTTCATCACGATGTTTTCATTCACTGTTGAAGCATGTGACATTAATTGCCTAGACTTACATACCTATAAGTCCAGAAAGTTAGTGGTGCCTGGATCGAACCCGCTACCACAAATTCCAGACCGCAGTCCTAACTCTTAATCACCAGGCTATCACTGTTCTATCTCAAAATAATTAACAAAATATTATTATGCAGATTTTCCTCACATGTTTCATTTTTAATGCGTATTGTTTACTGAATTGTTAACATGTTGTTTTAGCAAATAATTTTTTATAGGAATGTCATTAATCTTATCAAGTTATTCCATGCTTGCAAATCTATTGTTGTCGAAACTGTTGCACATATCTAGACATGTACTCCACATAAATTTTTCCATACAAATATATGCCATCATATAATTTGTATTGAATTGTTTGTGACGACCCTGCATTTCTAAGAGTCTTCCTGCATAAAGACCGTACCTACTTAATTGAATTTTAAATTACTTAATAATATTGTTTTATTTTCAATCTAGTTTTAATCTATATTAGTAGAGTTTTATTGGTTTAAAATATCAAGATCGAGTTCAGAATTTCCACTGTACATAACTAAATTAATCTTAGGATTACGTATTTTGTAAGACTAGATCTGCACCAGTGAGTTACCCCACTGTAATAAAATTTTATTTCTTAATTTTAGTAAGGTACATCGGAACATTTTTGGGGGCAAATTGCTCAACTCTACAAAATAATTGGAGACTTCAATGACAGTGTTTATCGCTTGTTAACCCCGACAAAGAGGGGTTTTATGAATTTGAACTATGTATATGTCGCAGTAAGATAGTTGAAGCCGTGTTATAGCTATATGCCGAAAGATATCTATACGAAAGCGATTAATAGCTATCTTACTAGGAATATAGCTATAATACGAACGCGATCTAGTAATATAGCTATCTGACTAGACTTATCTAGTAAAATAGTTATAGAAAGTTAGAGTTTTTAAGCCCCGATAAAAAAGGAGGCATGTTTTGATGCGATGTTTCCTGTTTGAAAGCTGACGTGATCGAGATCGATCTTAGTTATAATTTATGAAGGCGTTCAGGCGTTTGCAGATCATTAGCTCACGCAATTCCCAAGCACCTGATCACCGAATCTTGCCTAACAAGTACTATGTTTGCCAAAATCTAAAGTTAGGTTAGGTTGGGGTTTGACATGAACAGTCAGGTGGCACTTAGGTTACAATTGGTCAATATACCTAAGTTAAGTAGGTATGCACGCATATCTGATTATACCAAATGGAACCTAAGTGCCCGGCCTGCGGCCGGGAACCTGACTATTTATGTTAAGCCCCAACCTAACTTTAGATTTTGGCAAACATAGTACCTACTTCTATAGGTAACCATTTTACTAGATTAGTCTATTAGATCGCGTTCGTATTATAGCTATATTCCTAGGAAGATAGCTATGAATCTCTTTCGTATACTTAGCTATGTTCCGGCATATAGCTATAAGCCTAGGTTTATAGCTATAGCACGGCTTCAGCTATCTTACTGCGACATATATGTGTGTCTGTGCATCTGTGCATCTTCGCATCTGTGTATCTGTGTGTCAGTCTCTTCCCCCGTAGCCCCCTAATAGACCGATTTTGTTGCAGTTTTTTCTGCGTCAAAGCTTATCTGAGATCTGCTCAGGCTTTTGAAGATCATCAGCTCATCTCCTAATTGATTAAAGAGTCTTACAAACCTTTAGTGTAATATAGTGTGTTTGGGCTCATTACAATTGCAATGGTCTCAATGAGTATGTGTTAGATGATGATCGAGGATCGAGGAGGAGGATCTGATGATGGAGCAGAAAGTTAGGTAACAGGTATATCGTACAAACATACCGGCCATAGATTCACATGTCAGGGTGTTTTTAATTTACATTTGAATATTGTAAAGATATTTTGGCAGATGTTCAATACAAAAACTGTGAGAGCGCCCAATTAAATTTCTTGGTTAAATGTCTAAAACTAAGTAAGCATTAAGTAAGGATACACATTAAATACATGCTTGCATAATTGTGGAATATTTATTTGCTTAACTCTAGGTCAGAAATCGTTACCATTAAAAGAATCAGTAAGAATATGTTTGAAGTTCACTAAGACATCTGTGAATAATATGGTTTGTGTACAATTCGTTGGATCTTTCTTATAAATTGGTACCGGTCAATTAATCACAGCCGTCACTGGTGAGCTACCGGTAATGCCGAGACAGTTCACTCCTCTCTGCATCCTGAAGTATCCCTGTTCTCCCCAATTTTCGCCCCAGGAGTTCTTCACCAGCCAGTATTGGAGTCCGCTAGCGCTATCTGCATAAATTAATTGATTTAAAACATGTGATGGTTGTTAACCACATAATCAAACAAAATAAATCAAATAGGTACAAGAGAAACAGATCAAAATGTTTTTTAAAGATAAAGCTGAACTTGACTAATATTCTCCTCTCCCCTCCAAATAAGGGGAAAGCTTGACATATTTTTATTCCATGACAAGTTATCTCTTGACTGCGATCTCGCCTCTAGTGGTGAATGACCTTAGTATATGACGATCCAGTCTAACGTGGTAGCGGGCTAACTTGGAAGGTGTATGGCAGTCTAATTTTTTTAACCCCAACAACAAACCATAAAAACTAACACAACAGCCCTCTTTTTATAAACAAAAATAGGGGTGTTATAAGTTTGACATAATATACCATAAATACAATACAATACAATACAATAGTTTGACATATATAGGTACCTACGTACCTGTATATCTGTGTGTCTGTGTGTTCCTTTGTAGCTCCCCAACGAAGGGATCGATTTTGAAGCGGTTTTTTCCGTTTGAAAGCTGATGTGATCGAGATGGATTTTAGCAATAATGAAGATCTGTTGAGGCGTTTAAAGATCATCAGCTTCTTTCTTACTTGATTAAAAGGTCTTACAAACTTCCACAGGTGCGATTGATTTGAAATTTAGTGTACTGTTACTTCAGATTATTTCCAAGACATGCAGCTAACCTTGAGCTGATGCTGCACCATCAAGTATTAATAGATCATAGCTAGGTATATGAGCATGACGTGTTTTCACTCCTGTCGGCAGTCTCAATGATTACGCATGTTTTCGTTTTTTGAGATAAAGATACAGAATTGTAGAACACTCACCTACTCCGTAGCCAACAAGGAGAACGGCGTGGTCAAGCTGTGAATATTGGCACTGGTCGCCTGTCAGTACTCCGCCCTGGTAGGCTTTTATCTTAGCCGAGTAGATCCCTAAAAATTAAGCATAGGTACGGTACATTTTTTTCACTAAGTTTACGTCGAAAATACAAGAAGTGCACACGCCAACTAAGAATAAAACACCTACAATTATATTATTATCATTTTTTATCATAGGATAGGGATAATATTACTAGGAGTATTTCTCCCGCGAGAACGCTCTGTTTTCCGGGATAAATACTCCTAGTAACATTATAACTGCGGAAGGATGATTTTTTGTTGGTTTATCATTCATCACGCAGTACCTTACAGAGCAATGGATTGACGTGATTTTTTGCAAGGCCATACCTAGTCGAGGACTTGGAGAGTGACATATTAGGCTACTTTTATCCCAGAAAATCCAACAATTCATCTGGGATTTTTAAAAACGAAATCTTTGTTCTTATATTATTATAAAGGCTAAAGTTTGTGTGCGTGTGTGTGTGTGTGTGTATGTTTCATAGTCTTTCACGCAAAAACTATGGACGGATTTGGCTGAAATTTGGAATGGAGATAGAATTTACCCTGGAATAATACAAAGGCTACATTTTATCCCGGAAAATTAAAGGGTTCCCGCGGGAATCACAAAACCTTAATACACGCTGACGAAGTCGCGGGCATCAGCTAGTAATAAAATATTAGTGATAGTAAGAACAAACTTAAATTACCAATAGAGAGTGGTCCAATCGCAACCAACTGATCGGGTAATTCCTGCTCATCATTGGTCACAGTCTGGCAGCCCGACACGTGGACCACTACGTCTCCTTCTTGATAATTGCATTCCTCGGTCACACCTGTATAAGGATAGCTGTCGGATGACATAGCGCCTTTTTGTATAAAATACCTAAAAAAAAATACATAGTAATGATACAGAATATTGTTCTCAAAGGTGAGTGAAGTCCGCCAATTATTGGATGAGGTTTCGATAATTTTTTGTTTTCGAACAGCCCCCACCTATCTTTAATACCCTGGCCGTGCTCTTCACGCATCTTCCAAACCCTCGATCATCATTTCTCATCATTTGTCAGAATGAGAATTCTTCCAAAAACAAATTTTGAAAAGGAACCCAATCAAAGTCTTGCATGGTTCCCAACTTATTCCATATTCGACATAATATTATATTATTTACTTATTTACGTACTTACTTATACTTATTTATATTTTATTGTATTATATTATTATTTTGTATAGATCAAGGGTGTAAAATAAAAATTTAAGTCCGAGTCGCACTTGGTCGGTTTTCCCACTATAACTGTAATTTTGTGATAACAAACGGAACTTACTCTATGCCCGTAGCCGGAAAGCCTCCCTGCGCACAGCCTGCAGTACTAGCACAATCCACCAGTTGCTGTTCAGACAGTTCTTGTAGGTTATTAGTTTTGATAGCGTTTATACTTTCTACGTTACCTGAAAAACCGTAAACAAAATGTTACCCTCATGATCGGGGAGCTGGTAACACTAAAACTGCAGTTACACGAATTTTCAAATTTTTTTATAAATTAATTGTGTATAGTCATAGGTAATTAGAAGTGAGAAGATCCGTAGGAAACCAAAGTCACAGACATAGCTCAGAGAGTCGCGAAACTGAAGTATAAATGGGCGGGGCACATAGCTTGAAGAGCTGGTGGTCGTTGCGGTCCCAAGGTGCTGGAGTGGCGACCCCGCACCGGGAAGTGCAGTGTTGGGAGACCTCCCACTAGGTGCACCGACGACATCAAATGAGTCGCAGGGAGCCACTGGATTCAGGCGGCGCAAGACCGAAGCATGTGGAAGTCCATGCAGGAGACATTTGTCCAGCCGTGAACGTCTATAGGTAGATGAAGAAGAAGAAGTCATAAAAATAAAATAATATAAGCTTGGTGTAGGATGTGTCCTGGTATATATTTTTTTTAATGAACAATAATATTTTTGCAATCACTTACACGGAAATTAGTAATAAGTTGATCGTTTTATTGATTTGTATTAGTGCCTAGTGCTCGCCTAGGTCATAAAAGGAACCTTACTATCAAAAATTTTAAGCTTCTTACTTCAGAGGTTTAGGCTGTGCGTTGATAGATCAGTCGGTCAAGTCTTTTTATAAGTTTAGCTTAGTGCTATCCACGCGAAGCCGGGGCAGGTTGGTACTAGTTTTCTTGTAAAAGAATACCATTCTTACCAACAGCACTAAAAGCCCAACAAGAGTTGCAAGATTCTTGATCTTTGACTCGAGTGACAACGTTCTTATCACGCCAGTCAAAACTTTGTGGTGCATACGACATATTTTTAATCTCTGGAGCAGAAGAACTGCAACCCCCAAAGTATTCAGAGGGCGGTTTAAGACAATTATGCATTGCTTGGAATTCATGGAGTGTCAAGTCGGTGAACTGGTTTACACCTGGAAAAAATTAAAACTATAGAAATAAGTGTGTCAGCGTCATTGACTTACACATACGAAGGAGTTTATACTGTGTCTGGACCGGCCCTTGCACACCAGTAAAATGGCATCGACTCGTTTTGTTTCGACAGCATCTTACAAGCACCGACTTGCGGAGCGACAATGAACTATCTCTAGGAGGGTGCTGAGCGATGGCTGTCATTTGACTGTTGAGCAGAACCATGAACATTTTTGTGCGGACGAGCTCTTCTATAGCTATTTCTTCAATGGTAAGCGTGTTGTGAGTTTTCTATTTACATATAGATTCTGCAAACATCCTTGAAAATTCAAATAAAATCGAATAAGTTAACACATCACCGAGCGGTGATAGGCTACTGGTTAGGACTTCAGCCTAAGTTTCGAGGGTCCGGATTCGAATCTCAGTTATGCACCTCCATTCAGCTATAGATACTCTAAACACCGTGACGAAACCTGACATGGATCATGGGACACATGGCATGAAGAACAGTTGGGCGGTGGGATAGCAAGGTCCTACCTATCCTACCTATGTCCAGCAGTAGGTAGACGCTATTGGTTGAGATGATGGTGATGATGAGGTTTGCATGCCTGACTTCATAATGTTCTCAAAAGTGTGTGAAGGAGATCCGTACCCAGTAGTTGGCCGGCAATGAATTAAGAAGAAGAAGGGACTCTTGTCATTAAATGATTTTTCAAAACATTTTTCAAGCATGATCAGTTTTACTCACCAAACTCAGTGTGTTCATATTTAGCGTTCAACTGGTTAATTTGTTCTAAATTCTCCAAAAATATCTGATATCTCATGGCTTTTTCCTCATCGCTACCATAAAACTTGTTATGGGTATCAATAAAATCTTCGAAATATTGTGGCCCCTCGCTCAGACTATAAGGAAGGACTTTCTTGGCTGAAACAACAGCAGCTACGTACAATAGAATTAAAACAATCATTTTATGATCAATCGAAGTTAAAGATTCACTTTAAATTTTAATATTTGCAATTTAATATATTTTATATTTTTATAATAGCTGCTAAGACTTATTTTCTTAACGATTTTTGCACTTCTTACAATATTACAAGGCTTTTTATATTTATATTCGTCGTCAGTATTTATTTTATTATTTGCATTCTAAAATGTTTAGCATTGATCACATTGTTATGTGTTAGGTAAAAGGAATTAGAAATTGTCTTGTATCTAAGTCATTTGAGAAATTTAAATATTTGTGTCAAATCATTATTTCATGTTATAATTTATTTATCAGTATTTCTGTTATGTTGTCTATTAATATTTAGTATGTATAAAAATTCCACAATGACTTTTCTATTAATTGTAAAGGAAATTAAAAAATTATAAAGACTATGTATTTTGTTAATGATTTTATTTTCCTTGTCGTAGATAAAATCTTGTATGCAACTGTACGTCATTAGTCATTTTAATTCAGTTTAGTATCAAAAAACAGCACTCGAATTAAAATGACTCTCATTACGATGCAGTTGCATAAATAAATAGCTATTATTATCGATTAGGCAAAATTAAATGTGCGGCAACGCATCATAAAACGGATGACAATTCTTAGGTAGAAATAATTGCTGATGATGGTTGCATTTTGTTGACGAAATTGGTAGCGGACTTTCATGTAATTGTGAGTAAGCCACAGGAGTACTATAGGAGTGTACATTGAGCTAATTATTAGAAATTCCAACAATAGAAAAAGTGGGGTTTGGTGGAAAAAGGTCGGAAGTACTTCTGTAGGTACAGCAAAAGTATTTCTATACTTTTTTATAGAGGCTTAAATTTCCTACAATTGTGACTATAAAACATGTTTGTATGTTAATTCATTACCGAGATATGGCTCTTGAAAAAATAGTCCAATCGACAGGTGGGAAAAAGTGGGGATAGGTGGAAAAAGGTCGGAAGTCAATGAAACTCTCAAGTTTTGCACTTCGAGGACCCTGTGCTAAAAGAGGAGGGTGGGAGGAAAGCTGCAAAATTTTCGACTTTCCTCCGGGTTTTCTTCAATAACTTTTTCCCTTACGTTCTACGGCAAAAGCATTTCTATACTTTTTTTTGTAGAACATTTAATTTCCTACAAGTTTGATAGCACAAAAATTTCTTTTTGGCAGAATTCCAACACCTTCGAGAACATTATGGAGAACAGCTCTCAGACGTGCCAACCGCCAGGTATACTCACGATGTTTTCATTCACCGTTGAAGCATGTGACATTTATCTCTTAAACGCACATAGCGCCGAAAAGTCAGGTGCGTTGCCGGGATCGAACCGCTACCCCTCGAATAGGACACTGCATCCTAACTCCATCTGAGTATTACAAACCAAATAGCATGCAGATATTCCTAGCGTGCTTTCTTTTTATTGCATCCTGATTGTTATATTGTTTTAGCACATCATTTTTTTTAGTAATTTCATGAATCTTATCAAATTATTCCTTGTTTGCGAATCGGACTTATGTTGCACATAATATTATTTAGATAGTATGTAGAGCTATTTTGGAACGAAGTTCCTTATGGGGCGTTGCGGAGGGGTACCCTAGCCGACAAAAAACGTCCGTAACGTTAAATAAAAGCGTAAGGTTTCTTCGTCGCAGTCCTTGTTGTCTTCGTTTATATCAATGCTTCGATGGTGCAGCGGTAAAAAGAAGAACTATCTACTCCTCTACTACTACTATCGGTTCAGAGGTTCGAATCCTGACTTCAAATAATTATTATTTATTTTATTTTTATTATTAATTTATTATTATTTATAATTTTATAATTTATAATATTTGGTAAAAAATTAAAAACAAATTTCACTTGTTATTATATATTTTTATAAATCATTGTAAACAAAATAAAGGTGTAATGATAATTTTGTAAAGTAGATTTTTTGAATTTTATTGATAAAAAAAAATCATGATAAAAAATGTATACCCGAATAATTATTTTCTTTATTAGAGGTGAATAGAACTGGAAATTAATATTTTTATAATAAGTGTCCCACGATACCACACGACTTTTTTTTATGGCATATAACGTCTCTGTAGAGTTTTTGTGTACTTTTTTCGAAATCGACTTTATTGTATTTTTAGAAACTCCTCATAAAACTCATATAACTCTCCACTATATAAGTACTCATCAAAAAATAACTAAGTTCTCTCATGCATCACTTTGTGAGCGAATAAGCGAGCGATCAAATCAGTTCTATGTAATAAATTGCTTTTTCAAATTGTCTTGAAGTTTCTTTCAAATAGCCCAAAGACCGGTCGAGAACTGATGCTAAACCTAAGAATTGTCCCTCGCCCTTCACAAACCCCTTGAATCTCGGTCACTCCGAAATGTATTTAATTAAAAATTAATTATTGTTTAAAATAATTTATAAAAAATATTGTTTACTAACTAAGGGCCTCATAAGTAGGCTCAGGACCGCTCAGCGGGCGATGGAGAGAGCTATGCTCGGAGTGCCCCTGTGGGATCGAATCAGAAATGCGGAGATCCGTAGGAGAACCAAAGTCACCGAAATAGCTCAGCGACTCGCGAAACTGAAGTGGAAATGGGCGGAGCAGAGCTCGAGTTCAAAGAGCTGAAGGTCGTTGGGGTCCCAAGGTGCTGGAGTGGCGGCCCCGCACCGAGAAGCGCAATGTTGGCAGACCCCCCACCTGGTGGACCGTCGACATCAAACGAGTCGCAATGAGGCGCTGGATCCAGGCGGCGCAAGACCAAGGCCTGTGGAAGTCCATGCAAGAGACCTTTGTCCAGCAGTGGACGTCTATCGGTTGATAAAGAAGAAGAAGAATTATTGCTTTATTTTTAATCTAGTTTTAACTTATATTCATCATCATAATCATTAGCAACCCATCAACGGCTCACTACTGATGAGCTCATGTCTCCTCTCAGAGAAGGGTTATAGCCCATTGTCCATACCGCTGGCCCAATGCAAATTGGCAGACTTCACACACCTTTGAGAACATTAATGAAGAACTGTGCAGGTTTCCTCACGATGTTTTCCTTCGCCGTTGAAGCTTGTGATATTTATTTTCTTAAATCCACTTGACTCAGAAAAGTCAGAGGTGCGTGCCCGGGATCGTACCTGCGACTGCCCAAATAGGAGACTGCAGTACTAACCACTAGGGTATCACTGCTTTGACTTATATTAGTAGAGTTTAATTGGTTTTAACTATCAAGTCTAGGTAGATTTCTGAATTTCCACTGTTCTTAACTAAATTAAATCTTAAGATCGCGTATTTTGTAAGATTAGATCTGAAGTCTTCACCAGTGAGTTACCTATATCTGTAATAAAATCTTATTTCTTAACTTAATTTTAGTTAGGTACATAGGAACATTTTTGGGGGCAAATTGCTCAACTCCACTAAATTATTCGAGGCATCAATGACTATACTACGGCCGTTCAGAGAATGCGTTCCTGCACGTCGCGATTGAACTGACGACGTAACTTTGTAATGGCGTTGCAGTTACGATAAAAATATTATTGCTGGTTGTTTACCGTTTTAACAATTGATGAGCATTAAAACAATCTTATTATATCAATAATCAATTAATGTTATACTTTTGTGCCAAACTGAGTGTCAAATAACTTGGTAAACAATATTTTTCTAAATGTGTCAGGAACGCATTCTCTGAACGGCCGAACTTTAAAAGAGGGGTTTATAAATTTCTATCTCTGTCTATCTTTTCCTCGTAGTTCCCTAACGAATTCTATGCGGTTTTTTCTGAAAGCTATCGTAATCTACACGCTATAATTTATGAAGATCTCTCATGCTTTTGAAGATCTTCAGCTCATTTCCTAATTGATTCTTCTTCTCTCTTCTCAATCGGTCACTCTTGTCAGAGTGGTCGTGGCTGCTGGGATGATGTGGCATTAGTTGATAGTCGTCAGTCTCCTTGATTGTTTTTGGATCGCACCGCCTCCCGTGCGATGCTCCTCCGTCAGTTGCGTTGCGGGAGCACTCCACCACAGTTGATTAAAGGATCTTAATCTTTTACTGGTGTGATTGATTTGAAATTTGGTCTACTGTTACTTCAGATTATTTCCAAGGCATGTCAATTTTGAGCTGATTCTGCAGTATAACTCCAGTCCAGTGCTGTTGTTGGTTGAGTTGGTTACAACTCCTCAGCAACTTACAGCAGTTATAGTGTGTTTGGATTCATTGCGTTGGTTTCAATGAGTGTTCTCAATGATTGATCGAGGATCAATGAGGAGGATCTGATGATGGAGCAGAAAACTGGGTAACAGGATATCAGGTGTATCCTAAGGATATATCGTACATAGACCGGCCATATTATATTCACATGTCGGGGGTGTTTATAAATCAATAATATTATAGTATAAATTTTCAATTTTCACTTGAATATTCTAAAGATATATTTCAGATTATAAAGAAATACAAAAACTGTCAGAACGCCAAATGACCATGCAAAAAACCGTCCACCAATAGATTTGAAACGTATCTCAGATAATATCATCTTGGCAGCCTGATGATTTTTTTCTATGACAACATCCGCCGTAGTTTCCATGCAAATCGAACTTGAATAATAATAATTATTTTTCATGGAATTGTTTTGGATACCAATTTAGTAGTTTACAATTATCAAACGAACATACAGGAGCATTAACCAACTAGAAATAAGCTATTGTGGACGCAGGCGCGCTTCTGAGACGCAGAGAAAAAACCTCGCCAACCTCTGACCACCTAACGCCCTTTCGTCGCCTGTGCATGCGCGCACGTACTTCAGCGTGCGTACATTCTCTTGTACTTGTCATAAAAAACCCCAATTATTTTCGGATTGAAAAAGGTTATTAATATTTTTTGTGACGTCACAATAATACTAATAAAAAACTTGAGAGGTGTCAAGGAGCACCCGGATGGAACGTAGTTCCTTTCGATTACAACTTATAAGTTATAAAAAATTAGGAAAAGGTTCCACATGTAGAAATTGTTTAAAATAAAATTGAAAATGGAAAATTCGGTCTGTCGAGCTGGGATTCGAACCATCGACTTTGAACTGTTAAGCGACTGCCGGAGCCACTAGGCTACGGAGACCCAATGTTGTATCGCGAAAATACCGAACACAATGCAAAATTCACATTCAACAAAAAAGTGTCGGTTTCAAAAATGTGTCGTGTGTCGGTTCCTTAATTTTTTCCGTCTAGCCCCCTTCCGCACCGCGCGATAAGGAACTTACGTTCCAATAGTGCCATGTCTATGTGTGGGTGGGGACAGGGCCTATACAATTTTTTGCATAGTCCTTTATTCCTCGGTTAAACTTCATTCGACGTTGGCGAAATCGACACTAAGTAAGGATTAAGTAAGGATACACATCGCACATGCTTGCATAATATATTTATTTGTTTAACTCTAGATCAGAAATCGTTAGCAATATGAAGAATCAATAAGATCTTCGAAGCAGTTCAGTAAGACATCTGTGGATATGGCTTTGTGTACAACTTGATAAATCCTTCTAAGGAATTGGTACGGGTGTGTCAAGCACAGCCGTCACTGCTGGCGCCACCCCAAAGCCGAGGCAGTGCACTCCTCTTTGTATCCTGAAGTAACCCTTTTCTCCAAAGTCCTCGCCCCAAGAGTTCTTCAATGTCCAGTATGGGAGCCCGGTGTGACTATCTGCATACATTAGTAATTGACGTAAGGCGCTGTGTGCAGTCACGATCATCATTCGTGAGCCGAATCACAAGCCGAATGAAGATCGTCTTATTTAAAATCTATGGGTCATAATATTATGAAAAAAAAAGTAGTTATAATTGATCGTATTTCTGGCCTGATGGCTGTTTTTTAAAAACGATGACGCAAACTTTTCTCGATAGAAAAAAATTGCAAAGTTGACTCTGCAAATACATAAACTCCCATCGTTCTCTGTTATGCATACATTTATTTTGGTAAAATTAAGTACAATTGTTTATCATATCTTACCACGACAAATGGCTGTTTTAGATTTCATTTATTGTGACTGTTATAATTTTAATATTTTCCATTATAATTTAACAGTCGCAATAAATAAAATCTAAAACAGCCATTTGTCGTAGTAAGATATGATAAACAATTGTACTTAATTTTACCAAAATAAATGTATGCATAACAGAGAACGATGGGAGTTTATGTATTTGCAGAGTCAACTTTGCAATTTTTTTCTATCGAGAAAAGTTTGCGTCATCGTTTTTAAAAAACAACCATCAGGCCAGAAATACGATCAATTATAACTACTTTTTTTTTCATAATATTATGACCCATAGATTTTAAATAAAACGATCTTCATTCGGCTTGTGATTCGGCTCACGAATGATGATCGT
The DNA here is from genome assembly GCA_029955525.1 of Oeneis ivallda. NCBI lineage: Eukaryota > Metazoa > Arthropoda > Insecta > Lepidoptera > Nymphalidae > Oeneis > Oeneis ivallda. The sequence goes on along the minus strand of JARPMR010000002.1, from coordinate 27,691,576 downwards.
GACTGCACACAGCGCCACAACATGTGATTGATGCTTGTTACCATCACATGTTGTAAGTCAAGTTTGATATTATGTTATATATAATTACCAAATAAGAGTAACAGATAAAAGTGTTTTTTAAAAGATTGAAGGTAAACTAATATTCTCTAAGGTTTTTTAAAATTCTCCTCTCCCCTCCAAATAAGCGGAAAACTTAGGAGTGAGTTCATATTTAGGGTTCCGAAAAAAAACGAAACCCTTATAGACTCGCTTCGTGATTCGTATGTCAGTCCGTGTGTCAAAGCCCTTTTTCTCAGAAACGGCTTGACTTACCTAATAAGTTTAAATTTATAGTGAATATTGAATAGAATCAGGCGTTAATTTGAGGGATTCCACGATATTTGAAGAAAAATTAATATCCTTTGTTATTATCCGCCAAACAGAAACATCTGATGATGTTCCGGTATCGGAGCGAAATGTACATCGAGTGTTAAAGGATTTATTCTGTTTGGCGGTTTATAGCAAAGGATATTCATTTTTCTCTAAATTATAGTGAATATAAAAGTCAATGGTTTCTTATTTCGGTGAAAATTTCAAGTTTCTAGTTTAACTCAGTGAAAATATATATTTCACTGAGTTATACTAGACTATTTTTACTAGCGTATTCTCATACAAAAATTTTAGTGACATCGGTCGACTTTAAGGCTTTCCCATGTGCTAGAGTCTGGCTTCAAGCAAAGTCTTGTAGCACCAGTAAAGGAATTATTGTCAAAATTGATATTTCCAAATTACGAGGATATTGACATTTATGCGATATTGTATGTATATGTGTATGTATGTGTGTATGTGTGTGTGTATGTATGTCTGTGTGTGTATGTATGTGTGTATGTGTGTGTATGTATGTATGTATATCTTGCAAGAGAAATTAGATCCAAATAAATAAAGTGGTCAACACGCATGGGCGCGATCCAACAGATTTGTGGGTCCGGCCTCAGAATGTTTGTACCTATAGGTAGGTATAAAAATTTATTCGGATATATCGTCAGTCACGTGACTCACATGTCAGTCGAAGTATCATTTTTCGCGGAATTGTATTTATTTGAATTAATTTCTTGGTTTTTAGGAAAAATAGTGAAAACCATGACGTAATTAGAGTTTTGCTAGCTAATAACATAGCATCATTGACAATTTCAGATGATTTCCTAAAAGTAGTCAAATACCCTGTTGTAAAGCACTGACCTACTCCATAGCCAACAAGAAGAACAGCGTTATTAAGCTCTGATATCGAGTATCTGCAATTGTGGCCTCTCAGCACTCCGCCCTCGTAGTGAAAAAGAGAAGTCGTGTCGAGCACTAAAAAAGGACAAATACATTTTATTCAATAAATATTCTGCCCCCCGATTGTCTTAAAATTGTCGATCAAAATCTTATTCATTTCATGGCATTCGCGTCAAAGTAAAATAAACTATAAATGTATTAAATTAGAGCTCAATTTCGTGTATACATTCTCATACGTTTAGGTATGTTCGATACGCTCCATCACGCTCCATGTTAGAATTGGTTGTACTGAATTTGTGATTTTAAATCAATACAGACAAGGAATATTTTACTTTGACGCTAATGCCATGAAATGAATAAGATTTTGATCGGCAATTTTTAGACATTCGCACCTCTGAATATCCTCGCATCCAGAATATGCATTGAATAAATTGAATTCTGAATGCTGATTGTAATGAACCGAACACCACCGGCGGGAATGGGGCTACTTTCTATATGCCCGTCTTAACATGTATTGAATTGTAAGTACTATTCCGAACCAGTGTGGTAGATTCATTTATATTATTCATAGACACGAAAACACTTGTAAAAGTAAAAATATTTCTGTACTATTCTAATAGATAAGCTACATTTAGTAACATCTTTGTTTTGAATAGAGACTACCTGGGAAGTAGGTATATATATCCTTTAAAACAAAAAAAGAATTTTCCAAATCGGCTCAGGCGTCTTCGAGTTATCGGTGAACATACATAAAAAAAGATACCGCCGAATTGAGAATCGGTTAAATGACGTACTATGGTGTTTGAGTATTAAAACAACACCTATGGTTGTGAAAAAGTGTCATAAGTAAATCATCCAATAACTTGTAACCATGCATCGGTACCAGTACCAGAAAATAAAATAATTACATGACATCATCATTACATTCACACATTATTGTTTGTTTTGAGCCTACGAAACTTCTATAGGTACTAAACGTTAGCTAATAGCTTGATTTTATTATGGTGTGGACTGTGGCTACATTATCGTGCGAACATTCGTGACGAGTTCTCGCGATAAATAGCTGTGTCTCATTCTATCACAGCGGCTACATAATCGTGCTAGTTCACCCGACACACCGAACTACCCGGCTACACTTGTACTTAACAAGTGTAACGATTGTTCGCACGATAATGTAGCCTCACAATTAGTATGAATGGAATATTGAATAAAATATGAAATATTGAATTCTTACACGATAACCTCTTCTTTTTTTATTAATTCTGTTAAAAATAGGCTACAATTACCGATTGAGAGCGGTCCAATGGCAAGCAATTGTTCAGCTATGGCATGTTCGTCACCGTTCAGTAACATGCAGCCCTTAACGTAGACTCCTACGAGTTCTTTGTGGTACCGGCAGAATTGGTTCTTAGCTTTATAAGGATAGTCTTCGTTACTCATAAGGCCTCTACGGATTATATACCTAAAAATAGAAAAATAGATGGCTCGTCATCATCAGACCATCAACGGCTCACTACTGAGCGCAGGTCTTCTCTCAGAGAAGGGTTATAGGCCATAGTCCACCACACTGACCCAATACAAAATTGGCAGAGTTCACACATCTTTGAGAACATAATGGTGACTCTCAAGCGTGCAGATTTCCTCACGATGTTTTCCTTCACCGTTGAAGCATTTTAATTTTAATTTCTTGAATATTTCACTATATCATCAGCATATATTTAAATTTCTTGAACGCAAGTAAAAGTGCGAGAAATAGATGACTACATGTTGCATATTATATTATGAATACAATAAATGATGTATTCCTAAAACGTTCAACAAAGCATTACAGTTCAACATATCTGAAACGAACGGCTAATCGGTTTATCGGTTGACAATGATAATGATGATGATGATGAGGCAGCAACCACGTACGTTCATACTGCGCACAAATTCTCTATTAATCTTTTTGAATAAGAATGTTCTATGCGCTGTGTATAGCGGGTCACTTATGTATTTCTGCTAGAAGATGAAGAAGACTTGTATGTTTACAGTAACGTTTAAGAAGACTTGTATGTTAAAAGTAACGTTTAAGAAGACTTGTATGTTAAAATTCACGCTTAATAAGACTTCTATGTTAACAGTAACGTTTAAGAAACCTAAGGAAAAATAGATTATAATTTAGAGAAGTATCTAATGTACCTATGTAGTAGGTATTTCCATACTTTAGTGATAACAAACGCATCTTACCCCATGGCCCTTATCGGATCTCCACGTAGACAGCCATCATTCGAATAATCACAATCCACCAGTTGCTGTTCAGACAGTTCTACTAGCTTGCCAAAGTGAATAGCGTTTAAACTTTCTACGTTACCTGAAAACCAACAAAACGTAAGAAAGCATGCATGAAATTCAGCTCTAATTCAATACTGTTATGATTCATTTTAGTTTGACGCTAATGTCATCGAATAATTTCTGATAAGAGAACATGTTCTTACCAATAGCACTAAAGGCCCAACTAGCTCCACAAGGGCCATGATTTTTGACTCTAGTGACTACGTTCGTATCACGCCAGTCAAAATTATCGTACGACACATTATTATGTATTGGAATTTTCAAATTTTCATATTTATTTTTGGTCTCTAAATTAACAGCCGTGCAGTTAGAATAGTATTCAGCAGGAACTTTAAGAGACTTATGTCTAGCTTGAAATTCTTGGAGTGTCAAATCAGTAAATTGGTTTACACCTGAAAAAAATAAAAACATGAGCAAGACGAAAATCATGTCCAATGCTCACGCTCCGCTCCACCCATTAATCGTTGAGAACTCTGCACTCGAAATTGTGGACGAGTATCTATACCTGCGGGACATTCAGTCCACCTAGGTAGGTCCAATTTAATCCAGGGTATAATAATGAGGTCCAGGTAGAAACAAAAGTTGTTTATATTCTTATCGCAGTATTAATCCTTATTCAAATAAATATAGTTTTATCATCAAGGGTATATAATAATATTATGTAGTAAAATATATAAATATTTTTTAATTAATTCGAATCGGATATTTAATTTCGAAGTTATCATGAGTATAAGAAAAATTGTGAGTTTGTGTTAGTAAGTATAATTATGTAGGTCCATAATATGTTTGTTACTTCTTCACGCAAAAACTAATGAACCGATTGCGATGAAACTTGATTGGTACATAGCTGTTACCTATAGCTGTTGATTTTTATTCCGATATTCCCACGGAATCGAAACTTACGCGGGTGAAACCGCGGGGCGCAGCTAGTCATTTATATTTCACAACAGTACAGTATGACATCATTTTGTAATGGACGTAGATGGCGAACTTTTACGGCGAACGGGTAGTACTTACCAAACCCAGTGTGTTCATATTCAGCGTTCAACTGGTTAATTTGTTCTAAATTCTTCAAAAATATCTGATATCTCATGGCTTTTTCCTCATCGCTACTATAAACCTTGTTATGGGTCTTAATAAAATCTTCGAAATATTGTGGCCCCTCGCTCAGACTATAAGGAGTGACGTTGTTGGCTGAAACAACAGCAACTACACACAATAGAATTAAAACAATCATTTTATGATCAATCGAAGTTAAAGATTCACTTTTTAATATTTTTAATTTAATATTTATATTTTTTATACTAGCTGCTAAGACTTATTTTCTTAACGATTATTGCACTTCTCACAATACAAGGCTCGTTACAAGGCTTTTTATATGTATATTCGTCGTCAGTATCTATTTTATTATTTGCATTCTAAAATCTTTAACATTGATCACATTGCTATGTGTTAGGTAAAAGAAATTGGAAATTGTCTTGTATCTAAGTCATTTGAGAAATTTAAATATTTCATGATTAATGATCAGTATTTCAGTTATGTTACCTATTATTATTTTGTAGGTATAGATAGTATAGAGTACACATGTACACATGTACTCTATAGTACGTAATAGCACACACACACACACTTCACTTGCGTACTACTCTGTCCGTGGCTTACACACGACTGAGCCCCCCCACCTAGTGGTGCCCGTATTTATGCGCCTCTATGTTTTGCTTCTACCCACTATTTGCTGTATGAGCAATGCGGACATTATGATGTCTACCGCCTCTAAACTACATCCCTTCCTTGTTTAAATAATTTTTACTTGTCATGTCAGTGGCTTATTAACAAAGTCACTAATATGAATATACTCGTAGTAGGTATTAACTTAACCATGGTCGCCAGAAAGTTCCTTCCTTTCTTTCCCTTTTTTTTTTGAACTGGAATTTTTCATAACAAAGATCACATGATTAGTATATACCTGGTCTCAACCAATGAAAATATTTCAGAAAGATGAGAATACTAAAGGCTTTGAAATTGAATATGAATTTTCTGATCACTAATAAATGCCTGCAATTGCACTGCTACAAAATGTCATAATCTGAACCCGGAAAGTAAAGTTATTACCCCCTATGTTTTCTGATATCATTTTAAGATTGACCATTTGTAAATAAAGAAGATGTCTCAGAATGGTATTGTAAAATGAAGGATTAATGAATGTTATAATATAAGGATGGAGATCCCTTAACATCGTAGTTAAAATAATGAATAAAGTTATTTTAAATGTCGCCAATTTTGAGAAAATCCCGCCTTATTGAACCTTGCCTCTCAGACTGAAACTTAAGTTGACACCTGTCACTCTTGTCAAAGAAACTTGTCAATGCCAATTATGTCAATAAGTGATTGTCACCAGTTACCATTTTTTTTTACATTAGTGCTACTCCAATAACTAAGAATTAGAATAAGAAAACTTTCCATCTATAACCATGCATCCGAAGCTTAACAGTGACATTTGTCTACTGACTGATTCTGAAGTTAAAAGATTCGAGTAGCTATTTGGAATTATACAAATTCCAATCAATGAATACATCAAATACTAGCCACTATACTAAGCTGGGACATATCCTTTCAATAAAGATCCACGAAACTACTTTAAATAATCAAGGTGTGAATAACTGGTTCGCAACTTCTCAAACCCACGACTAATTAAATTTTAATCTAAGCACATGAAATCAATAGAACAACAAATTATTGTTGACTTGGTCATTATACAAGACAAATCCGTATTCAAATACCCACCTGTTTGAATGGGATTCACTACCAAAATGGATATAATTATTACGATAACGAATTTCTCATTTTCTTTATAATACTAAGAGTAAATGTAAAATATGTTCGTTTTGAAACGTCAATTAAGTTAATAGATTAATGCTAATACTTTGTGTAGTAGGGTCTCTTTAAATTACTTATTAAAACTTTTCGAATTGATATTATTACCAAGATAAACAAAACTTAAGGTAATGATTTGAAACCTTTACTGAAACTAAAAATCAGAATAAATCTTAATCTATATTATGTTGATAAAATATGAAGATTTTTTTTTTTTAAACTTCGAAGTGATCTTTTACGGATTTAACTGAAGGTCCTGCCTATTTGGGGAAAGTATTTAAATGTTACCAGGTGATACTTGAAAATCAATGTTTGAATCAGGTCAACATTTATATAGCAGCGTTCCTTAGCTGTTTCTCTAGCATCAGGCCACTCATATTCAATCATCGATCGTTTTAAGATTGCAATGTTAAATCCCTACCATACCTTTGTGAATTACCTGCAGAGTTTGCACCCAACGTTTCAGGAACACATCAGAATTCTCTCCAGATTTTGTGCTGAGGACTTTTAGAAACTCGTAAACATACTCACGACTATCAGCTGCCTTTTCTCCTTTTCTTTTTTTGCTTGACCATGATAGAGGAGGAAAAATCTAAACAATACTTACAGAGCACCTTTCCTCGTTCTCCTCGCGAACACTCCTTGTGGTCTATTATTACTACTATACTTAACTGTGAATCTTCAGTAAAACCTAGATGACCAATCGCACTGCTTCAGCTTCAGTCTTTGTTTACAATCATTGTCTTCTCTTGTAGATTCTGAGACTACACCAATAACTTTAAAATCGGTTAGATTATGTTTAACAAAGCTCAAATTTTTTTCTTAATTCTTAATTTTGTGATTTGAGATGAATTAATAATAAAACTTTATAAAATATAAAACTATTACAACTCATTAATGCAATCTAATGATGTTTATATAACTTCGATACTTGATTTATATTTCAGAAAACAACTGGCAACTTGTTGTTAATATATTCCTTCCAAATAATTAAATAATTGATTGATATGGGTTTCTAATAATATGACTTTACAAATTTTTTGTATAAATAAACTTTTATATCAATTTTGCTCCCTGGGAGTTAACAGGAATTCAAACTAGCATTAAATGTGAAATTTTGACAACAACCGAGTTGAACTATAATATTTTTATATTTGAGTTGCTAAGATTATGTTTATTCGATTGGCGTGAGATTGCTATCGTTACCACTTGACCATACGTCACAACTAGCATGAAAGCTACTACTATTCACGTGATTCAATATAGCAGTTAAATGTTGAGATGGTAGTGAGCCATATATATATTTAATTTAATTTCCGAAAAAAGTCTTTATATTATGACACAATACATAATATTATCTTCCTGGTTGGTAGGAGTTTATTTTAATATTCTTTTAACTAAATTGAATAAATAAATATGGCTCCGATAGCAACTCCCTATAGAAACTAATCAACTACGTTAGAGGTGTCAGTGCACACGCGTGCGCGTAAACACTACGCACTCTTTTGTAAATAAGGCGCAGGGCCTGAATAGGCAGCACGCTTGTCTGCTTATTCAGTCTTAACTTAGGCTAAATTCACATTCAAACTTCAACATTCATATCTTTGGGCTATTAATGAGAATTTATTGATCAAAAGCTCATTAATTTCACCCACATCGGGACTTGAACCCGAAACGTCATTAATTCACAGCCTAACAAGTCAGCCACTAGGTTCAGTAACTAAATACAGGGAGAACAGGAATCCCAAGCAAGTAATGCACAATACGCAGCAAGTAGATCGTCACTTCCAGCAGGCAGACCGTCACTTCCAGCCGCGGATCGTCACTTCCAGCTGGCGCATCGTCACTTCCAGCAGGCGCCTCGTCACTTCCAGCAGGCAAATCGTCACTTCCAGCAGGCAGATCGTCCCTTCCAGCGCAACGCTCGACGGATCGCACTTACGCTCGACGGATTGCACTTACGCTCGACAGCTCGCACTTACGCTCGACAGATCGCACTTACGCTCGACAGACCGCCCTTCCGCTCGACAAATCGCCCTTACGCTCGACAGATCTTACTTGCGCCACGACTGCACTTCCGCGTTGACAATGATAGATCGCCCTTCCGCACTGACTCTTCCATCGCCACTTCCAGCTTTGTCTGATTGCCACTTCCAGCTATGACCGGGTATTAGCCGAATTGCACTTCCAGCTACTGATTGCCCCTTCCAGCTTTGACAAATTGCCATTTCACTGGGCTACATTGCACTTCCAGCCTTTGACGCATCACACATTCCAATTTGATGGATCACCATTCCATTTACCGGATCATCAATCAGAACGCAGATCATCATCGGCTCGCAAACAGTCTAAGCTGGGCAGATCGAATTATTAGCTCGCAAATATCATAGCTCGGCGCAGTCAAAGCTCGACGATCGTCTTGCCGCGAATCGTACCATTATCAAATTCCGCCGCAAGTCATTTATGTGGCTGACTGTGTATTGTGCTTCCAGAGTTACAATATACTACACTATACCCTCTAGGGCTCATTAAAATCCATTAAAACAGCAAATGTAAATGTAATTATTAAAATATTATTTTTTCTTCTCTTTAACATTCATTGTTAAAGAGTGAGTAGAAAGAAGGTCTACAGGAGAGAAATTAATTGTAATTTTATTGTAACTATGCAACCTCCTGACGGGGCCTCATGTAATCTAACAGAGTAGAAAGAAGGTCTACAGGAGGGAAATTAATTGTTAATTAATTGTAACTATGCAACCTCCTGACGGGGCCTCATATAATCTAACCCCATATTATTATTAGATGTGTAAGTAGATATATGAATGCAAACAATAACAAATTAAAAATTCTACTTGACAGTTTGCCACAGTAGGATTCTCTTCCTTTGATAATTAAAGAAGTATTTCACTGTATGGGTAGTTTTTACTAAACTTAAGAAAATCAGGGTAGATTTTCAGCACAATCATTTCATCTTCCTTTTCGATAAAAATTAAAATTTATCTTTATAAATATTAATAAAAGTCAATATAAAATATAAGCACTTACGTGAGCTCCATTTTGTTTAACTCGTCGCCAATATAGAGTACACATGTACACATGTACTCTATAGTACGTAATAGCACACACACACACACTTCACTTGCGTACTACTCTGTCCGTGGCTTACACACGACTGAGCCCCCCCACCTAGTGGTTCCCGTATTTATGCGCCTCTATGTTTTGCTTCTACCCACTATTTGCTGTATGAGCAATGCAGACATTATGATGTCTACCGCCTATATACTACAGATAGCATTGATTATATTGTTAGCGGACTGAGCCATCTTGGAGCAAAAACGTGCGCGGACGAATCCGAGCGCGCGCACGAGTAACACCGAGCCGATCTACGAGTCGAGAGTCAACGATGGAGCGATCGTCGGCCTTATAAGCGCAGCGTGCTATTTGTTCGCCCCTCTTTTTATTGGGACGAGCGTACCGTCAACATCTCTTAATCGTCAGTCTGAGTCATAATAACTGTCCATTGGTTTATTTGCCCATTTTGATAGTTACCCTCACGTTCAGATGGTGGTTTTGTCTGTCGTGCTGTGGTTATTAGCTGAGTGGAAAGGGGCCGTTATTGGGGATGGTGGTGACGGCTTAGGTAGGGTTTCAGCGTTTTAAGAGATGCGTTCTCTTAAAGCCTGATTAGTTCTTTTTTTTAATTAAATACGCTTCTGATAGCCAATATCAGAATTGGGATTTGAACTTTTCGCTCACATCTCTTTCGGTTTAATTTGTTTATTTTTTTGAGTAATTCTTGTGCTTTACATTTTTCTTCTTTGTTTGCGTCCGTAAATTACGACGTCATGAGTAATTTACATTTTTGCACTTTTGTCTTGTTTTACCGCTTTTTGTGTTTCGCTTCATCTGCCGGTGCGTTGCCGAGCGCATTGGAGTGTGTCACGACGCCGGCCACGGCGTTTCTACACCTCATTGCTGGTGCCCTGGCGAGCACGGCAGAGCAAGTCGCGGCGCCGGCCACGGCATTTCTGCGCCTCATCGCCGGTGCTCTGGCGAGCACGGCGGAGCGTGTCGCGGCGCCAGCCACAGCATTTCTGCGCCTCATCGTCGGTGGCCTGGCGAGCATGTCGATGTGACATGGTAAGGCGTTATCATTGGTCGCGAGATCATACCGGAACCGCGAGTCACTGCGTGCCACGATGCATGGATGCCTGGTTGCGCGTTTCCTGTCGAAGCCTTGTCGAGGCGAGTGGCGTCTGGGGACGCATGCCACATGCTTCGATGGCGAGCATGCCATGGCGTGTTATCGCGCTGGCATTGGCCTGGTCGAGCGCGTCACGTCCCAACGCAGCTGGTCCTGGTCACGACGCGTCTGCGCGGCACCCGTCTGCGCTGGCGAGCGCGTTGGAGCGCGTCGCAGCGCTGGTCACGGTGCGTTTGCGCATCACCTGCCGGTACTACTGGATTGTGCGGTGAGTTCAGTGTATCGTTCCAATGCTTAATGCTGTTTTAAAGGGGTCTCTTTATCATTTTGTTGTCTTGGCCCATACGTGGGGCTTGTATTGTATTTGTGGAGGGGACGCCTGCTAATGCCAGGCTGGTGATCAGTCCTGTGTCGGAACTATTCCACCCAATACGTGGGGCTGAGTTGTTCAAGAATTCAAAGCTGAAAGCTTTTTAACATTCGATTCAAATCTCTAAAAAGGTTATTGTAAATTCCCCTTTTTGATGTTCTCTTTAGTTCAGTTAACTAACAGTAATCTAACTGGATGCGATAAAACTTGAACTGACCCGTTGACCCACTGATTAATGCGAAAGTCTGCAGGTACCTACTTAAACAACGATTTTTATTTACATGTGGGTACTTTGTGCAATTGGATGCCGGTGCGGCGGATCTCCGCGCGTCGCCTGTCGGCGGTGGGTGAACGCGCCGCTTCGTGTCGCGGTGCCGATTACTGCGCCATTGCGCTCGTGTCGCAACGCCGGCTGCGGCGCTATTGCGCGCCACCTGTTTGCACTGACGTGTGCGTCACTTCCCGTCGCAGCGCTGGCCATGGCGCGTCTGCGCATCACTGGCCTGTATTACTGGATTACTGGATTGTGCCGTGAGTTCGTTGTATCGTTCCAATGTCTAGTAATGTGTGAGCTAGTCTCGCTGATATAGTTTGTTTTGTTGGCTCGATAATAATAATGCGACCTAAGCAGGTAGTTAAGCAAACGATATTGCTTTCAATGAAATTAATGCTGATTTCCACACGTTACTTGCGCACTCCGCACATATCACGAGTGTAACAAGATGCCCCGTAGTTTTATTGTTAAGGTCTGATTCGACAGAATCATGAGACCTTGTGTAAATGCGTACTTGCTGTCGCTGGCTAACTGTTAAGAATCCTGTTTTGGTTTCCGTTTTCGATTTTGAGGAAATGTACTGTCCTTATTTGAATTATTGATTAAGGTCAGGTGTGACCGAGCTTGTACAGCCAGTAAAGCTTACAGTCAGAGAGTAATTAAAAATTACTTTTGATGGTGAAAAATATTTTTGGATTTGAATTGTGTCGAAAGAGTTGCACTGCAATTTTTTTGAAAGATTTCACTGAAATTTTTAATGTTTCTGTTTAACAGTAGCACGCGTGTTTGCGTGCGGGTGTGAGGCAAGTTGCCTAACTGCGTGCGGTGCTGCCAGTGGTTGGCGTGGCCAAGCTGCAGCGTGCTCCTGAAGCTTGGGACCAGGCGTGGCTGGTCCAGGAGGGCATGTCCTGTGGGTGCGAGTCAGTCGCACTCGACGGGCAAGCTGGCTCTGGCTGGCAAGTGGACGTATCTGAGTACATGGTATACATTGGAGCCGCGCGCACTCGTACCACCTTTTCCTGATCACTTCCGAATCCAAATCCAAGGTCATACGACAGGGTAACCAGCCCCAAAATGGAGACCTTCCTTGAAGGACTATACAGCAGGGTAACCAGCCCCAAACCGGCAGTCCTTTCCAAATCTAAATCCAAGGTCATACGACAGGGTAACCAGCCCCAAAATGGAGACCTTTCCTCGAAGGACTATACGACAGGGTAACCAGCCCCAAAATGGAGACCTTCCGAATCCAAATCCAAGGTCATACGACAAGGTAACCAGCCCCAAAATGGAGACCTTCCGAATCCAAATCCAAGGTCATACGACAGGGTAACCAGCCCCAAAATGGAGACCTTTCCTTCAAGGACTATACAGCAGGGTAACCAGCCCCAAATCGGCAGTCCTTCCGAATCCAAATCCAAGGTCATACGACAGGGTAACCAGCCCCAAAATGGAGACCTTTCCTTCAAGGACTATACAGCAGGGTAACCAGCCCCAAACCGGCAGTCCTTTCCAAATCCAAATCCAAGATTATTGACTGACGATAACAATGATTATAAGCCTGGTTTTATGTCAATCTTGTTAAGCGTTGCTTATAGCCCTGTTTGTTGCCATTCTATTTAATAGGTTTAGATATACCGTTAGATAAAGTTTAGGTTAGATTAGGTCAGATTAGATCAGTGTAGGTTCGATTAGCTTAGAGTAGGTAACGTTAGGTTCTGTTAGGCAAGGGGATGGCAATCGACAGCGTTGTATGTAATGAATAGATTGAGATGAAAGGACGTGGTTTATGTGTATGTGCCCACTTTTCAAGAAAGGGGTACCTTGTATATGCCCGCTTTTTAAGAAAGGGGTATCCTGAATGTGCTCGCTTTTGAAAAAAAAAGGAGTACCTTGTATGTGCTTGCCTTTGAAGGAAGAGGTACTCTGTGTTTACCTGCTTCTGGAGAAGGAAGTACCCCGTATGTACCCGCTTCTGAAAAAAGGGGTACCTTATTGTATGTGCTTGCTTTTGAAGGAAGAGGTGTTCTGTATCGACCTGCTTCTGGAGAAAGAAGTACCCTGTATGTGCCTGCTTTCGGAGAGAGAGACACCTTGGGTGTGCTGTTTTCTTGAAAGAGGTACCTTGAAGTCTTTCCGCTTATCTTGAACTCTGTGGTAATCGTGTATTTCTTTCAGAAGACACTGCCAGTGACGACGAGTACTTGAATTGCGATTCAGAATCAACCGTCTCCAACTAATGCACCAGTCAGGTCGTTGCCTAGACTGATTTCTGGATCTTCAGACGATGACGGGCCTGGTGAGGACACCAGGGTGTCAGGAGAGGCCTTGTTAGCGGACTGAGCCATCTTGGAGCAAAAACGTGCGCGGACGAATCCGAGCGCGCGCACGAGTAACACCGAGCCGATCTACGAGTCGAGAGTCGACGATGGAGCGATCGTCGGCCTTATAAGCGCAGCGTGCTATATTTGTTCGCCCCTCTTTTTATTGGGACGAGCGTACCGTCAACATCTCTTAATCGTCAGTCTGAGTCATAATAACTGTCCATTGGTTTATTTGCCCATTTTGATAGTTACCCTCACGTTCAGATGGTGGTTTTGTCTGTCGTGCTGTGGTTATTAGCTGAGTGGAAAGGGGCCGTTATTGGGGATGGTGGTGACGGCTTAGGTAGGGTTTCAGCGTTTTAAGAGATGCGTTCTCTTAAAGCCTGATTAGTTCTTTTTTTAATTAAATACGCTTCTGATAGCCAATAATATTATATTTTAAAAATGATAAGTTTTAGTCATCATCGTCATCTACCTATCAATGGCTCACTACTGAGCGCAGGTTTCCTTTCAGAGAAGGGCAATGGTCAACCACGCTGACCCCAAGCAAATCAGCAGAATTCCCACACCTTCGAGAACATTATGGTGATCTCTCGGGCGTGCCAGGTTCCCTCCCGATGTTTTCATTCGCCGTTTAACCATGTGACATTAATCGCTTAAACGGACATAGCGCCGAAAAGTCTCATGTGCGTTGTCGGGATCGAACCACTACCCCTCGAATAGGACACCGCAGTCCTAAATCTATCTGAGTATTCTTATCAAAATAGTATGCAGATTTTCCTAGCGTGTTTTCTTTTTATTGCATCCTGATTGTTAACATTGCTGAAGCGCATAACTTTTTATAGGAATGTCATGAATCTTATCAAGTTCAAATTATTTCTGCATTTCCGAATCGGACCACTGTTGCCATAGGCTTATTATGTTTACTACATTTACTACCGTAGGACTGTTGCATATATTTCTTGTATATCTCGATCTTTTTTCATTGCATTTATATTTTGTATTAAATTGTTTGTAACGATCAATATCCATGAGTTTTTCTGCTTTTAGACCGTAAGTACCTACGTGGTAAATTCACTTGACAATTCGAAAGCACTTTGTATTTGAATAAAAAAAATTTTTTTCCTATTCTATTCTATTTTATTTATTAATTGTTTTATTTTCAATCTAGTTTTAATTTAAATTCATCATCATTATCATCATCAGCAACCCATCAACGGCTCACTGCTGAGTGCAGGTCTCCTTTCAGAGAAGGGTTATAGGCCATATTCCACCACGCTGGCCCAATCAAAATTGGCAGAATTCACACACCTTTGAGAACATTATGAAGAACTCCCTGGTGTGCAGGTTTCCTTACGATGTTTTCCTTCATTGTTGAAGCTTGTGATATTTAATTTCTTCATTGCACTTAGAAAAGTCAGAGATACGTGCCTGGGATCGAACCTGCGACTCCCCGAATAGGAGGCCGCAGTACTTACCACTACGCTATCACTGCTTCCATTATTAATTTACATTAGTAGAATTTTAAGATCGGCTTCTGAATTTCGACTGTTCATAGCTAATTACTCTTATGATCACGTTTTTTGTAAGATTAGATCTCTATGCACCAGTGAGTTGCTTCTATCTGCAGTGAAATCTTATACCGTACCTTAATTTTGGTTCCATCAGAACATATTTTTGGGGGCAAATTACTCAACTCACAAATATGCCGGCTACTAAATTATTCGAGGCTCCTGTGACAGTGTTTATCGCTTGTTTCTATCTGCCTCACCCCCTTTGATCGAGGCGTTCAACCGTGACGAACCAAAGCAAACGGCCCGCGGCCAAAAACTTCCAACACGTTTTCCCCCCTGTCTTCTTCTAATTCCATAATGAATGACAAAGACATAATGACCACTGTTTCACCTTCTCTTTCTGTTTCTGTACGAGTAAATGGGATAGGTGAAGGGATAAAAACTGGTTTGAATTAGAATATTCAATGCTACGTATTGTTAGGATGTGGGTGACTTTTGTAAGGGAATTGGTAGCAGGTTCTGAGGATTGAGGAAGACGCTTGGAAGACGGCGCAACAATATGCAACCAGAATTTGTAGAGGAATTATTTAAAGATAATAATAATCTATAGGTATTAATGTGAATTTAGTTTTAAATGATTTTTTAATCGCAGGAGTTGAATCATCAATCAAAATTTTGAAATTATGTACCTATTTTTGTTGCTACTAGCCGAGCCCCAAGGAATAGACAATCGACTTCGTAATGCGTCGTCTCTGTCATCTATATCTACCTTTATTGTGATTTGTGATGCTTTGTCGCTTAGTGACAGACAAGACGTTCTATGAAGCCGAAGTCAACCGCAACAAAAGTAATAGCTACTTACTCCATGATATTATGAAATCTCGAACACCCGCTTCACGATTATGTAAGTCCCTCACAGTATGCGTGAACAAGTATGGGAGGATGCGCAAATGGATTCGCAAATGAATTCGCAAATGCGATACCTAGGTATAATATTTATACTGCATATTGCATACGGCCCCTCACATACATGAAAACCAAACCCAACTCAGAAGATTTTCAGCCACCCGAACGGCTTATGGTTTCAGTAAAAAATGTTTTGCGCAGATTGGACAAAAGGAAATAAACATAATATGAGAGACCGGGAGGAAGAGGAACTATTCCTCTTCCTCTTTGTCAACTTTAACGTGCCTCATTGTTGGCAGAGGTTTTGCCCATAATGACCACGCTGGCCAGGCGTGTTGGTCATCGCAGGGCTAGACTGATCGCATTTGCCAGTATGAAATAGTTATACCGCCATTTTTCGGTATATATAAAGTCAATTCGCAATAAACCACACAGTCACGCAAGAAGTTCAATGACGCTCACTCAATGACTGCGTCAAAGCTAAACAGCACAAGTGCCCTCGAGGGCCAAGCCGCATTCTTTTGATCCCTTTTGCAGAAGCATAAAGTATTTTTGGAACAAACTGGGCCCCTCTGTGTGAGGGCACTCGACTGTTTTCCGTCTCGGTGTCTTTGGTGATGGCCGGCCAGGTCCGCTCAAAGGACGTTTGAGGTATGATAATGTCCGTGTGTTTCGGTTCTTTTTATAGGTATATTTAACAGGAATTTGCTTGTGTAAAATGTCATATTTATTATTTTTTAATATATTATTATTATTATTAGGAACCCATCGACGGCTCACTACTGAGCGCAGGTCTCCTCTCAGAGAAGGGTTATAGTCCACCACGCTGGCCCAATGCGAATTTGCGGACTTCACACACCTTCGAGAACATTATGAAGAACTCTCAAGTGTGCAGGTTTCCTCACGATGTTTTCCTTCACCGTTGAAGCAAGTTATATTTAATTGCTTAAACGCACTTGACTCCGAAAAGTCAGAGGTGCGTACCCGGGATCGAACCTGCGACCCCCCCGAATAGGAGACCACAGTCCTAACCACTAGGCTATCACTACTTCATAATATTATGATAAATAAATATCATCAACATCATCATAGTCGTCAGTCATCCACGCCAAGAATTTTGAAAAAAATAAAGAAAGGATTTTACAGGTTTGAGACTCGATAAGCTATAATCAAACCATCTGCAGAGGGCCCAAAAGCCCTGAACAGATTTCTCGTAATTTTAAGCCGTCGTAGTTACATGTGAAGGCCAGCAGGTGTGTCCCTAACCTTCAATCTCTAATATACTAACTGATGCCCGCGACTTCGTCTGCGAAGATTGAGGTTTTATAATTACCGCGGGAACTCTTAAATTTTCCATTTCATTCCAGAGCCTATGTGATCCTAGGTAGGTATGAGCTAGGTTTTACCATTCCAAATAGCCAAATCGGTTCATTCGTTGTGGCGTGAAGGGGGTAACAAGCAAACTGCCCCCCCCCCCCCCACCACCTTTTGCACTTACAATATGTACCTAGCTGTTAGTAGGATTTTCGGTGGTGATATCAAATGTACCCACTCTTAATGACTTCAAACGTGGCGAGTGCAAACAAACCCATATGTCAGGTCATAGAAGTCACCACGTCCCTTATGTTTGGATAATTTGATTACTGTTTGTCCTCTTCGTGGTGAAATTAATGTCATTCTGATTGTTTTGTGTACACTTTTACAGCACATGATTATTTGTGTAGGTAAGTATAGGATATTATATTGAAAATTTAAACTTATTAAAGTATACCAGTTTTTTCACGTGTTTTGGTCCGCATAGTTAGGTTTTCGTCTTAATCCCGGAAAAACAAAAGGTTTCCGAGAAAGTTTTTGTTTCTTCTGGATAAAATTATTCCAAACGGCACTCTCCATGTCCTCAACTAGACTCATACAAAAAAATCAAACTGAACCGAAACTCAGTACAGAGTTATTGAACGAGAAACAAATACACACTTTCGTAGTGCGGAAGGCTACATCTGTTGTATAAGAAGAATGGTAGTGTTAGGTACAGGTCTCTCTTTCTTTCCACGCACTACGAAACTGTGGAACCAACTTCTTGCAACAGTCTTCCCACCTAACTACAACATGGGGTTATTCAAGGGGTAGACCAACATATTCCTGAAAAGCTGGCAACGCATCGGTGATGCCTCTGGTGCTACAAATATTCATTAGCGGCGGTACCTAACTATACCTAACCATTTAACATCAGGTGACCTACCCTGTTCGGGGAGTCGTAGGTTCGATCCCAGGTATGCACCTCTGACTTTTTCGAAGTTATGTGCGTTTAAGAAATTAAATATCATATTATGCTTTAACAGTGAAGGAAAACATCGTGAGGAAACCTGCACTCCTGAGAGTTCTCTATAATGTTCTCGAAGGTGTGTGAAGTCCGCCAAGCCGCATTGGGCCAGATGGACTATGGAATATAACGCTTCTCTGAGAGAAAACCTGCGCTCAGTAGTGAGCCGTTGATGGGTTGCTGATGATGATGATGATGATGGTGATGATGACACACCCTGCTATTTGTTTGCTCGTTTTACTGCATATAAATAATTTAATATAAAAATTTATTTTTAAAATACCGACTTATAAAGTATAGTAAAGATAAAGTATATAATTTAGTGTTGATATTTTACATAGCGCTCGACAAATTTCGATAGAATTTCAATGGGACCTGGGAAGTAATACCCTTTGAAACAAAAAAAAGAATTTTCCAAATCGATTCAGGCGTCTTTGAGTAATCGGTGAACATAGGTACATAAAAAAAAGATTCCGATGAATTGAGAACATCCTCCTTTTTTGAAGTCGGTTAAAAAGAATAGGTATATTATTATTTTCATCGGGCACTTTTTCCTGATATCAGATAGATTGGGATTGTAGTTTTTAGATTTAGGTTTACACAATGACGTCATCTGGCTGCACCGAGTTGGTACCTACCTGATTTGATCCTTTCTCTCCCAAGGTAGTTATACCCACCTTCGCATGCAAGATAAATAACAAAACCACACGTAGACGGGCTCAATACAAAAATTGAAAAGTCACCGTGCCGTGTTCCCACGTAGCCGGGAGCCTGCGGGACGAGGCGACCCGCTCGCGTCAATAAAACCCCAATAAAGGAGTCCGATCGCCGGCCGATGCGCGGGCGCAGGTGATGGCAGTGTGTGGAAAATTAGAAGATTAAGGTGAAAGACACGGTACTGCCAGCGAAATTCAAATTTAATTTGGTTTTTCGTAATTTGTAAACTAATACGACAAAGTAGGCTTATGGCATTCTAATTGCGACAATGGCAGTATCATCTTCAAAGTGTCCAGTTTAAGAAATTAATCAAAATATCGACTAACTTGTGAGTAACTCACGTCCAACTCAGTTTTTTGATTAATTTCTTAAACTGGTCACTTTCAAGTGAAGATTTTTATGTAAACCTGTGAAGATTATAATTCCACTGGCGCAATTAGAAGGCCATATTAAGCCTATACTTTGTCGTATTAGTTAACAAATTGCGAAAAACCAAATTAAATTTCAATTTCGCGGGCAGGCCCTTTTCTTCCACGATTTTAGACTTATTTCGTGGTTTAATGACATAATTATAATGTTTTATACGAGTATGTATCCAGTTACATGGACCGTCGTGGTCACGACGAGACTAGTACTATTATATTATATTTTTTGACGACACTCATTTAAAGATTAAATAAAAATTATATTAGTAAATTAAGAGATTAATCCATTATTTCGTCGATGAAGTGCCAATACCTCCTAAGTCCTATCTGCCATTTTTTGGGAAGTAGGTACTTCCGATGTATACGTTAATATTTCTTTTTTATTGGATTAGATACAACATAAATAAAAACAACATGGCTAATTAAATCTAGACTTATTATTTGATAGTTAAGGTTAAGTTAATAGTTAAGGTTTCTTACTAGATGCCTACGTTATAAAAGCTATCTGTATGCTCAGCCCGATGCGTCCAGTGGTTTGAGCTGTGCGTTGATAGATCAGTCAGTCAGTCAGTTAATCACCTTTTCCTTTTATAATTTAGATACATACCTACAAACACTTTCTTCGTAATAAATAAGTATTACATTTGCACTAACGGTAAAGTGAAGATTGTGAGGAGACCTTCATGCTTGATAGTTCTCCATAATGTTTTCAAAGGTTTCCCTCATAAGCCTTCTCCTGCGAGAGAAGATCTGTGCCCATTTGTGGACCGGTGAAAAGTTATATTATATTAATTTAACTTTGCACTTACGGATTTAATAAATAATTAAGTATGACGCACTTCAGTTTCGCACGGGAATTTCAGGAAATTCTTTTTCAGTGGGGCCTCCTACCTACCTATCTACCTACGTATGTAGGTTTTACATTACTCCTGAGTGTAATGTTATCCGTTTTTTTTATTTGAAGGGTAAACTATACCTACTTAGGTACCTACTTACCTACCTAACACCTACTCGCATCTAAATCTTTCGCATATACTGCCACCCACTTTAATACACGATATATTCAAGAAATATCATTCCTCACCAGTAAAAGCATAAAAAAGCAAAAAGGCAATAAAAATATAACCCTCATCTTACGATAACACTTCATAATGACGCTGCCGGCGCGGGCGGCCAGAACAAACAGAATCGTACGCGCGCCATCTTTTTTTACTGTTTCATTCAAATGGTAGAGAAACTATCTCTATCTCTTTCTCACTTGTGCATATCCAGGGCATTAGACAGAGACGGAAAAAGGATCACGGGCCAGGTACCAGGTAGGGGTGCCGTGATGTCTGACGCGGCCAGACAACAAGGCTCCAGTTGTGGTATTTAAAATATGTGAATAGATTTTAGATTAATATTATTGTAGCACTATAATGGACTATTAAAATAGTTGAGCCCAAAAAATTAACAGCCCTGTTAATACTCATAGACGTAGACGTAGGTACTTAGATTAGTTTTTTTTTTTTATTTTTTTTTTTTAAATAAACAGGGTGTCCCCTTTCATAAAAAGGGTCCTTTTTTGCTATTCCTATATTTCTTATAAATATTCCTATATTACTATTAATTTACAATTTATAATCATTTTAAATCCTGGTTTATAATTCTTATTCGTCCGTACTACTTATTCTAAGAAAGGTGTGGTCATGCTTCAAAGCTCGGAGCCCGGAGTGCGCAGAATAGGAGAATCGTTCCGGCTTTTGCCAGGAGCAGAGCGACGCGATTTATATGCAAGTGCCATCTATATATGCTCACGATATAAGAGGCACTATGCATCTCTATCGGTCGCTCTGTTCCTGGCAATAGCTACTCTCGCTATTTTGCTTGCGTACTCCAGGAACGCATCTCTGCCAGAGGCTTCGCCCAGTATGGTGGGCACGGAGTCTCTGCACAGCTTCATCCGCAATTCCTGCTGTAGGTCCTCCCGGGCCGCTTCGTGTTGAGGACAGTCAATCAGAAGATGTATAACCGACTTACATTAGGTTGCGATATTAATAGGAAAATATTTTCCGTACGAACAAATAGAGGTGCGGACAGAAAACTGAAAGGTAATATACTCACCCGCTGCACTAAGTATCGTACCACGTACCTATGCCTACATAGGTGATCATAATAATCTAATTTTATAATTTCTGAATTGTCTCTGGTCTGGTCTGGTGGGAGGCTTTGGCAGTGGCTAGTTACCACCCTACCGTCAAAGACGTGCCGCCAAGCGATTTAGCGTTCCGGCACGATGGCGTGTAGAAACCAATTAGGGGTATGGGTTGAATGTTCACTGCCATACCCCTTCCAAGTTAGCCCGCTACCATCTTAGACTGCATCGTCACTTACCATCAGGTGAGATCGCAGTCAAGGACTAGCTTGTCATCGAATAAAAAAAAATAAAAAAAATACTCCATATCGTATACCGTGCTGAACTTGACTAATACCTATTTGCCTTTCCCCTCCAAGTAAACTTGTAAACGTCGAACTTTAGTTTTTAGTCCACACCTTTAACCGTTGAGCTATTGAGGGTTGAGAATTCAAAATAATTGACCGAGCGAAGCGAGGTCTCTGAGTCTACTAGGTGAATTTGCTCTTGTCCGTCCGTCCGTCCGTCCGTCTGTCAGAGCCTTATAATTTTTGAATTACTGAACGTAATTACTTCAAATTTAGATATAATATGTGAACTGATGGCCTTCAGCCGAATATTGCATAAAAAATTATAAAAACCTTTATTTCAGGGGGGCTCTCATAGAAGTGAATGCGAAGTAAAAAAAAAATTATCGCGTTATATAAAATTGTAACATATCATATTAAAGATAATTTCGAACCGAGTACAAAAATATTTTTTTTTTATTTTTTCCTTTGAAATTGACGAAATGGGGGGCTTTCAAAGTGGCGATTTTATACGCTCGCTTGAAGACGCTCTCTAGCAAAATCCGCTACGTATTTTCAACCTGTTTTATTTTTATTATTTCACTTATATCCTGTACTTGAACAACAAATACTAAAATTATATGAATATTATAAAGAAACGAAATTATTTAATTTTTAATGGGCATCAGTAATTCATATAGCATCAACATAGCTTCACAATAATGCTAATAGATGGCGCAGTCATTACATTAGGCACTATTCCATGGAACTAAGAGATTACGACTACGACCTATCCCAAAAACAGTTTTGCGTCGACCATTATTATTTAGTTACATAATAATATAATACCATATTATTCAATTAAAATTATTTTTTAGTTAAATATCAAACTTATTGAAGTTTGATTATTTATTGATATAAATAATATAAGTAATAATATAAATGATATAAGTTTGATATTTATTAATATAAATATCAAACTTATTGAAGTTTGACAATAATTTGATGATTTAGGTATGTTTGGTGAAAACGGGCATAATAATAATGTCAGGTTTGGTCGTCATGTATCGATTGAATGAATAATCATGGGATATCGTTACCGCGAGGTCTCAGTTCGGGGCGAACCACTAGTATTATCAATCTTGCTTCCATAATCTTAATCTTCTATATATGTGTATAAAAGGAAAAGGTGACTGACTGACTGACTGACTGATTTATCAACATTCAACGCACAGCTCAAACCACTGGATCGGGATGTTTGGCATACAGATACTTAGCTTTTATGACGTAGGCGTAGGCGTCCGTTAAGAAAGGATTTTTGAAAATTCAACCCCAAAGGGGGTAAAATAGAGGGTTGAAAAATCGAACATAACGTGATTGAAGTCACAGGCAAAAGCTTGTTTTTCTATAAAACAATCTTTAAAAATAAAAAGAACTGCGCACGGAATAATAATACAATGTATAGATAATTATATCTAAGTATGGTAATCATACTCTGCTATAACGGTATTGGAAACACTCAAACCAATAATTAGGCACTATTTAAGTTTCATTCAAGAACAGTAAAATTGTTAGCGTTTAATAAACTACAATGATCATCAATCAGAATCAGCGATGGGATTGTCTCTACAAAACAAACTTCTTACAATAGCAATGAGTCGTTACACAATAAATCTTTTGTCGCGCAAGTAGGGGCTTAACCGTGGCTCAAAGAGTGACCTAGCAAAACATATAGACCCGTCCTATGATTTATCTAGCCACCGGGACCGGACCCGGACGGCAAACCGGACTGGAGCCGTTGGCTGGTCAATGCTAGATTAGGGTGGCCATAGTTTTCGTCATTAATTTGTAAAGGCAAACAAGTTCAAATATCAAAGTAAGTAAGTAAATACAATTGCTATTTTCAGCTTTACAAATGGTGTTATTTGAAAAAAGGCCGATGGCACTATTCTGTTATACATACGTTAAACACCTACCTGCTGTTAATTCAGTTTAGTGAGTTAGTGGCGCTTTTGTCAACATAAAATAAGACCATTTCGATACAATAAGAACTAATAATAATCTATTATTTTTATTATCATTTTCAGATTCTAACATCAGATAATAATGATAATAAAAATAATAAATTTATTTCTTGACTGCTTAAACATTGACCAATCGTATATTTTATATTATATGTAGGTATATTAGATACTATTAGCTACTCGGATACAAACCACATTAAAGTAAACTTAAAAAGCAGCAACGATGCAACGGATTTTAGTTAGGTATATGAGTAGAGCAGAAGATCTGAGTAACGTAGGGGTATTTTTATCTCGGTAAGACAAAATATTTTCAAGGGATTAATAAAAAACCTAAGTCCACGCGCAGTCCAGACTCAGTTGCGGCCAAAAAAAAAAAACCTTTAAGCAAGGTAGCTGTCGGCATTGTAAAAGTTGTTTTTTGTTAATAAATCTGTGAAAATTTGTTATTAGTTGCTACTTTCTTCTCTTCTTATCTATTTAATTTATCTAATCAGCTGTAAGTTTTCATTGAAGATAAAAAAAAAAATTATATATTTTTTCATTTCCAATTAATTATTTTTTTATTTCACTATTATTATTTTATAAAATATATTTTTGACAACGATATACAAAACAAACAAACAAAACATACAAAATTTTAAATTAAGTAAATTTATTCATGATATTGCATACCCGTCGTGTGGGTACTCTACATGAACCGATTCGGCCCCTTGTCACCTGCTAAATCAACGTTAATCTCCACTGACCGCAGTTCCCATAAAAAGAGATTTAAAACACGGCCCATAAATAAAGTTTACCTTATTATTTATTATTGTCACATTGTATGAAGCAATTTAATTAGACACGGTTTGTTCGTCGCCTTTTTACTTATACTGTGGGGTGTACGTACGTATTCTTGAGACTTGCTTTACGACGCAATCAAACTTTACTTGTCAAAATAGCGCGTAATACCTAGTTACGGTTTTAAAAAAACTTACTTCATATCTTATGAAAATGTGTCTAATGATATCTTTGCTATAGATTTTTTTAGCGAAATAAACTTTTACAAAATGCTTATATGAATGTCATTTGAATCAGTTTCGGAATGCCGATTTAACCGAGAAGAACGAACAATAATTTAATGTAAAAAATTATTTTAAAAAATCCGACTTTAAAAGCCCGCGTCACTACAAACTTACAAAGTATATTATATAATTTATTGTTGTTATTTTAAAAACCGCTCGACCGATTTCGATAAAATTTCAATGGGACCTAGAAAGTATACCTACTCTTTGAAACAAAAAACAATTTTCCAATCGGTTCAGGCGTTTTCGAATAATCATTGAACATACTTACTATAAAAAAAGATTCCGACGAATTGATAACCTCCTTTTTTTTAAAGTCGGTTAAAAAAAATCTCCGGTTGAATTTTTTAAAGAGTAACCGCAGTGTTTCTGTTTTATCTACTAGGTACCTGCTAGATTATACCCGCGACTTCAGAAATCGATGAACACCGGCTGCACATTTCCTACCTACCATGGGCTGCACCATGGTAGGTAGGAAACCATGGGCTGCACACACGAAAAAGTGCAAGCGAGAGCGCGGAACAAGCGATAGAGAAGCACGATCGACCCAAGCGTTGGCTGTAATTTTCAATTAACTCCTTCTTTCTATTAATTATTTTTTATTATTTTTTTTAGATTAATTTAAGTATTTATAAGTAATATTGACTACTAAACTATGTAATGCATATGAATGCATAGTATTAATTACTATTCTTATTCGAAAGCAAAAGGTAGGTAATTTTCTTATAAGGAAAGTCTTATGGTACGAATAGGCAATGTTTATTTCAATAGAGGACTTGGATTGGATAATTTATAATGAAGTAGAGTAGGTACCTAACTAGGTACCTACTATGTAGACCTACTTCTTCAGAAAAAAAAACTACTTTAAAAATTGGACAGAGTGCCCTGTATAATATACTTATATATACTATATACTATATAATATACTATATAAGTACCTACTCATTTAATTTAAAAAGTAAACTAGATTTTAGATGCCACCATTTAAGTATGTATAGGTACCTAGAAGATGTACTTACATAAAATAAGATTACATAAAGGTAGTTATAGGTAGATGCTTACTATAATATTTTGATTCGAGATTTCGTTAAATAATAATTAGATACTTTATTTGCATTTTGCCACACATTCGCAATGGAGTCAAAAATCTTCTTACATTGTAGGTAGGTATAGGTAGGTACATCTAACTAACAAAATATGCGAAGGCATAGAAATATGTTGAAAATCGGTAGGTTATGTGCTTAAAATAAATAATATCGACTTATTTCTAATTTATATTCATAAGCTTTGAACTGTAAGTATTACTTGCTCCTCGATAGAGTCACATCCGCTAATGTTTTTTCGCCCTCTTCCTAATATCTTCCACACAATTTGTTATATTTGACACAGAGTTACGCCCACTTTCCCCTAATATTAGTGTAAATCTTTTCCATTAAGGGCAATAAAAATCACCCTTTGACTCCAGCAGTCTTTTTCTAAACAATGATGACAAAAAAGGACAAAAGATTAACCCTATGAAAACTAAATAAAGATATGACGTGGTTATTGCAAATTTATTCTAAGTCCTTCCGTTTTTTTATACATTGAAGAAGTTCCAGTTTATTTATTTGCTTGAATTTATTTGATTGCTCTATGTGCACCCATTTTAGAACTGAGAAAATTTGTAATTTTTGCGTTATTCTTTTGTTTAGATAGAAAAAATTAAAAAAATCATGATTATTAATCAAAAAGTAAAAAAGGAACCCTTGTAAGATCACTCTCTTGTCCGTCTGTCCGTCTGACCGTGTGGCACCACCGATTTTCTCAGGAAAGGGTGGACCTAGCAAGTTGAAATTTATACCAGATACTGAGGTCTATAAAAGTCCCTGTTATAGGTGTATAAAAATCAAGGTCCTGAGTCAACACGATAAAAAGATATGGGCAAATTTAGATTTTCGCGAAAACTTGTAAGTACCTAGGCCAAAATTTACCTTAATTTTCACCTTTTTTATTTTTCGGAATTTTCCCTTTACTTGTGCAGTAAGACCTTGCTTTTAACCAAAATTGTCAATTCTAGGTCAACCGGAAGTACCCTATAGGTTTTGGTTCGAAAACCTATACCTATGGTCGTTCCCGTTGATCTAGAATCACGAAATATGGCAAAAAGCAAGCAGCACAAATAAAGGAAAAATTCCAAAAAATAAAATAAGTTGAAAATAAGGCGGTATAAGAAGACGGAACCCTCGGCGCACGAGTTCAACTCGCACTTGACCGGTTTGTTTTTGTTAACTATCATTTTATTTTAAAAACGATTTTGGGTAATTAGAAAATAATTTGAGTTTGTGCTTACGTCACGTCGTCGCCAATGGATCGCCACAGTAAATCTTGTGTCGTTTTTATCCAATAGCTGCCTGCCCTGTCATTAATATTGTCGATATAGCAAAAGATAAAAAATTAACGAAAATACTAAAAGCCTTATTTTCTGTTACGTTACGTACCTACCATAGTAGATTGAACATCAATATAACTATCATCAATTCATTCGGATTATTTCAGATCAAAGGTTATAATAGATAGGCATAAATTACGTTTAAAGCACTAAATTAATTTATCCACGCAGCAGAGCTACCTAGTTTCGCTTATTAAATAGTAAATTATGTTATTAATAACATGAATACTTAAGAAAAAGCGAGTTTTTAAAACAATTCTACGCTGAATTCGTTAATTTTATTCACCTTTCGCTCGTTAAACTGTTAGCTGTTGAAGATATTAATTTACTTATTTAAATCCCAATAACTAGTAAAGTAGGTGGCTTGGAAGTCTGCTTTTTTGAAATGTTTATTAGCTTTTGACCAATTTACATATCGAATATCGATACTCCATAATTAAGTTTCAAATCAATGTGAAAAAAATCAGTGTCGAAGCTTTTTGAATAATAAATTACGCATGGGAATGGTATCACAAGTAAGTTATAGGCTTATAGGTGTATAACCTAGATATGTTTTATAGCGCAACTTTTTAGAAACCGAAAGGTGGGATCAGTGGTACTTACACATATCTAATGCCCGTTGCCCTATTTATTTGTTATATTATATTTTAATATATTATTTTAATTAACATTAATTTACCCACTCCGTAAATAAGTGTTAATATTCTTAAAAAATAGTGTTTCTGATGTGCTATTTTTGAAAATTTTAGACAATAATTATAATTTTACACCTGACTATTACATATTATTATATACCTAATATTATTCTCGGACTAGGTATATAGGTAGTTCAAATTAAAAATTTAAACGTCACACACAAACTTGCTTTTCACAATACCATTTTATAGTTAAATACATAGCCAACTTAATACCACACAACTACTTATTTGATCTTTTAAAATACCTACTACGCTTCTCATTTAACTTTGCTACGAGAATGTGGAGTTACCTAAATAGTAAATTGGGTCTACAAAATCGTATTTTTTTTTCAAATTACTTAGATCTCTTAAAAAATAAAAATAAAATTTTGTGAAAAAAAATTTTTTTAAATGTTTTTATTTCTGCAATACTAAGGAACAATTGCGAAATTAACGACAAATAACTATTGTGTTTCTAAAATCCAAAGTTCTCAAGACAGTTCAACAAAAAATATAGTCTTTTCAACCCTTGTCTAATCTACAATGGTACCCCAATCGAACCGATATTAAATTTAAAACCCTTTTAAATACAATTGAATGATATATTTATTGCGTTTTTTTTTCTTTTTTTGCAATCGATTCGCATTCGCCGTGTAATGCTCTAGATACAAGGACAATGGTAGAGAAAAAATAAAAAAAAAAACATAAGAAGTATTGAGGGTGCGAGATGGGTAACTTGAGGTCATACTCACACCCCTGTACTTCCTGTTTAAAATTACAGGGTTGGCAACGTTTTCTACACCTCGATCGCAGATTAAGTCTTACACATTTTTTGGCTTCTATACCAACAAAAAGCTAAGATTTTATTAAAAATAGGCTTTAATTATTTAAGATAAGTATTTTTGTTTTGTCGTGTAGTTTTTAAACGAAAGCTGTGCAAGTATTTCATTTACTTATAAGGTAGGCTCATTTAAATTCATTATATACGATTCAACTTGTTATTTTAATCAGTTTTATCTTTTATTTTTCTTTCAGAAAGGTTTTATTATTTATTCATTAGCTCAATGGTCCAGTCGTCGGGTTGGCAGCGGAATCTCATCCGGATATTCTCAGCAGCCTGCCCCGCCATTACCGTGACCGCTGCCAGCGTCAGGAATAGCGAGGCCTCCGGGAACTAGGGGCCATGTCCTTCATCCATTGCAAAGGTTTTGCCCATAATGTCATCGCAGGGCTAGACTGATCGCACCGGTGTCGCTGCTGCCCGACACCGGCCTGTGCCATTTGCTCAGTCTAGCCAGTATAAAATGGTTAAACCCTCATTTGTCGATCGTCAGAGCCTCGTCAGTAGACTAGCAGGCCCCACACCAGGTGGACCGACGATATCAAACGAGTCACAGGGAGTCGCTGGATTCAGGCGGCGCAAGACCGAGACCTGTGGTAGTCCATGCAAGAGGCCTTTGTCCAGCAGTGGACGTCTATCGGTTGCTAAAGAAGAAGAAGAGGAGAAGCTCAATGGACGACACTAGATTTATCGATCAGTGTCATAGACCGCTTTTAATTACGGAAAATCAATTAAAAACCTAACTCCACGCGATCAAAGGCCCCGGGCAAAAAACCGCGACAAACGAAACTATTTTGCCTACTTCTACCAATTTGTTTTGGCAGCCCTACGAGACTCGTAAGATCGGTGTGACAGGTCACGGGGCACGGCGCGGCGCGTTCGTGAGAACGTCAACTGGGCAGCTGACGACGGCGACATACAGCGCAACGCGCGGAGCGAAACGATGACAGCGATGACAGATAAATAATACCTGAGTATTAGGCGCTGCTCAATGTATTGCAATATTGTTCAGTGTACCTATTTAGGATAGACGGAAAAGGGATGAAATAATTTAATATAAAAATATATTTTTAAAAAACGCCACTAAAAAGTATAAAAATTTTTGCTGATTTTTTAAAACTGCTGGACCAATTTCGATAAAATTTTAATGGGACCACCTGGGAAGTTTACCCTTTCAAACAAAGAAAGAATTTTCCCATTCGGTTCAGGCGTCTTCGAGTAATCAGTGAACATACATAAAAAATCCGAAGAATTGAGAACCTCCTCCTTTTTTGAAGTCGGTTAAAAACACTCCATCCCTTTCTAGTTCATAATAAAATAATTACGATAAGATTTACCACAGATTTAGGATTGGTAGCTAGGTCGCTACTAGATACCGCCACTTCCTACAAACAATAGCTCCTTAAATGCGGCAACGTAATATCTTTGAAAACGTCAAACATTTGTTGCTACGAGACTATGTAAACGTAAACTTGATATAACTTAATAACTTTTCATATGACCTGAAATCACATGAAAATTTATCACTTCTCGTGTGCCATGTACCTACCTATACCTGAACGACGTATCTTTTTATTTAAGTAACTATTTCTGACAAGATAGCCCTTGAATGCGATGTCATCTGATTGTAAGTGACGTTGCAGTGTGTCTAAAAAGGTTAAGGTCCGGCAGCTTGTTAATTAAACCCACTGGCTTATCTCATCATTTTCTACACGCCATTGTGCTACTCGTAGAACGCTAAATCGATTGGGATCATCTTTACAGTAGTGTTGCAACTAGCCACGGCCAAAGCCTCCCACCAGACTAAAGGAAATCATAATTACTAAGATCAAACAAGATAGGATTTCTCGGACGTGTCTAAGAAAAGAAAAGAAGGTGTCCATGAATGAAGCACACGCCCGGTCTCAGTACCATTGTGTCAGGAACCGTTTAAACTATTTCATTTGACTGCCACCCGCTACTTCCGTTCACGGCAATACACCGACTAGGGTTGCCAACTGCAGGCATGATGACAGCACCTAACCAAGAATCACCGTACCAAGAATGAAATCACTTAACCAAGAATGAAATTATAAGTCATGCGCAGAAAGTTTGCCGATGACCCCGCACTCGCCCAGTTACCATACTAAACTAGGCCGGCGGAGGCGGGAGGGGCACCCATCGGCAAACCTTCTGCGCGCGTCATATAATATATTAATTTATCTAATGAAATAGGATTCATGGACTATAAAAAACTTAAGTAGGTAGGTATTTAGGTATGATTTTATTTTGAGCGAGATTGATATTTTTTTTATAAAATAAAACTATGAAATGTTATATGTAGGTAACATAATTTTTCGAATTAATAGATATAGGTACTTCCAAACATCATCCAACAGTTTTTTTCAATCGGTCATCATGCCTATTGCCATATTAGGGTAGGCTGGTCTAAGAGCACGCATCCGATAAGAGTACGCAATGCCAACACTCGTGACGCTGTTAACGTTACGCGGCTAACTTCAGAGTTATTTTCAAGTGCAAGCTATTGGCAAGTGCTGTGCGAAAAAATAACAAAAAACATGCAAAAACACAAAAATTACTTAAGTTTAAACATTTTTACCTATTTTCTTAAATAATTTTAGCGTTTTGGGATTATGTTTGTGAAAAAACTACAAAATTTTAAACAAAAACGATAATACGGCTTGATCGGCAAGGAATTCCCCTAGAGGTCACAGCGACAATGATTCCGGTCGATGCTAATAGATGACGTTACACTTCGCTCGATCATAAAATCGTTAATGTGTGAAAGAATACGCACTTGTGTATGTTACAAGAGTACGCGCGTACTCTTACACACATTATTTTATTTTTATTTTTTTCACATGTATTTTAATATTTATTTGTATGTTTAAATCCGCTTTCCGGTATAGCTCAACTACCACGAGCTGAAGTAATCTCAAGATCGAACCGCAAAAGAGCAAAGTTAGACATTTTGAGTTGACCTCCGTTCTAGTTGGTTCTCGAAGAGGATTCGGCCTCAAAATAAGCACCAGTGAAAAAAAGACTGCGAAATCTATTACTAAAGGAGATATAAAACTAAAACTTCCAAAGAATAAACCCAAAAAGAAAATGTGGGGATGTCCCTCATGACGTGGTACCTCCAAATGAAGACTGAATAGGATGTTCCAAATGATGAGGTGGCATGAAGCCTGTATGATCTATGAAGCTGAAAATATGTATAATTGTGAAATCTGCAAGTAGCATGGACACGAATGAGAATGAGTTAAGAAATATGAGATATTTTTTCCTGCGTACTCTTATCAACTTACATGCGCACTCCTATCCAGTAGCTCGTGTAAGAGTAAGTATTTACCACTTTTGTTATTTTTTTTATTTTTCTAATATATGGCACATTACTGTTACATTTCATGTTACTTTATGAAAGCTGTATAAATTGAGTACCAAATAAAAATTAAGCTGATGATCTACAGTTAGTGAATTTTATTTCAAAACAGTTTGAACCTTAAGTGCGTGCTCCTAGACCAGCCTACCCTAATATTATACTTTGTTCGGCATCATCCTCAGCTTGCTTATAAATGCGTGTGTTTACTTATTGATTTGTCCTTCAATCACGCAGCCCATAGCAACGGATTGTCGTGTTTGCAAGGGTAGTTGAGGGCCTCACTTTACCTCGGAACTCGCCATTATTAAGTAGTTTGGAAAATAAAAAATCTGTAGAGTTTTAGAAACTTTTTTCTTATACTAAGTATTTGTCTTTATAGGAATCACCTACCCTACCTACGTCGTTGTATGCATTTTCGTCTTCCTAAATAGCAGTATAGTGACCAAAATATAATATCACCTCATCATCTCAGTATTTTTGGTCGTTCACTTTATTTGGCAACCCTAATAATCTGATACAATGAAGTTTCTCGTAAACTAACCACCTTAAGCCTTTTTACATGAAATCGAACTATGATTATGGTAATCCTGAACACTGAAAAATGCACTTTAACATTTCAAGTATAAAGTTGTAAATAGAGTGCTACCGTTCACACAAAAGCAGAGATTTTCATGTCCAGTGCATTGCGTATTGTGGTAAAATCACTAATCTGTAGTGTTGTTAGCTTCGTAATAAAGTGCCGGCAGAATTCATAGTATTGCCAATATTCGGTTCAATATTATTGTGCCGTTCGGATCAATGGCGATGCCGCCGGTTACTTTCATACTCCTACATACATATTACATACATACATACAGGATGTTTGCGAGTATGAAATGCGAGTCTGTAAGTAATATTATTTTCTATGGCATATTTGTAAATAGAAAACATGGTTATTTACGAGTTTACGATTATGCAACTTCCGCGACCCGCGAGAACATGGATTTTAGAAATCTTTGATTTTAGTTATAAAAATTTCTTATTTTTGTTGAAGTGAAACTTCTTTAGGCGCATGAGGGTAAAATTTTTACAAATGTAACGTCACGCAAGTATGCAACGGAAACGGAAGTGTCGAAAAAGAGATTCGCCAAAGAAGTTTCACTTCTGACATGTGTACTTTGTACGCACGCACTTTTTTTTTTATTAAAGTGTTGGAAATATCAGAAATCAGAAGAATATCTCTTCGGAACAAGTAACACACTCGGGTGCGATTCCCAATGTGGGTTTGAATCCCGCTGGCCTCGGAATTTTTGATGTGTTTATAAATTTATAATATCTTATCTTCGTATTCAAGATGAAATAGAATACTTAGGTAAATAGATAATTTATTTCCATGTAGTGTAAAATGTTCAGTTACATTAAAATTATTTCTGTGTACTTACCTAGTAGGTACTGCAAGGCGTGAAAATTTTAATAAAAATTATAGCTTTGGTACTTATTTAAAAATTCAAATGAAACGACTATAATTTTATTGTTTCAATTTATTTAAAACACATTAGATACAATAATTTAAACACTAAGTATCTCTATCCTAAACGTCATTCTGTTTAATTCGTTTGAAAAGGTTTCGTACTACAAACTAATACTTAAATATATAATTTTTAATAAATAAACTAAAATAAAACAATAATAATGAACATCATCTATTTCATTAAAATGTGTGTTAGTGATGTTACTGTGGGAACTTGTAACAAAGCATCGCATATCGATAATCCTCTTGAAACTTGAAAGGAACCAACATGGGAATCCGCTAATAAAACGCTTTTCATCGTTTCAAATCAGTAAATAAAAGCTCGTCCAATCTAAAGGGAAGTGCTCCAGCAAAGTTACTTTTACTGTTACAACTTACTTAAGTACACAGATAAATAATTATTGTCATTTTAAAGTGACAAAGGCTAACCGCATTGGGTCTTCTTTAAAATAAAGTTAAATCTGCATTTCGAATCTGATTGTTATCTTCGTTAATACTCTTTTAAATACAACCATTTTTTTTATATCCGGAACAAACTTGACCACACAAAACTTATTTTGTAGAATTTTGAACTCTATTTTTATGGTATAAAACTCATTATTGTTTGTTATTTTGTGTGCAGGATTTACGTTAATGATACAATGTTTATTGTCAAGGCGAAAGCACGTAAACGGAAGAAAGTGTGATTTTAGCCTATGATAGCTTTCAGTTTTTTTTAATGCAGTACTTCAAATAGTACTTTCCGTGTAGTTAAGTGGTTTTCAATACCATCTTTGTATCTATTGAATATTTAGGTACCTACATCTGGTCCGATTAAAGGGACATACGCATGGGATTATAACTGTAAAACGCATGTGATAGGTTGTGAATATAATTGCATCAAAAGATTCTGAAGGAGAATTATCTTGTACGGTTCGGCCCGTATTGAGTTGGTATTACATAATTCATTATATTTTGTTAATGAGACATAGAGATGGGCAGATGTGCAGCGGATTCTTAGCCTATTCTGTGAAAACTTAACAGTAGGTACTACTCGGTAAGTATAAGAATTTGTTTCTGAAATAGTCTTTTAGTTAGATCCTCATGGAAAACAAGGTATCAGATTGTCGCCCCTTCGGTCTATGTGAGTGAGGGAATAGTGTGAGTGAGTGCACATGTGTTTGCACCTTGCACACACACTTGCGCACTATAATATTTTCTCTGTATTTGTCTAGTTTCCCTATCGATTGATCTATGCCGCTGCTTCCAATATTCTGTATTTCAGGATATTACTATAAATAATAGGCAAAAGACTTAACTGTCAACTATAAAAACCATTTAAGATGACGCCTTGGACCAAAAAACACGAAAACGAGTACTTTTGAATGCGTAGTGTGAGTGCAACGAATGATATAATTAGAATTTTAAAAATATCGTAAAAAAGGGGAAAACCTGTATAATTTCTTAAATCGGACACAATTTTTAAAAAGTGTCTGACTTATTTAAAAAAAAGTACGAACTTCACACCAAAAAAGTTCAAATGCTTGGAATTATCAGCGACAACATCCTATTATTTTTTACGAATAAAATAGCCAGGCCGCTATTCTATTTCATAGATCGAGAAGTTATTTTATTTTTTGCTTATGTTATGAGTACATAAGTACATAAAAATTCAGTCAAAGTCACCCGCTGGCACGGTCCGGTCGATTGCGACGCGTAAAACAAGTCAGGGTGAGCGGGGAGTGCGTGAGAGAGAGCGGTACTCGATTTTTTGAAACAATAGTTTATCAATGCATCGCCTTAACGGATTTTAAAAACATCGTGGTTTTAAAAAACCAAAAATCTTATTCCTCCAATACCAGTAGCAAATACAAAGTAAACACCAAACAGGAGTTCTCCAAACAGGAATTAAATTGAAAGGATCCTCTATTGACACATGATGCAATGATTGCAGTTCTCCGGTTTCCACTGCGTCCACTTACTTCTGGCGGATTTAACTCCAATGGCTACCGATCTGAATGCGTTCTGATGATATCATTGCACCTAAACAAATAAATATTGCTGAATTAATGCCAATTCATTTTCAACTTTATCACAAAGCGTTAGAGTCTGAATGAGAAGGGCTTATTGAACATAAAAAGTGATAAGGTTTCGTTATTTCCACCTTCACAGTGGGATTAAACTTTGGTGTGAACTATAAGCGAAAGCGGGAATTTCATAAAGTTAACAC
The DNA here is from genome assembly GCA_029955525.1 of Oeneis ivallda. Classification (NCBI taxonomy): domain Eukaryota; kingdom Metazoa; phylum Arthropoda; class Insecta; order Lepidoptera; family Nymphalidae; genus Oeneis; species Oeneis ivallda. Next base: position 27,655,525 of record JARPMR010000002.1, on the reverse strand, counting down.
TGTTTCTTCATAAAATTAAAAGATACTAAGTATATTTGTAGAAGTAAAATTTTTGAAAAAATTTGTGCGGAAACACTTTCTTTTTCCAGTGTTACTTCGCAGTGCTGTCTGCTGTAGGTCCACAACTAGGTATAGGTAGGTATATCTACCCATTGAAATGATCATATTGATCTACTCAGGTGCTTATCAATAAGAACGAGATGCTATGTTGCTGTATGACTGAAGAGCAAACTTGCAAAGCAACTAAAATCACACTTTCGTATAAATAATATTAATAAGGATTCTCTGACATTCACTCTTCAGTCACTGAATAATTAAAATCAGGTGTGCCTTAATAAAACCTGTTAAGAGTAAAATTATTTTATATCTTGTAGTGGCGTTTGAAGTCGTTTTTTTTAAAGAATTTTTATACCTATATTATTATTTTAAGCTTTTTAGTGTAGCTTCATAGGATCAAATCTTCATATTCTTTGATCACGAGCGATTTGCTCTTATTCATTGAGGAGTTCCGTACTCCATCACCGAAGAGATTCATCAGATCCAGAGACCTTTCAAATAAATTTTATTGAAATCGGCCCAGATTTGACGGAATTATGGAGTAACATCGACAAAAAACGTGTCGAATTGAGAATCTCCTTATTTTGAAGTCAGAAGAAAATGCTAACTTCCTCTTGGATTGACATTTCTATATTGAGTGGTTCTATGCCTAAAAGTGCTTGTTTTAAGATCAATCATCAATCAAAGAATTATGTACAACATCATGTCTGTACCTGCATATGGGGGTTGCGGTTACTCGCGTCCGTAGGCAGTACCAAGTAAGGTTTTAACCCTCTCTACCCTACACGTGACCCCTGGGTGGTGCCAAACGTGTAACACAGGTGGTAGGCTTCGGCCGTGGCTAGAGTGACCACCCATCGAGCAAAACCGCGCCGCCAAGTGATTCGTCTTACGACACGATTCGTTGTGTCGTGGGGCGCGTCGTGTTCCGGAGCGATGCTCGTACCAGCCAATCAAAGGGGAATGGGTATGTACAGTTGCGCTGCGTTTAGTGACAGGACCCGATTTTGTGCAGAGGCTGTGCCGGATGTCTCGATCTGGAGGGTAGCGGGATCCGAAGCACGGTGCACCGCTGGCCGACCGCAGGTAGTTGGGGGCCCAATTAGTAGATTCGCCACCTATGAAAGGCTGCCCCGCCACCTGGCGAAAAATCCAGGGATGGCTTCCATCGTGCCGGTTGGCGACCGGTGAGAGGACCCGATGGCGATTCCCTGGGGGGTTCGGGCGTCCCCGCAGTCTCCAGTCGAGCCTTTCATCAGCGCATCTTCTGTACAAATCGCGGAGTCTACAAACGTAGCGCCTTGTACAACTGCCATTTCCCTTCCTATTCACCCTTTGACCTAAAATGAAAAAACATAAGAAAAAAAGTAAAGCTATACAGCGGCTGCACCTCCTCTCTTTCAAAGTGCACCTCACCAACATACGAGGATTGCACTCCAATCTCGTCGCAGTCCACCACCATCTAGAGACTGAGAGGCCGCATTTACCTTTTCTTACGGAGACGCAAATCGGCAGTCCAGCAGACGTAGCGTACCTACAGTATCCTGGGTATTCGCTCGAGCATAACTTTAAACCTCGCGCTGGGGTCTGTATGTACGCCCGTAATGACATCTGCTGCCGGCGTCTCCGTAACCTAGAGGTACCTAACCTTTCCATCATGTGGTGTTTATTGGACACAGGCATGGAACAGATCGTGTATGCCTGTACCTATCGGTCGCATAGCGGTGACCAGGAGACGACTCGGATGTTTGAACATCTCAGTGTGACGGCTGACATCGTCCAACGTCGGTATCCGACTGCTCAAATGGTGTTTCTGGGGGATTTTAACGCCCATCATCAAGATTGGCTATTCCCATACCAGAATACCGACCATGCCGGGAGAGAGGCGCTTAAATTTGCTCTGTCGCTAGATCTCTCCCAGCTGGTCCAAGAAGCAACGCGAATACCTGACGTTGATGGCCATACACCTAATTGTTTGGACCTTCTGTTGACTACCGACCCAGACCGGTTTTCGGTATCAGTTGCGGCCCCCCTGGGCACCTCTGATCACTGTGTGGTAAAGTCGGTATCGAACTATCACCCTCTGGATACCGGTCCTACCGGAACCAGACGTGTGTGGCGATATAAGTCGGCAGATTGGGATGAGATGCGACATTTTTTCGCGTCCTACCCTTGGCGGCAGAGCTGCTTCTCTTCTAATGATCCGTCGAGTTGTGAGCAAGCCGTAGCGGAAGTTATACGTCTAGCAATGGAGTACTTTATTCCATATGCTGACGTATCACTAGATGGCAAGGTTCCCCGGTGGTACAATGCCGAATGTGCTGATGCTGCAGCTCGTAAGGACTCTGACTCTGAGGCTGAAGCCCGTACCCTTAAATCTCCGGACATCAATATGAAGAAGAGAGCGTTCAAATCTGCTGCCAAGTCCTACAAGAAGGTTCTCAAAAGGGCTCGTTTTAACCGCACGAACCGCATTGGGGCCAAATTAGCTTCCTATCCGCGTGGTAGTAAAGCTTTTTGGTCACTGTCGAAGTCAGTGGAAACGAACTTCTGCCGTCCTTCGCTGCCTCCCCTGCTGAAACCAGATGGATCGCTTGCCTTTACTGCGACAGACAAGGCTAACCTTTTAGCGAATCTGTTTGCGGAAAATTCGCTCCTCGATGCGGGCAGTACCTCACCACCTAAAATAACACCTTGCGAGTCTGTTATGTCAGATATACGTATTCGCCAAATTCAGGTTTTGAAAGTGCTCCGCAACTTGGATGTGAATAAGGCCAGCGGTCCTGATGGTATACCAGCAAGAGTCCTGAAGACCTGTGCTCCCGAGCTGTCGCCTGTCCTGACGCGCTTGTACCTCTCTCTAAAATTAGCTCAAGTCCCCAAAGCTTGGAAGGTAGCTAACGTACAGCCAGTACCCAAAAAGGGTAGTCGTGCCGACCCGGCCAGTTACAGGCCTATCGCAATCACCTCCATACTATGTAAATGTTTGGAGCGTGTATTAAACGACAAACTCCTGGCATACCTCGAGCTCAGTGACCTCCTGTCGGACCAGCAGTACGGTTTTCGCCGTAACAGATCCACAGGAGATCTTCTAGTGTATGCCACACACATCTGGGGTGAAGCCATCGATAAGCATGGTGAGGCGCTAGCCGTCTCACTTGATGTATCGAAGGCGTTTGACCGGGTCTGGCATGAGGGCCTTTTGAGCAAACTTTCAGCTTATGGGATACCCACTAGACTTTGTAACTGGATATCGGATTTCCTGAGTGGGCGATCATTTCGAGTGGTCATAGATGGCTCCTCGTCTGATCTAATGGCGATTATCGCCGGTGTCCCTCAGGGATCAGTTCTCTCCGCAACGCTCTTTTTGCTGCACATTAATGACCTCCTCAGGCCCGGTATCTTTGGGTATGCGGATGACAGCACCGTTACGGAGAGATACATGTCCGGTCCCCGTGCTAGTGGCGCTGAAACTTTCGAGCATAGAGAGGCTTTGGTAGAACGCATAAATTTGGCTTTGAAAGAGGTATCGGATTGGGGTGATGCCAACCTTGTCAAATTTAATGCCACCAAAACGCAAGCGTGTTTATTCACCGCCAAACGGAGTCCATTCCCCCTGACTCCGACTTTCCGAAATGTATCCGTACCGGTCACTGACACTATTGATCTTCTTGGTATAAATGTCTCGTCAAACCTAAACTTCGGACGATGCATCGAATCCAAGGCAAAAACTGCTGGCATGAAACTTGGTATCCTCAATAAAGTCAAGCGCTACTTCACGCCGGAACAGCTTGTTACCTTGTATCAAGCACAAGTTCGATCGTGCATGGAGTACTGCAGCCATTTATGGGACGGCTCTGCCAAGTACCAGCTTGCTGCATTGGATTCGGTCGATAGACGCGCCAGAAGACTCATTGGCGACGAATCGCTAATTAACTCCAAACTTCAAAGTCCTAAGTTCCTAATACGCACCGCTAAAATTTGGAATGCCCTTCCGGCTTCCGTTTTTCCGAATAAATATAACTTGGGTACTTTTAAATCAAGAGTGAATAGGCATCTTCTAGGCAAGCGCGCTCCATCTTAGGCTGCATCTTCACTTACCATCAGGTGAGATTGCAGTCAAGCGCTAGTCTATATATTTAAAAAAAAAAAATATGCAAATAAAGAATTGATTGATTGATTGATTGATTGATTGATTGATTGATTGATTGATTGATTGATTGATTGATTGATTGATTGATTGATTGATTGATTGAAGCATTAAGTACGTAGGTACACTCAACACTGCCTCCAAATATTTATTATCAAAGCGCAAAGTTTCCGCCGCAAAAGCTTTTACCTTGCACCCCATAATTTTTGCAAGCACCATCCCGAAACCCCACAATCAGACACGTTAAATGATCAACCGAGATTAAGCGACGGATCTTACGCTCTATCGACAATCAAAAGCTATTTAATTTAAAGGGGGGCCCACAATGAGGGATATGAATAAAATTGTGACGCAGGTCCGAAACTCCGAAGGTTTTGTCTATTGACGTTGTTATTTGGTAATTGAATTAGCGAATCAGCCGAGTGTGAATTGCCTTGCAGGCTTGCTCATCTTATGTACCTATCTACCTATGTAGTGATGATGATGGCTTGACTCTTGAGTAATTTAACTAAAGATTTTAGACTTGTTTCGTAATTAGAGGTTAGCCTAGTGGTTAGGACTGTGGTCTCCTATTCGGGAGGTCGCAGGATCGATCCCGGTCCACCTCTGACTTTTCGAAGTTATGTGGGTTCATAAAAATTAAATATCACATGCTTCGGTGAAGGAAAACATCGTGAGGAAACCTGCACACCTGAGAATTCTCCATAATGTTCTCGAGCGTGAAGTCCGCCAATTCGCATTGGGCCAGCGTGTTGGAATATGGCCCTTCTCTGAGATGAGACCTGCACTCAGTAGTGAGCCGTTGATGGGTTGATGATGATGATAGCTACGAATATTTTTAGTTGGAACTGTCGATATTTCAGTCCATCTTCAAGGTCAAATATGAACAGTGCCAACTAAAACATATTTTACTGACGTACCTACCCGCATATCACACCATATACCTACCTACTTAATTAGTGTAGGTAAATTAAGCTTAGAATACGATTAAATAGATATTTTAAACCTGAAGCTAGAATTACTTACTGCCTTTACAAATAATAATTTTGCCTATTAAACTTCTCTTTCAAACTAAATGTCTGTTTGGCTTCTATTTTGCTTTCTTCCCACTAAACTGGCGTAACCCATTTGCCTGTTAAGTACTTACCTTACCCAATCAATCTAAAACTACATCTTTTACTTACCGCCGAGCGAGATCGTAGTCAAAAAAAAATCTGTCAATGGTGTCAAATAACATCTATCAAGTAGGTTTAGGAGATACTTACGCAGATTTTATTAAATAGTAACTTATAACCTATTTTAGAATAGAATATTCAAATAAACTTTTTTACAAGTGCTTTTGAATCTTCGATGAGTCTACCACTGGTTCGGAATACCCTTCCTGCCGAGAAGAACCAGAAAGAAACTCGGCGGTTGCACTTTTCAAAACAAGTTTACAATACAATAAATACTACCTATGATATGTATGCAGTGTTTCCTCAATAAGGGGAAGTTCCACAAAAGCATACCTAATTATAATTCAACTCATGTTAAGACGGGCAGACAGAAAGTAGCCCCATTCCCGCCGGTGGTAAATACCCGTTCACGAGCAATTTGAAAGTATGTACCTACTTTGTGTACCTATTATAAACAAGACAAATCCAAATCAAAGGTCCTCGATAAAAACACTCGATACGGAAACAGATTAAGCATCAATCGCAGCCCACTCCACGACACGGCCACTTGCCATTGCGTTCGACAATCGACATCGATAATCACGAGCGTGCGGCGTTGCGGCACTAGTGTGGGAAGAGCAAACAATGTGGTTGCTTGACAAAATGCTGCTTGGCTAAATTAAATAAAAAAAAAAAATTAAGTGGCACTAAGGGGACTGCCGCGGTAAAGCTATTGCATAGCATTTTTTATCAACTTATGCAATTACAATATTTACGCAATTTTTTTTGTATAATAAAAATTATGCAAAAAAAAATTAAAAAACAAACAAACAAGAAAAGCGAACTGTCACTACTTCGCGAGTGAGATTCGAACCTGCAACATCATACACCATACGGTAAAGACAGCGGTCGCTCGCCCACTGCGCCAAACAGAGCTACTTGTGAACTTCTAAAATGTTGAACGCTTGCTGAACGACGGTGTTAGGTTTTTTCGTTACGGAATTTCTTGATTCGGTCGCCGCGCTCAAACTGTTTGTCCTAGTTCAAAGCCCGCGATAAAAGCTATGCAATAGCTTAAAAGAAAAATGTACATGTCCTTAGAATGAAGTATGAACATCTGATTTTACGGTTAAGGGAAAGTACGATGCCGAGACAAAACTATTATTTTCCTTCACTAGCTCGCGAGTTACGCCCCGTTATACAATAGTGAACAATCAAAAATTGTATCGATTTAAAATGTATCAAAATCATATCGATTTGCATCAAAATGCCTGTCTAACGGATTTGCACGGAATACATAATGGAGCACAGTGCGGGACAAATTCGGAAATCGATTCGACAGATCTATTACCATATTTTTTGGTTTTGAATGGAATCTTTTTTTGGTGCATTTGTTCACCAGTTTATGCTAATATTTTAACTTTTTTATCGGTTGTTTTGTTACTTTATAGGTAACAATAGTATCGATTTGAAGAATAAACTACGCTACCATGACTATGTAGGTAGTATGTAAGTACATGAATTATATTTATATCTATCTATCAATCTACAATTAAATAAGTAGATACATAGTTAGACCTAAATCAGATTAGGTAAGGCTATACATATAAGTTAACCTCTTAGTATAATTAGGTGAGGTAGGTATACCTACCTCACACAACAAATTAGCACTTAGTACAATATAAGTACTTAGTATTATAAACGTTGCATGTATACTTTTGCACACGTTACATACAGGTAGTGGTGTTGCCGTTAAGACAATCTAGTTTGTAGCTAATTAAAATAAAAAAGTGCACAGTTTTGTAAAAAAAAAATGCTTTCGAAATGTGGCTAAAAGTGGCTAGATAATATCTACCTATTATAGTATTTTTGGCCTAGGTATCTAAGTTAAAAATGTACCTATTAAAAACTGGTTAAAATAAAGTCATCTGTTAATTCTGAAATGTCCTCGTCAATGGGCTTTGAGAAAAGTTCAATGGGTGATGACTGATGACGGTAGGATAGACGGTATTTCGATTTGTTTTGTTGGTTTGACCGTTTTTGTAATTTTGGTTAAAATTTCAGATGGAAAAACATATTATTATAGTTGTGACAATATTTTCAAGATATTTAAAAATCCGCTAGATCTAGCCACAAAGTGGCTAAAACGGCAACACTGAAGTAGTTGCTACTTTGTACAATTACTTAGGTAGATACCTAAGTACCTTAATACATAATATAACAACACAACAGTGTACCAATTAGTTAAGGTGATGATGTAAAATTTACATAAACTGTAGGCATAACAGGACATCTAAAACCACTCAAGGAAGGTCGCAGTCCTGAAAGGTGTGAAATTTATTTAATTATTCAATAATATTGATAAATTTAGAACTTACTGTTAAAAATTAATACGGTTCAATTGAGTCAAATGTAAAGTCACTTTAAATGGAGCTAATTTATTTATGCTTATCACTTTATCAATACGCGAATTTGTAACGGTTTGTTAAATACAGTTGTTAAAGCTACAATCGCATTTAACAGTGGCAGAGCAATAATATCGTACCTGCGTACACATGTCATGAAATCTACATACGTATAGCCTGTATAATGTAGCATTCTAAAATTAAAATTGGTTTGTCCGGGCCCCATATGCAAAAATCATTTAGCAACATTTAAATTTCTTTTATTCGGGCACATGTACTGTGCGTAGCGAATCGATGAATAGATATTTTTTTATTGGCGATAAAAATTGTATGGTGCAGCAGTTAATTTGCGTATGGCGCATTGTAGACCGCATTGTGACGTCTCAAACACCTTCCACCGTTCGGGGCGCGAGGCGCGACCCAGTGCCCCCGTGTCACCGACTACCCACATTTCACATGACGTCACATTTTACAATTCAATTATCGAACACGACTGTGCCATTCATAAACATTTTTTAAACGGCCTTGCATTTTTCGGTGGCCATGTAAATTTTTTCCGCTCATTTCAATCTGAAAGACATTTAACATTTCGATATGAATTTCGTTATTTCGTATCGATAACCGATTTGCATGTTTTGCATTGTCCTGTTATTGGATCATATTTTGGATGATAGACATATGATAATTTTTCTTGAAGTATTTTATTATTTAACGGTTAAGATAGGTTACTGTGGAGTCGAAGGTGACTTCGTTCCCCATTCTTGCGATGCGTGGATCAATACTCGAATGTTATTCTTTAATCTAGTTTCCGTTATGCTGTCTATTGATGTGAAAATTCTTCAATATTTCTTTGTAAGCAATGCCTCTTGACCTCATATTGTAACCGTCTTTTAATAAGTCTGACATTGCTAGGTTATTTTTTTTGCTCCTTGAATGTCGTGTGAAAACGATATCTAAGTATACGAATGCAAATTGAGTCATCGAACTTATACGTAGGTTATCCATAGGTACAAAAGATTAAACAGATCAGAAAAGAGGTGGTATTATTAATAAAAAAAATTAAATAAGGTTAGGTATCTATCAAAGATCTAGGTATGTACCTAAATTACCTATTTAAAAAAAATTACTTTTAAATTGGAAAAGAATAGCATTTCTTTTAAATCTGTAAATTTAAGATTTGTGAAGCCTACCAAATTTGCACTTCTATACCTATACCTACTTAAAGTTATAATTTACTGGGTAAAAATGAGATTTTTTTCTCTTTGCATTTCTGTGTCATCATTTGTAGCATTCACGCAATTTGCCTTGTTAATAAGATTTCTATGCACAGAATCAATATTTCTGTCTAAGGGATGGTTGTCGTCACCCAATAGACACCCACTAAAGGACATAAGTCCTTCGTAGGATTATTGACCCATAGCATCGTGGTCTTGTGCCAATTGTATCCAGCGGCTTTCTGGTACTCGTTTTATGTGGCCTGTCTAACAAGCTTCGAACTTAGCGCTTTTCAGCAGGAGGTGACTATTCCAGAAACTTGAGTCCCCAACTTATATCAATGCTTCTAAGTACTTATGTGACGCGCTGCCACCTCACAAGTAGGTAAATAATATAATACCTACGGATTTTTACTCTTGTGCTACCATTTCAACTTATTGAGCGATGTTCGTTACTAGGTATATGATTCTTCTACGGATCTTCTCTTATTTTATCAAGCAAAGGAACTGTGAGCATTTAACTCTCCAGTTTAGCAGCAGAAGATAATCATCCCGGGATTCGAGCCCGTAAATCTTTGTTAAGAAGTCTTACCTAAGATTTCACTATTTAATAAGTTAATATTATTAAAAAACTATAATTCAACAGAATTTGCAATTAAATTGGCATGTAAGCAATAAAAGTCTCAATATTATTCAACTTCAATTTATATTCTGAAGATGTTATAAAAATAATTAAGAAGTTGAACTACAATCTACAAGATTTACATTTTATCTATCACTCAATAAATAAGTATCTACATAGGTATGTATTAATATCTTTACTAGGTATTTATATTTAATAAGTTAATAGGGAGGTAGCTGTATGCTTAGGTATATCTATTATTCTACCTATGAATAAAATATTAGGTACAGGTGCCTAGTAGTGCCTAGCTGCTTAGGTAAATAACCTGTCCTTAAATTGGATTTTTAACCGACTTGAAAATGAGTAGAGGTTCAATGTTATCAAGTCGATGATCATTTTTAGAGTTCCGTACGCAAAAGTTGCCCTACCAAGTGCCAACGGGACCCTATTTAGGTAATCCTTCGCTGTCCGTCCGTCTGTCAGCGATCTACCTATCTCATGATACCGTACCTAATAGGTAGATACTTGAAAATTTCACAGAAATCATATTTCTATTGTCGCTACATCAACCAATAATAAAAAAAGTTAAAAATTAATAATTTTTTTATGGAGACCATCTCCATAAAATAAACTTTTCTTTTTACTCGATCTTTTAATATTAGCTGGTCTTAAAAGTCTTGGCCGGTTTTTTAAAATTATTTTAACCTACCGTATAATAAGTAGTAAGTATGGTATTGAAGTAGGTATTTAAACTTAGTACCTTATCGGTTTTCAGATTTAAAGTAGATAAAGTACTAAGATACATTGAGAAACTAACGCCTACATTACCTAAGTATATTTTAAGCTGCAGACAAACAAAGATGACATACGAAGTAACTATAAAATATTAATGTCATATTGTATTTATTTATTCAGGACTTCAAACAAAACATCCAGCATCCAACAAAGCCTGGAGACCACGCCGAGCATTGCGCGCAACCAATTTGCATTGTGACTCGGCTGGTAAACGCTTAAATTCTTATTTTGAATTCCGAACAGTTGGTCTCCTTCTGCATAATAACATCCGTAAGGCAATGGCAGTTGCTTGTCCAATGGGAGCTCGCCATTCGTTTTCGTGGGCGTATTGCGGCGCTGTGATTGGTCGAACCGCGCCGGTTTATCACTCGATTTGTAGCAGCGCTGTCACCACAGTCGCGCGCCACGATTGTCGATTGTCGCCATTGTGGCGAACGGCGTACGAATGACGGTCGTACTGATTCGCGATACGCGTTTTTATCGATAACAATATAAATCATTGCGCTTATAAGCTGGTTGTTATGAATTAAACTAACATAAAAATGGCACAGTTTAGTTTGTTTTGAGTTTCACGAACAGTGCAGTTAGTTTTCGTGTGAAGTGCAGGCGAACTTGTTAACACTTTTTCACTGGCGTGCTCTGAAGCTCTCAAAACGGATCTAGAGTTACACCAACGCGCCAGCGGCCACTTGATGAGGTAAAGTACTCGAAAACAAGAACTATTACAGTTACGAGCATGTTTTTTTGAGTTCCATTATTCACGCCCCGTGATTTAGCTCTTGATGTCAATGAACCTATAAGTAGTATGAACTTTGGAGTTTCCAGTTTGAAAGCTTTACTTATTTTATTTTGTTTTGAAAAGGATGTTCACTGCTCACTCCATATTATGTTAGGTACCTACCTAGTATAATCCTTACCTATACTCAATCTAAAGTACCAACTTAGGTAGGTATACCTACTAGTTATATCTACCTAATACATCGATGGTTATAATATATTTATTTATATTTGATTGCTAAGTAGGTATGTTAATCGTGCGATTGATCTTATTAGATTTCTATTTATAATAATTGAATTTTAAAGATCTTACCTAAGTACGAAAAGTCCTATTAGAAAATATTAATAGCTAGCTGATGCCCGCGACTTCATCCGCGTGGATTTAGTTTTTAAAATCCCTCGGGAACTCTTTGATTTTCCGGGATGAAAAGCCTATGTCACTCTCCAGTTCCTCAACTATACCTACCCATGCAAAAAATCACGTCGTTCCGTAGCCCTGTTGCGGCGTGATTGAAGGACAAACCAACAAACAAACACACTTTCGCATTTATAATATTAGTAATAATAGATATGTCATACAGTTCACAGGTAGGTAGAGCTAGTAGGGTAAGTAGAGAGGTAGCGGTATGTAGAGGTAAGTATAGATAAGGAGCAGCCCTAATTCTAATTAGGGTCGTACCTACCTACCTACGTAGATATCTTTAGCTAAGATGACATAAATCAGTTTTTTTTTTATTCGATGACAAGATAGTCCTTGACTGCGATCTCACCTGATGGTAAGTGACGATGCAGTCTAAGATGATAGCGGGCTAACTTGTAAGTGGTAGGTATGGCAGTGAACATTCAACCCATACCTAACCCTAATCGGTTTCTACACGCCATCGTGCCGGAACGCTAAATCGCTTGGCGGCACGTTTTTGATGGTAGGGTGGTAACTAGCCACGGCCAAAGCCTCCCACCGGACCAATAAGTAGGTATAGAAGATTAGATAAAAGTAACAGATAGGTAGGTATTATTGACGCCTCTGACTGTCTTCACTCATAAATTACTACTTATGTGGATTGTTGCTAACGAAATTGTGAACACTTCAGTCTGCTTATATACCTACCTAATATTTCGATGCGAGTGCAAGACAATAGGTAGATAGGTACGGCATGGCACATGGCTACGCGACATGGTTGCTAAGTACCTACGGTCCTCTCATCTCAGAAGAAAGCACATAGTTGCTCACCAGGCAATTATATACCTAGATAGTACCTAAGGTTAACTTACTCTCTTAATCAGAAAATGCCACCTGGGTGCCACAAGCGGGAATGGGGCTACTTTCTGTCTGCCCGTCTTAACATTGTGTTTAATTAGGTATAATTATTAGGTAGGTAGGTATGCTTCTGTGGAACTCATTGTGGAAACACTGCTTAGATAGCATACCTAGTAAGTACTTAGGTACTTATCTATTGAATTGTAAACTTGTTTTGAAAAGAACAACCGCCGAGTTTCTAGCTGGTTCTTCTCGGCAGTAAGGCCATTCCGAACCAGTGGTACTTACACCCATCGACGATTCAAAAGCACTTGTAAAAAGTTTATTTGAATAAAAAACATTTCTATTCTATTCTAAATAAGGAGACCCCACACTGTTCGATAGAAGACGATTAGACCAGTGACTGAATAGATACCTACTTAAAAGAGGCGCAAGACTGCGCCGACGCGACCGTGTTCTTTTTGTTGGTTCGTCTCAGACTGTGGTGGTGTCGTGTGATGCGGATTGTTACCACAGTATGCATTTTTGGAACTTCCCCTCATTGTGGAAACACTGCATACATAGCATAGTACTTATCTACCTATTATATTGTAAACTTGTTTTAAAAAGAGCAACCGCCGAGTTTCTTGCTGGTTCTTCTCGGCAGGAAGGGCTATCCGAATCAGTGGTAGACTCATCAACGATTTTAAAGCACTTGTAAAAAAGTTAATTTGAATAAAAATATTTCTATTCTATTCTACTGACAGGTCAATCAGGGAGTAGGTACGGGCCTCGAAACTGAGCTTGCTTACTCAGGGGACTCCTCACAGGTAGCTGCAGCTTGCAACTACCTGGGCGCTTAGAATATTTCCTGGACTATTTGTTAACAGCCCTTTTAAATGGCACTGGGGCCACGCCAGTATTTTAATAGCGTTAGCCTTGGGGAAGTCTTCGAGCCCGTTTGATTTTTCTGTTCGCTGGTGGCAGAATAGAATAGAAATATTTTTTATTCAAATAAACTTTTTACAAGTGTTTTTGAATCGTCAGACTCTACCACTGGTTCGGAATGCCCTTCCTGCCGAGAAGAACCAGCAAGAAAATCGGCGGTTGCTCTTTTCAAAATAAGTTTACAAAGCAATAAATACTATAAGCTATGTATGCAGTGTTTCCACAATGAGGGAATTTCCAAAAATGTATACCTACTAACAATGCAATATATCTTAAGATGGGCAGACATAAAGTAAAAAAGACATAAAGTAAAGCCCCATTCCCGCCAGTGGTACCCGTTCACGAGTGGTGGATGCCAAAGTTGTCATTTATACCTATACGCGGTGTGTTGAGTGTCATGTCCGATTGCGTCTTCTTCTTCGTCGTCACTGATGCCCAAGCCAGAAGGCGCCATTAATTGGGTAGGTAAGAATGTTTTTGCAATTCAAGAAGGCGAGTGAGCTTTACTTGTGGTTACTTCGTGTACATGCACATTGCATAAGTGTGCGTGCCTGTCAAAGCCTAGGTGGGAGCGGGCAGGCGCGAGCATTGCGCTCGCTCACACTTATATAAATACGACACACACACACACAACCATAAGTCAGTCGCCCTCGTGAATTGCAGGAACTATACCTACCTACTTCCACAACGTCACATTACCTTCAAGGCCTAACCGAATAAAAATTAGAAATAAAAATACCTAGCTAAGATAAGACAGTAATTTCTTAGTCGCAAATTAACATTTCAACATTCTAATGAGAGACGAGGTTCACATTTTACAACATAATATAGTAATAAGGAAAGGGCTTGTATTGCCGCTAATGACTTTTCAAACAGTGTTGAGGTTAGCCCGTCTCGAGGCTCAGGTCAGCATCACTGAGGTGATCTGGTGGTTTTCTTATGAGTTTCTTGGTGGATCTGCAGTAGCGAGGCTAAAACAGAGCGTGAAAATAGCGCGATAGCTTCTGTTGAATTTGAATTGAAAGTTTACCAGACTTAGGGCCTGCTTCACCACTTGCTGGTAAAGTGCCTGATAGCCTATCCACAACTTGTCTTACAGATAGCGTTCCAATTTCTGTTTCACAAGTGTCCGTTAAGACAATCTACTTAGCAGATAAACTCTAAAAAATATTAGACCGATTTATCTGACAGCTATTTTATCTGTTAGATAGGGTAAGTCCGGGGTAGTTGGCCATAGTTTTTTCTAGGCTCTGTCAGAAATCAATTACGTATGTTTTTATAATTATATTTATTTCTAATTAAACTTTGGACAATCGACTATGATATTATAATCATGAAACTAACAATTTCTAATGAGATCATCTTATTAATTTAAGTTTTTTTTAAATCACAATTGGCCATCTCTCCCGAGGTGTCCGGGCGTGATGGCCATGGCATTAGAGGTAAGATGGCCATAACTAAATTCTAGCCTCACAATTACTTTTTGCACTTATTTTCCACTTTTAAGTCTTCTTTTCTCTTGAGCACATCTGGATGCTGCTGCTTGTTGGGCAGGGAGGGCGGCGCTGCACGTCGTACGGTCGACGCTAATCAGGAAGCAGCGGTCTTCCCTTATTTTGTTGACCAAGGCGTACCGCTCGGCCAGCTCCGCCGCTCTGGCGGTGCTCGCCGGTGTACTGCCAGCTGACCTGGAGGTGATTCGTGCTGGAAGGATCGATGAGGCGCGTCAGTCCGTGCCCAAGAAGGAGTTGAGCAGACGCAAGCGGGAAATCAGGGCTGAGGTGACTGCGATGTGGCAGGAGCGGTGGTCCGCGGAGATTTGGGGCGAGGATTTGCGGCGCTTCTTCCCAGACGTGTCCGGCAGGCTCAAGGCAACTTGGGTCGCGCCGGACTACGAGACCTCACAGATCCTCATCGGACACGGCTGTTTCCGGGCGCGCCTGCATGGAATGACGTTGTGTGAGAGCCCAGTGTGTGAATGTGGCGCTGAGGAGGAGGACAGACACCACGCGCTGTGGGAGTGCCCCCTCTATAAGGACTTACGGGACAAGATGCTGGACGGGATCGTTCGCGGGGAGGCGGGACCGGTTTACTACATGGACCTCGTTTCGTCGGCGGAGAACTACAACCGGCTGCGGGAGTTCGCGCACCACTGGCACAAGAGGCGAAGCGGATCGGAGCGAGCAGGGACCAGGCAAGGAGCCACAGAGCGACGACGCGAGTCAAGCCTGTGCAGTGACGTCTAGCCCCAGAAGGGGGAGAGTGACACAAGGGACAAAGGATGAGAGATAAAAGAACTTGTAGGGAGTCAAGAAGGCGCACCGGGAAACACGCCAAGAGCAAGTACCGGGCGCCCTCCCAGTGTTTCGGCCCATATAACCGCGAGGTTGGAGGGGCCATGGGAGGTGGCGGGTTTGACCACATCTGGAGCACCTCCTATCAAATTCAGTACAGTATTCGTGAACCCAAAACTGGCACACTGTACACTGAAGCCAGTCTTCGAAGAGAAGTGTTTCGTAGTAGTTTTCAGCACACCCACGACAATTGTCGTTTTCGCCTAACTTTTTTTTCTTATTTTTATCTGACAACATTGTTGTGTGTTAATGGAATATCGTCACTACTATCAGATAGTCTTCGAATAGCTTTCTTTCTTTTGTTTACACATCGAACCGTGCCTTTTATTGTTTCTTCTTTTTCCTTCTTTATTTTGACAGATTTTTTTACGTTTTCCTTTTTTAGACTTTTTTCTGCAATTTTTTTTCTGGTATTGATGTGTTCTTCCGAAGTCAATAGTGTTCCAAATTGCTTTGCTCGTTTACGCACTTGAATTAATTTTTGTGGAATAGGTGATATATCCTGTAAAATTCGAGATGGTGTGTAATTTGGATCCTTATTGAACGGAGCCTCTTTTGGAGTGCTCGGGTGTGAAACATTAGACATAGTTTCAGTTCACGGAGACTTTTGATTTTGTGGAAACGACTTACTTATCCATCGTTATCCATCGTTAAAGGGAAGCCTTTTGCTCGCATTGTTTTAATATGAGCAACCAATTTCTTCTCGTTTTCTTCTCTAAATAAAGTAGAGGGTCCCATAGGTCTTTTCTTGTCATTATTTTTCTTCGATCTTCTTTCTAATGTTTTTCTAGGTATTCGGTATTGGAGATTTGCCGCGCGTATGGATAATCCATCATTTTTCACAGCATTAATAGCTGCTTTTAGTGATTCTTCTGACCAGTTTCCTCTCACAGCCACTGCCTTTCTCTTGTATTTACTAGGCATCTAAAACAAATATGAAAATAAATCAATTATTTGAATAAAACATCATTTCTGAACCATGACGCTATGGCCATCATATACCGACTGCAATTGGCCATCTCTCCTTTTTTTCTGGGAGAGATGGCCACAACGAAAACTAAAACAAGTCAAAACACGAAACAAATAATTTTGAGGTTATAACCAAGTATTGTTCGCATACTTTACAATAAATACAAATATCACCATTATTTAAAGAAACTAACACCACAACCATGTAAAATAATTACCATCTAAAAAATATTCACAGTAGATGAAACAAAAAACAAGGGATTTACTTACTTTTTCTTTTTTTTTTCGCCAAATTTTTTGCCGTACCGTTGCCCTCATGCACGACGCGCAGCGAACTAAACGCTAAACAGCGACATCTAACCAACGAGTCCTTGAAATATTTCTATGGGCCATCTCTCCCATATGGCCATCTACCCCGGAATTACCCTATATATCAGACACTTAAAACGGGCCCTTAAATGACTAGTAATTATAAGCGCAAGCGAAGCGAGCGAGGTTTTTTTCTAAAATTTACAGAAACGAGCGACACAAGGGTCATTAATAATTAATTAATACTTAATCAGTACAATCACTCTATTTTTTTTTATCTTTTAGTGGGGGCCACTTACTCCCAACTGGCTCAACTTGTCAAGATTTGGAGGACACCGACTCGAGGCCTGGGGCGGACCACCCTTCCGCTCCGCTCAACCCCTTAGGTTGACGGCATACATATATCTATCTATATTAGATCATACTCCGCTCAAACTCAGACCGAGACAGTTAAAACGAAACAGATTTATTATGAGCTAGAGCTAAGTCCAGAGCATACTCTACAGATTTCTGACTGAGTCTGCCAATGCTGAGATTAACTAGCCTATACCTACCTAACTTTTCGATTTCAATTCGATGCCATGACATGGGTAGCATAAGTATGTCACGCACTCTTTAAACATTAATTCTGTGGTGGTGTCATGTGATGCGGGTTGTTACGTTCCCTCAAATATGGCTGAGCGAAGCAATGGCTGGGTCATGCGTCATGCTCGTGAACGGGTGCCACCGGCGGGAATGGGGCTACTTTATGTCTGCCCATCTTAAGATAGAAGTTAGTCGGTATGCATTTTAGGAACTTCCCTCATTGTGGAAACACTGCATATATATAGCATAGTATTTACTGTATTGTAAATTTGTTTTGAAAAGAGCAACCGCCGAGTTTCTTGCTGGTTCTTCTCGGCAGGAAAGGCATTCCGAACCAGTGGTAGATTCATCGACTATTCAAAAGCACTTGTAAAAATTTATTTGAATAAAAAATATTTCTATTCTATTCGAACATTACCTAACTCCCATCGCCCGCTGAGCGACCTTGAGCCTTCTTACGAAGTCCAAAGTTTGCAACCATGTTTCATAAGATATCACGTGCATGGATCCGACCTCAATTTAACTTCGAATTCTGCACGAACTCAGAAATCGGTGCGCGCTTTTATAAAACCAATTAGGTGCCTAATGAAGGCACAATTGCTGCAATATTTATAGGGGGCTCCATAAAGCGCTTTATATTTTTACACTTTTACAATAGCAGCCTGGCTTTGATGCGCCGACGGTGTACAATGATTTTACAATCGGGTCGGGTTAACCCTAATCGCAGACCTATAGGATGGCTACTAATTTTTTAATCCATACCTACTTATCCTACCTACTTACCTACCTAGATTTTATGAACGAATGTAATTGCTAAAATGCTAATTTTGAGTCGTCGACTAACTTTTTTAAAAGCACTCTCACTGCGGTGCCATGGGTTCCATTTTACAGTTGATTTTTAAAAAAGTTTGTCGCTGACATGACTTAAAATAAGTTAAGGTCCGGTAGCTGGTATACACTGAAAGTCCCGTCATACGGATTTGAAAATTTTGAATTGGAATTGATAGTTAAACATTATTGTACGTTTATAATAAGCTCGGTATGCGTTAATTTGAAAAGCCATAACAATGTTAAAAAAAACTTTCTTTTTTCAACAATTCAAAAATGTTGTACCGTCATCGCGGATGTTAATTTTTTGCATTGTATTCGATAGAAAATTTCTTACTTTTTCAGGAAAAAATTACTCACACCACTTTTTTGGAAGTGCCTCGCATACCTACCTACCTACTTACCTACTTGAAGTAGGTATGTGATATGGGGGGGAGACCGTTCCTTTTTTTCTGAAATATTTTTTCCTGATAGAGTAATAAATTTTCTATAGAATGCACTGCAAAAAATCAACACGGTAATACATAGGTATTTAAATTATTTTTTTTAACATTGTTTCGGCTTTTCAAATTAACGCATACCCAGCTTATTATAAACGTATAATGTTTAACTATCAATTCCAATACAAAATTTTCGAATCCGCATTACCCGGACTTTCAATGTTAGGTGGGTATACTGGCTCCCGGTATATTAAGTACCTACTTAAACTGATTGCTAATTAAATAAGCCGCACCTGTAGCCAAGTTACACTGCATTGTATCGTTTCTCTTTCTACGATCGTTGTCACTTGAAGTTTTGGCTAGGTCTGGACTAGATGGCGCTGCAGCTGATCAAAGACAGAAGTGTATTGATAATATTTCGCGGCATTTTATATTGATATTTTTAGCATTTAAAACATTTATAATACCTAAGTGACAACGATCGTAGAAAGAGAAACGATACAATGCAGTGTAACTTGGCTACAGGGCCTGTCACTTTTAACATAGCTTAATGTTTGCCCCTGTAGAAGGAACATCAATATTGGTGTGACTGTAAGTTTCGAATCTAAGATCAATAGTCAATCAAACTGTTAGGTACACTTACGCATTGCTTATTGCCCCAACTAATGTTTAAAATGCGAAAGTCTGTTTGTCTTTCAATCACGCTGCACGCAAAACGGGGTACCGAGCATCGAATCGGATGAAGAGTGATACCTATACCTACCAGTAGGCTAGGCTTTTTATCCTGGGAAAACAAAGGGTTCTCGCGGGAATTTGAAAAACTTACTAGTTTACTTTTTAGACCCGGACGAAGTCGTAGGTAAAAACTAAACGTTGTTTAATAAATCTTCATATTGGATGATTCACTAATTTGATAAATTGAACGGTTTTTCGAAATCTGGCTGTTAAACTAGTAGGTAATATTTTAGTTCCTAGTTTTTCCTTTTTACAAGCTTTTATTTAACTGTTTACCTATATGTAAATCGGATGACACTGAAATATTATTGTGACATGGAAATGAAATGAAATGAAATGAAACTTTATTTGCTGAATATGAGTACTGTATAATTAGATGTTATTAACAATGTCATATCTGATGATGAAGCTAGAAGATGGCTATTGGAACTCTACAATAAAACGACGTAGCCCCATCGAATGTGGACTCGTTAGATTCGTCTTGACAAGTACTCTGGTCCTAGATGATATCCAGGGTCTGATGATGAAGCCAGAAGGTGGTTTTGGCAACTTTGTTACAAAACGACGTAACCCCATCAAGTTTGGGCTCGTTTGAATCGTTTTGATAAGTACTCGGGTACTAGGTAGGTATATGATATCCAGGGTGTGATGATGTACCCACTAGGTACTAAAAGCTTGTATTTTAAAAATATTTTTTTTATTTACACTTGTTTGTTATCTAGCGGCAGTTGTTAAAGCAAGTAGTAACTTGATCATAACGCCTCTGTACTCGCCGACATAAATTACTTGCTCACACTTGCCGACAGCTTACATGGATATGCATGTACTTACTACAGGTTTGTTTGACGAATTATCGACTTTGCTTGATTTCACTTGAATGGGTCGACGTCAAAATTATAAGTCAAACTTTGAAAAGATACCTACGCCTTAAATTAACCTTTTTTTTTAAATTTCAATCTAAACTTATGTGAAGAAATATTTGACTCCTTTGGTTAATTAGCCCATATTATATTATAAGCCTGTATTTGTCTGGTGGGAGGCTTTGGCCGTGGCTAGTTACCACCCTACCGTCAAATACGTGCCGCCAATCGATTTAGCGTTCCGGCACAATGGCATGTAGAAATCAATTAGGGCTATGAGTTGGATGTTCACTGCCATATCCTTTCCAAGTCAGCCCACTACCATCTTAGACTGCATCGTCACTTACCATCAGGTGAGATCGCAGTCAAGGAGTAGCTTGTCATCGAGAAAAAAAAGCCTTTTCTAAGCTTCATTACGAAATGATGATTCAGATTATGCCGATGGTGGCCTTTTAGAGCCCAGCAGCCATAAAGAGAGTGGACTCATGCACCCGAACCAGCAACTATTTGATCAAAGATGGAAGGCGTGAGAAAGAGACATTTTGGTGATAAAATATAATGATGAGAAACTGTATCCTGGCCTCATTATTAACTTCAATGAAAAGGGTGCAACTGCAGATGCAATGGCTAAATCTTTAAACTTCTGGAAATGGTCACAGAAAAAGATTGGGAAGAAGTCCTCGGGAGCATTGACCCTCCAAAAAATTTCTCTAGACGAGGTTCGTTGAGCGTTCAAGAGCTTGATGGCATTCAGTAAAAAAATTCTCCATAAAGCATGTGGGGTGTGATTATGCCAGTATTATTTGGTAAGATTTTATAAAGTGGTGCCAAGTGTCCCCTCTAAGGTTATACTTTACCCCAAATTTAATTTAAAAAAAAATAATGTTTCTGATTATGTGCCACTGTTTCATAGTCAATAAAAATCTTAAATATCCAGTCATTTTAAAGTACATACATAATAAAATTTGGTGCAAAGTAAGTAAAGTAACCCCAAGTTACTGAACTAATTCTAGTGTAGTACCCAGTCTCTAAACTAAATTGATAAGTGTAATAAAAGTAAAGCTATCCCTTTCATAATGTTCCTTGCGGAAGAGAATAGCATCTGTCAGTTTTGTTTAGTTTATATTGGAAGCAGTTGTTTTTCGATATAAGTTAGCAAGAAGATAACGAGAAGATAAAATCTAGATAAGGAACACCTACATCTGAATAATACTGTCCTGTACATCGCAACTAACTAACAAGCCGCGGTATAACACTAGAACCATAAAGAAAACGATGATGTCTCCTCTAACAGATGCGAATGAGATAAATCAATAGTGATAAAAAATTACGAATGTTTCGACTGGCGTGGTATTTCCGACGTGGTAATTGGTTAGACAAAGCCTGAAGCGGCGTCTCGCCTCTTAACGTATAGGTACAGTAGCTTGTTCAGATGCCGCAGACTTGTCTGACATGGCAGGGCAATCTTGGACGTTTTGCTTGCTTTACGGTTGGTAACAATTACTGAGGGAGAGGGAAGACTGGCTACCTTTAGCGGCAGTCATCGTCGTTGATATGCTGAAAGTAGCGAAGGTGAGCGTTTAAAAAGCGCGAAACGCCGATGCTAATCGATCGCTACGACTGGCGTTTGTTGTGTGCCCAGGTTAGTGTTCGGACGCGCAATCGAGCTTCCGAAAAGCGACTCAAAATCACAAAAGCGCCGATCGATGCCGCTAAAAGTAGCCAGTCTGCCCTCTCCCTAACCTTCGAATGTGAGTTTAACAGTTCATAATTAGCAGCTTTAGAACTTTGCTTTCCATTGCCACTGACATAAAGAATATATGTATATGTATGTATGTGTATATGTATGTGTGTATATGTTCTATTCGTCGAGTAACGTTTAACCCATGAAGAAATTATTATTAACATTTTTGACAGATTTTCAAAACAAAAACAGTCAAAACGTCTCTATTCGTTGATCTAACGTTACTCGGCTATAGTGAAATACCTACCTAGAAAGCATTTTGTAAAAGTTTATTTTAATGAAAAGTTATTCAATTCTATTCTATCCTGTCTTTTAACTTTGCTACGTCAAACAGCCGGGTTGTATTGCCTCAATGTTAAAATGATGCTTGAAAAAAATAATTTATAATTCGATAATAATTATTCATATTTTTACTTTTCGTGGATGTCCACAATGTGCTTTAATAGTTACAGATTTTAAAATAAAAAATATGTGTTATCTATGATACTTCTACAGGAACTACAATATTATAGCTTAGAGCTACATTTTTGGTCTTGCGTCACTCAATTGTACGAGTTATTTGAGCAGAAGTTCACGGGCTACTGTGAAATCGTTACGTGCCTTGTTTCTTGTGGAGCAAACTGTCGGATTTAGAGAAGCCTTTGAGAATGATTATCACAGTTTTGTTAGCTTCAGCTGTTAGGGTTCCGTGTTCGATGGAACCATCCCGTTTATATGATTTCTTTCGTCTCATTAAGATCTTGTAAGAGTTCTTACTGAACTTTTAAGTTTTTTTTTTTGATTTTGTGCTTCATTGTGTCAATTTTTTGTTTAGTCGATTTGAGATTTTGATCAAAAGTCGGATCAAAATCATTATTTTGATGTTTAAGTATTTTTGTTGTGTTACTTTGTTGTTGTTGTTATTTACCTATTTGTAATTGAATTTACAATTGAATTTTGGGGAATGGTGTTAACTTTATGATTTGCTGTGAAACGTACTCTTTTAAAAATAATATTAAGCAGTTATCGGTCGAGATAACTTCACTTAATTCCATAAAGGATTGTAACTAAGTATGGTACATTAGGTCCAACAAATTCATTTACCCTCTTCTTTTTTTTCTTTATCAACCGATATACATCCACAACTGGACAAAGGTCTCTTGCATGGACTTCAACAGGCCTCGGTCTTGCACCGCATGTATTCAGTGGCTCCCTGCGACTCGTTTGCTGTCGTTGGTCCACCTAGTGGGGGGTCAGCCAACACTGCGCTGCCCTGTGCGGGTCGTCAGCGTCACTACAACACCTTGCATTTATCTCATTCAATATATAAATAGATATATAGAGCCTGTTTCACCACTATCCGTTAAAGTGTCTGATATATATCTAACAGATAAAATAGCTGTCAGATAAATCTGTTTGATATTTTATAGAATTTATCTGCTCTAGATTGTCTTAACGGACACTTATGAAACAGAAATTTGAACGCTATCTGTCAGACAAGTTGGGGATAGGCTATCAGGCACTTTATCAGCAAGTGGTGAAATAGGCCTTTAGGGCCTGTATTACCATCTTCTGATAAGTGTCGGATAGCCTAACCGTAAATTTTGTCACTTTCTTACTCTATGTCAAGTGACAAAGACAAAATATGCGAATAAGCTATCCGACCCTTATCAGAAGGTGGTGAAAATGCCCCTAAGTCTTCTACGTCTACTACTTCACTCTTGGCAGAGCGATCGTTGCCATCACTAAGCGGCGTTTACCAAGCGTCATTAGCGGCAGATATGATTCTCCTCACGAGCTTTCCCAATTTCTCGCCTGCTACACTCGTGCAGTAGATCTTCATTTGGTCGATCCTTAGCATGAATAAATAATCACATTGCATAAATATTGATTACATACTTCTAAATAGAAGCTACGGAATTTAGTACACGTAATATAATCCCTTGTCCTCCATTCCATTTTCCAAAAATAGAGCTAGGGACGAATCGCGCAGGAGGCAGGTGACAAATATTGACATATTCCATGGACAAACAGGGCCTTTTTGACCCAAATACATTATTCTCGGAAAAGTAAGACGGGGAGTCGCACAACGAACGGAAATATGTGGTGGTACACGAAACGTCACAAAAAGCTGACGGGCTGTTTGTTAATCCGTGATTATGTCTAATAAGAAAGGGGAACATTGGTTCTTATGTGAAACGACCTTTTTAGTAATTATTTTGGAGTGCGTACGTTTATGAATTAATGTTTAATAATTACGTTGAATAATATATTGTTATACTAAGGTACCTAAATTAAGTCTTGTATGTCGGAAATAAATTAATCTTAAAGTTGTTAGGAGGTTTAATTAATTATTTATAATTTCTTACAACTTTGTATGTACTTTTTTGTTACTAAACGTAGGTTTCTTGTATATTTTTTTTAGTCTGTTATTCTTTGCCTTGTTAAGTGTCTATCGTCGTGCTTATTTCTCATTCTCCTTGTTTAATTTATTAACTTAAAGCACTGGTGAGTTTAATAATTTCACTGGACTTAGAAATTAATTGTTCTGAACACCTACCCTTGGGAGTTCAGAAACAATATTGGGATAAGCGCCAGTTCCTCAACCTCCATTGGAAAACACACCAGGCGTTTGAGCTTCTTATTCCTGAAATTTTGTGAATACCTTTACTCTTCTTCTTTAGGTATCCTGATAAACGTTCACTGCTGGACGATCTCTTGCATAGTCTTCCACACTCCTCGGTCCTTCGCCGCCTATAGGCACCTATCCCACGGCTCCTTGCGACTCGTCTGGTTTCACAGGAAAGCACAGTGTTGTAAGACTCCCACCGTCTTACCACGAGTCTTCGATTTCTGCTTCCACCATGGGGTCCATGACCATCAGTTCTTTGAACTGTGGGTCCCGCCCATTTCCACTTCAGCCCCGCTCATAAGAAGGCTTAAAGTCCCTCAACGTGCGATAGAGAGAGCTACCTAAATGCTCGGAGTCTACCTTGCGAGATCAAAAGCAGAAGTTTGGAGATCCGTAGTAGAAGCAGAGCCATCCAGTATAACTTACCAAGTTACCTACTCTATTAAAGGAGATTAGCGAATTCCATAGAGTTTCTGACCCAGACGAACTGAATCGTAGGCCTCAAGCCCACGTTCACGAATCAAACTTCCCATGCTTGTTCTAGTAAACCAGTCTAACAAAAAAGTTCATCAAAGTCTATCAAATAACGTTGGGAGAAAAAAGATATTCACTTGCATTGCCATGTAACGGTTATTTATTATGTGTACTTGTGAATAATTATATTTTTGATCCCCACCTTCTAAAAATATCGGGTTTACACAGAAAAATACTCTGAAAAATATTAATTAAAATTAAATGATTTCTGAATCTGAACGGATTTTAAAAATGCTGGGTCCAAATTCGCCAACCTCCTTTGTGAAATTCATGCCTAATACCTAGTTTAGAATCATTTCGAGTTTTCAACGGATTCTGGTCTAAAATGTAAATCAATTTTCCCCTATGGCTTCAGTAGTTTAATGAGGGTTACTGAAATGCCAATTTGTAGTAAGGTACGAATACCTACGCTGGTAATGTACTTATGTCTAGATTGTAGCGGTTCGTTGCGGTTTTCAATTTAATTTGAACAAGGAGTAAATTACGATATGTTTAGTTAATGTAACATTAGTTTACTTAAATGTGGTTAACTTATCGGGGTTGGATGTTAAAGCGCTGACGTTTAATTAGGGTGTGTAATGCTTTGGATTAAATTGTTTTGCACTATTCAATTTTCTATGGATAAGGTAAAGGTATCCACCACCGATTTTTGGTTGGTTGGTATTAAAAAGGAGTCATGCTATTTTAATTGGTCATGCCTATCTGCCTACCTCAACGATAATAAGCTATACCTACTTATTACCTATATCTATTTTAATGACTTTCTTAAAAGGCTCCTTTGAATACTCAAATAGGTAACTGCTAAGACAAAAATATATAGTAGGTACCTAAGTAAAAATATGGACAGAAAAAAAAATACTTAGTATCGAAATAACTCAAGACTTTTATTTTCCCATATTGAAATGAAATAAGCAGCAATATTGTGACAAAAGTATAAAGAAAATATAAATTGCCCTTTTAGGTCAATTAAGTTACACTTTAATGTCCCCAAACCCTAAATCTGAGGACTCGGGGCTTACTTAAAGGAATTAGAATAAGACTCTTCAGCAGGTAAGTCATTAAAAGGGGAATTGGACCAATCAGAAGTATTCTTCCTGTGTAGGGTAGCAACCGAGTAATAAACAAAAATGGGACACAATGTTTTTTCGATATACCTACCTACTGCAGTAGAGAAATTGAGAGAATTATTGTAAGCAAACGTAGAGAGCCAATTGTTTTTGGGGTAATTTAAATTTTTTAGAGACGTAATAAGTTGACTTAAGTAAGTTCATGAAGTAGGTAGGTACTTACGTACATAGATTTCGAAAAAAAATTCAAACGAAGGCCTGGTCTAAGAAGAATACCTATCCTGGCTTTATAATCTTTGCCAGATATTTAACATGAATTGCGGGTTCTGCTCAGTGCCATAAATTATAAAGTTCAAATGACCTCAATGGTTGCCAAGCTCCGCTAGGATAGATAGGTATGACACTAGAAGAGGAGAAAAATCATTTTTACTTTTTTAACTAAGTAGGTATTTGTTTAATGTGTGGATACTGGGTTTAGATAAAATTCTAAATTATTTATAGATTATTAATACGTCTATAAAGTACCTACTCGCCCTTATAAGGCCATGTTACTACAGCAAAACGATAAACGACAAAGAAGATTCAACAACTAGATTTCTATTAGGTACTTGAAAAAAATCTTTTTTACTTATTTTTTTCCCAACAGTTATGGCCACCCTACGCCGTGTCATAAGCAGCCAATTTGTAAAGAGCCCTCTTTATAATGCGCATGATATTAATATTTTCCACTTTTATGATCACAGTAATTGTCGCTCAAATATTAAAAGTTGCAATTGTTAAGGTACACGTGGTGCTATATAGGGGGGCCCTGTTACAATACTATGCATCTATCTGAAGATAATATATTTGGTAGGTTTTTAATCATTTTAAACTACATGACTAGTTTGAGGGTAACAGGTTTGCAGTTACGAGAGGATATGAGGTTATTGATAACTGAAAACAAATATACCTACCTAATAGGTATGTACCTACCCCGATGAAATGACTGTGTGCTTCTAAACCAAATTTCAAATCAATCGCATGTGTGAAAGTTTGAAAGACCCTTTAATCTTCAAACACCTGAACAGATTCTTATAAATTATAGCTAAGATCCATCTCGATCACGTCGGCTTTCAAACAGAAAAAACCGAAACCGAAATAGAAAAAATAAAAGCCGGCCAAGTGCAAGTCGGACTCGCGCACCGAGGGTTCCGTACTCCAAAAGTAAAAGTAAAACGATAATATTATATTAATTTGCTTATTTATCGTTAATTTTGTTTGTAGAGGTTTATTGTTAATATAAAAAAAACTATGCTAGTTAGAGCGTTGGTTTTATTTTTCCTGTAAAATATACATAAACCTCTATTGACCATAATTATTTCAGATTTTTCTATTGATAAACTTCGGAGATAAGGGGGGGCAACGGTATTTTTTTCGACATTTTGGCCGATTGCTCAAAAACTATTATATATAGAAATAAATAAAAAACTGTTTTAGAATGCAAAAGTAAAGGCCTTTCATATGATACCCCACTCGATATAATTATCTTACTTTGAAATTTCAAACCCCTGATTTTCCCCCTTTTTTAATTAAACTAAAATAATTTTCGCGTTTATTTTATTTTTCCTGTAAAATATACCTAAACCTCTATTGACCATAATTATTTCAGATTTTTCGATTGGTAAACTTCGGAGATACGGGGGGAGAACGGTATATTTTTCGACATTTTGGCCGATTAATCAAAAACTATTATATATATAAATAAATAAAAAACTGTTTTAGAATGCACAAGTAAAGGCCTTACATATGATACCCCACTTGGTATAGTTATCTTACTTTGAAATTTCAAACCCCCGATTTTCCCCCTTTTTTAATCAAACTAAAATAATTTTCGCGTTGCTTTTATTTTTTCTGTAAAATATACATAAACCTCTATTGACCATAGTTATTTCAGATTTTTCGATTGGTAAACTTCGGAGATAAGGCAGGGGAACGGTATTTTTTTCGACATTTTGGCCGATTACTCGAAAACTATTATATATAGAAATAAATAAAAAACTGTTTTAGAATGCACAAGTAAAGGCCTTTCATATGATACCCCACTCGGTATAGTTATTTGAATTTGAAATTTCAAACCCCCGATTTTCCCCCTTTTTTAATAAAACTAAAAATAATTTTCGATTTTTCTTTATTCCAATGATGTTGGGCCACTATTATACACAACTATGCCAAATTTCATGTCGATAGCTTTAATAGTTACTGAAATAATCGACTGTGACAGACGGACGGACGGACGGACGGAGATAGTCTCACCATAAGGGTTCCATTTTACCATTTTGGTACGGAACCCTAAAAAACGAACGCAGAGTTCAATGTCAGCGCAAACTATGCTTAGGAAATAGGTATATACCTATTAAGAGTTATCCTTTCCTTACAGTGCCGCTGGTGCCATGTGCGACCGGTCGAGCTATGGCAGCACGATGGCCCACTTCCCCATGGGGCACATGTCGGCCATGGGCGCCATCGGCACCATGGGGGCCATCTCCGCGATGAACGGACAGTCGCACCAGAAGAAATCACAGGAGGAACACATAAAGAGGCCCATGAACGCTTTTATGGTCTGGTCTAGACTGCAAAGGCGGAAAATCGCGCAGGATAACCCTAAAATGCACAATTCGGAGATATCCAAACGATTAGGTAAGTTTTTTAGATGATCTCACACTAAGCGCTTTGCTTCCTCGTTCCTAATACGCACCGCTATTTGGAATGTCGTTCCGATCCGCTTCCGTTATTCCAACTAACTTGGGTAACTTTAAATTGAGAGCGAATAGGCATCTTCTAGGCAAGTGCGCTCCATCTTAGGCTGCATATTCACTTTCCATTAGGTGAGATAGCTGTCAAGCGCTAGTAAAAAAAAAAAATTGGCAGTCATAGGGACTGCCGATAGAAGTGAAAACTAGATTTGCTAATAATTAAAAACAAATATAAAATAAAAATAAAATAAATATAAAAATAAAAATAAATAATTTAAAAAAAGAGCGCACTGTCACGTTTCGTGAGTGAGATTCGAACCTGCGACACCATACATTAAAGGACTGCGCTGTACAAGGTTGCTTGAGAACCCCTAAAATGTTGAACGCTTACTGAAATCTCCAGGTGACGATGGTGACGGAGACGTAAGAGTTATGATTGAAAATAATAAGGATAAGCACCAGCTACCATGTTAACCTATTACTTATCCTATCGCGGTTTTTTCGCAAATTATTTTATTTGATCTTTTTATCAGCGATCGTGTTCAATGCCTTCGTAAATAAGGTTAGGTAACGCTCTCAAAATATTGTTATGTAATTGGTATACTATTTATACCTAAGTATCTATAAATCAAATGTCATAACTCATTAGATTCTTCAATTCTTATGAGACTTTTATCAAAACTTCAGAGTCGAACCGATAGGTTCCGAGTTTAGTTTTTTTCCTAACTAGTTTAGTTTTTGAGATAGACCCCCTACCAAAATTGGTCTGAAACCGACAAATTTGACGGCCCCCCATTTCTTCATTTTTGCAGCTAAAAAATAATAAAAAATATATTTGAACTCCACTTAATGAGTTCAATGACACCCCACATGCTAGGGTAAAAAAATAAAATTTTATTTCGACTCCTTTTCCATGTATGGAAGCCCCCTTTATATTTTAATTTAATTTTATTTTTATTATTTGTTATTATAGCAGCAATATAAAAATACACAATATGTGAAAATTTCAACTGTCTATCTATTAGGTACGGTTTACGAGATAGGTACAGCCCGCTGAATGACGGACGGACGGACGGACAGCGGAGGCTTAGTAATAGGGTCCCGTTGGCACCCTTTGGGTACGGAACCCTAAAAACCGACTTTAAGCATCCACTCCACTATACAATGTATATAATTTATTGTTGATATTTTAAAAACCGCTCTACCAATTTTGATAAAATTTATATGGGTTATATATGGGTACCTTTGAAACAAAAAAATAATTTTTCAAATAAGTTCACGCGTCTTGGAGTAATTGGTGAACATACATAAAAAAAAGATTCCGATGAATTGAGAACCTCCTCCTTTTTTGAAGTCGGTTAAAAATGTAGCCTGTCATTGTCACCCAAACCATTATATGTATACATAATAACTTATTGACCCCTAATTCATCGAGATTGGCTTAGTAGTTTAGACGATACGCCGGAACATAATATTAAGTAAATAGACATACTGACATACATAGACTGCTGAAATCATAACCTTCCACAAAATTCTGCTCTCAGCCTTAAAATAATATAACTTACGTACATAAATAATTATTGATATATAGGCTCACGAGGCGAGGGCATAATACGTTCTATAGGTATTTTATATGTTAGTATCAATTTCCAATTTCGAAATCCTATTTGAAACCTTCATTTGATCCTTTTGGAGTTGAACGTACCTATTCATAACTTGGTTTAAGTAATTTAATTTGATAATATTACCTTCCGCTTGTTTCCATAGAGCCTTATAGAAATAGAGTTAGGGTTGCCAAAAACAAACCCACGTACAATGACTTACCCGACTTGCAAGACTAATCTGCAATACTCCCATACAACAACAACATACAGTAAGAATCTAGGGCCTAGATTCTTTAAAATAATACTAATATTATTATAATTTCCGATGTTTTGGTACCTAATAGATTTTATACCCCGATGCACAAGAAAAGGTTAGAATTATTTTGCTTTATTAAGTCTAACCTTTTCTTGCTAATCATGAACTTCTGCAAAGTGACGCCTGCTTCTATCCAATAATTAAAATAAAATTGTTTTAAAATAAAAAAATTATGTCACCGGACTTTTTAAATTCCAGCTTAAGTAAACTTACATCTCAGATACCAGAGGCCTCTGTAAGTAATAATTTGTCATTTATTTTGGAAACGTTCGTGTTATGATGTTTTCCCAAAACTTAATTTCCATAGTAAATTACAAATTTATCATCATCATCATCATTATCAAATTATAGATGTCCACTGCTGGACATAGATCTCTTTCATGGACTTCCACAGGCTTTGGTCTTACGTCGTCTATATCATCTGATGTCGTCGGTCCACCTACTAGGAGGTCTGCCAGCACTGCGCTTTTCGATTTAAGTAGGTACCTACTCGTAATTAACGTAAACTTGAAAAGCTATCTAGGAATACAGATACCTACTTAGCTAATATCTCAAAAGAAGTTGGCAACCCTAAACATAGAGGTTTCATTTACATTGCAAATTGATCATTTACATCTCACCTTTGTCGCGAGAAGGCTATTAGAATAACGCCATTCGCCAATTCAATCCACTTCAACTATTGTGGGAGATGCTAACGACGAATAGTGCGATGTAAACCCAGAGACGGCCATAAGATCCTATAAACTGAATACAAAAGTAGGTAATATATTTAGGAACATATTATGTTATCAAATATAACGGCGAACACCATAATGCCACTCTAATGCTTTGGAAGATGTCTTTAAGACGCTTGATTGGAAAGGTCATGGCATCAACATAAACGGATCACACCTTCGTTTTGCTGGTGATATTGTCATCGTCGCGAGTTCGCTGCAGGAGCTCCAAGAAATGCTTGATACCCTCCACGCTGCCTCCCGACATGTTGGTCTCCGGATGAACCTAGACAAGACCAAGGTAATGTTTAGCGACCTGGTCGCTCCGGGATCGATTATTGTCGGTGGATCTATTCTTGAAGCTGTTCAAGAATATACATACCTTGGGCAAATTCTGCAATTGGGTAAAAACAGCTTTGAGAAGGAGATTCACAGGAGGATACAGTTAGGTTGGGCAGCATTTGGGAAACTTCGTCGAGTCTTTTCGTCGCAAATACCGCAATGCCTAAGGACCGCAATGTCTTTAATCAGTGCGTCATACCAGTGATGACTTACGGTGCTGAAACGTGGACACTGACAGTGAGGCTAGTCCACAAACTTCAAGTTGCTCAGCGTGCTATGGAGAGAGCCATGCTCGGAATTTCTTTGAGGGATAAAATCCGAAACGAAGTAATTCGCCAAAGAACTAAAGTGACCGGCGACGTAGCTCTTAGGGCGAGCACGCTGAAGTAGCAGTGGGCTGGTCACATTTGTCGGAGGACCGATGGCCGCTGGGGTCGTAAGGTCCTCGAGTGGAGACCACGTCTCGGCAAACGGAGTGTAGGGCGCCCCCCGGCTAGATGGAGCGATGACATCCGGAAAGTGGCCGGCATCGATTGGATGCGAAAGACCGAGGATAGGCAACGTTGGCGCTACTTAAAAGAGGCCTATGTCCAACAGTGGATGCACTCTGGCTGATGATGATGATGATGACACCATAATTGGGTATTTGATATTTGTTATTTATTTACTATAAGGTTTTTAAATATTTTAGCTAACACAATGCCGTTTCTCGCTTTTAAATATCTTTACTATTATAGTCTCTGAATCATAAGTTGTTTTACTGTGATTGTACCTGTCTCTTTCTAAAACGAAATTTTCTATGGAGCGTGTATGGAGCTGCTGAATTGTGACATCATAGTTCACTAGTGCTTTCTCTGTCTAATAGGAATTTTTAAAGCTATAACTTATTTATTTTTGGACCGATTTAGGTATTTTATGTTTTTAAAAATGTTATACTTACATGTTACATTTTCGATTATAAATAATGAATATCAACATTTTGACTACAGTCAAATACCCAATTATATTTATAGGTAAACAAAGTTTAATTAATTTCACAGTTACAAGTTACAACTTATAATATGGGCTTCGGCCTAAATGGTTCGGGCTATGGTTCGGGCTAAAAAGGCCGAACCTAATACCTACTTGTTTTTAAAAACAAATTATGTATAATGAATCAGTTCTTATGCCTATGCTGTGCAGTCCTATAGGATTATAATAAGATCGAAACGCTATAAATTAAGAATTTAGGTATTAAGTAATTGTTATCCGGCTGGTTTGCCTAATACATAAATAAATAAATATCCCAAAGGTGAATTCGGCCAATCCGCACTTTGCCAGCGTGGTAGATTATGGCCTAAAAGAATAATGAATCGAATGTCTGAGGCTAAAGCTAAGATCTATGCAATGTAATTTGAACGTAGCAGAAGAATTTTTGTTACTTTGGAAGTTTTGTTAATCCGGAGACTTCTCTTGGTCCTTCCGTCTTATGCCAAGTTCATTTTTGAAATCATTTTCTTGTTGTCTCTTGGGCTATTCTGGTTAAATCTAGATTCTTCCTCGATCAACTCGACTATTTTCGGATGAAATTTGCCACCATCAACTGCGACGTCAGCAAATTTTTTTAAATCAATACACCATATTTATGGTAATGGGTAGCATCGATGCGGTTGATATCGATTTTTATATAATACTAGCTGACCCGGCGAACTTCGTACCGCCACCTTATGTATCTTCTTCTTCTTCTTCTTTATCAACCGATAGACGCCCACTGCTGGACAAAGGTCTCTTGCATGGACTTCCACAGGCCTCGGTCTTGCGCCGACTGAATCCAGCGGCTCCCTGCGACTCGTTTGATGTCGTCGGTCCACCTGGTGGGGGGTCTGCCAACACTGCGCTTCCCGGTGCGGGGTCGCCACTCCAGCACCTTGGGACCCCAACGACCATCAGCTCTTCGAACTATGTGCCCCGCCCATTTCCACTTCAGTATCGCGACTCGCTTAGCTATGTCGGTGACTCTGGTTCTCCTCCGGATCTCCTCATTTCTGATTCGATCCCGCAGGGACACTCCGAGCATAGCTCTCTCCATCGCCCGCTGAGCGGTCCTGAGCCTACTTATGAGGCCCTTAGTTAGCGACCATGTCTCGGATCCGTAAGTCATCACTGGCAACACGCACTGTTCGAAGACTTTAGTCTTCAGGCACTGAGGAATTTTGGACGAGAAGACATCTCGGAGCTTCCCGAACGCTGCCCAGCCGAGTTGGATTCGGCGGTTGATCTCTTTCTCGAAATTGGACCTACCTAGCTGGACTGTGTGTCCCAGGTAAATATACTCGTCGACAATTTCGAGTGCAGAGTTCTCAACAATTACTGGGTGGAGCGGTGCATGAGCATTGGACATGATTTTCGTCTTGCTCATGTTCATTTTCAGGCCCACCTGTTGAGAAACCCTGCTGAGATCGTTGAGCATTGTATTGAGGTCTCTCAGAGTCTCTGCCATGACTACTATGTCATCGGCAAATCGCAGGTGAGTGATGTACTCGCCGTTTATGTTGATGCCAAGCCCGTTCCAATCCAGAAGCTTAAAGACGTCCTCCAACGCAGCGGTAAAGAGCTTCGGGGAGATAACGTCTCCCTGTCGCACTCCACGCTGCAAGTGGATTGGCCTCGTAGTCTGGTCCTGTATACGTACTGACATTGTGGCGTTTTCATACAAGCACTTCAACACTTGGATATACCGGTAGTCAATCCGGCATCTCTGCAGCGACCTCAACACAGCCCAAGTTTCCACCGAATCGAAGGCTTTCTCATAGTCCACAAACGCTAAGCAAAGTGGCCGGTTATACTCTTCCGTCTTTTGTATAACCTGCCGCAGCGTATGAATGTGATCTATGGTACCAAAGCCTTTTCGGAATCCGGCTTGTTCGGGAGGCTGGAAGTCGTCGAACCTACGAGCGAGACGATTCGTAATGACTCTCGAGAACAACTTATAAACATGACTCAACAACGAGATAGGTCTATAATTCTTCAACAAGGTATTATCACCCTTTTTGAAGAACAGAACCACCACGCTCCTGTGCCATGCTTCCGGCGTTGTGCCCTCGTGGATGACGGAATTGAACAATCGCTGAAAGATCTTAAGTACCGGTTTTCCACCCGCTTTCAGGAGTTCCGCAGTGATTCCGTCATCACCTGGCGCCTTGTTGTCCTTGAGCTGTTTGAGAGCCATTCTAATCTCGTATAGGCTGACGTCCGGGATATCTTCGGTATAGTGTCGGGTCAGTTTGGCTCTGGGATCTTTCGCCAAATCTTCAACAGGTTTTTGTGTCGTGGTATATAACTGTCCATAGAACTTCTCAACCTCTCCCAAGACCTCAGGTCGAGAAGAGACGAGACGGCCGTCATCAGTTTTCAGCCGCGTCAGCTGGCTCTGTCCGATAGACAGATCTCTCGCGAACACTTTTGAGCCTTTGTTCCGCTCAATGGTATCTTTAATACACTTGGTATTAAAGACACGGAGGTCGCGAGTTTGTGCCTTAGAGATCTGCCTATTAATCCGCCGGTAGGCAGCCGCGTCTGCCGATGACTGCAGCCTCATCTCTTGTCTCTCCTTCATTAGCTTGAGAGTATGGTCAGAGAACTTTTCGGTTCTTTTCCTGCGATGGGTCTTAAAGAATTTAGACCCCACAGTATGGACAGTTTCCACGAACCTGTTGTTTAGATCGTCCACAGAAACGCAGTCTGCTAGGCACTCGAATCGGTTCTGCAGTTCGAGTTGGAAGTTTTCGGGATTTTGGATATGAGCACGAGAAGGTCGGAGAGTGGACTTCACCAGTCTGGCCCTTTCCAGCTTTACATTAATATTCAACGTGCCTCTTACCATCCGGTGATCGCTACCGGTTTTCACCCTATTGATCACAGAGACATCATTGAATATATGCCGCTTGGTCGACATAATGAAGTCGATCTCATTTCTCGTGGAACCATCGGGACTCAACCATGTCCATTTTCTGTGTGGCCGCTTCCTGAAGAAGGAGTTCATCATAAAGAGGCCCTCCTTCTCCATGAAGTCGGCCAACATTTGGCCCCTTTGGTTCCTTCGCCCATACCCAAAATGCCCCACTCTCGTCTCTGCACCGCTTCGTTCGCCCAGCCTTGCATTGAAATCCCCCATCACAACACTGTAATGAGTGGCAGAGGCGTGTATGGCTTTTGATATATCCTCATACAGCGCCTCTACCTCCTCGTCAGAATGTGTCGATGTCGGTGCGTAGACCTGTATAACCTTCAGCGAATACCGTTTGGTGATTCTGAGTATGAGGTACGCTACCCTACTCGACACACTCTCGACTTGTACAATGTTGTTGACGAGGGACTTGTGGACGATGAACCCGACACCACCCTGGGACTGTTGATCGCCCTCCCGGTAGTAAAACAAGTTGCCGGAATTGAGGATTATCGAGTCCTCCCCCTCTCTTCGGACTTCAGACAATCCTATAATATTCCAGCGCAACTTGCTCACTGCTTCTTCCAGCTCGATGATCTTCTCGTCGGTCCTCAAAGTGCGTGCGTTATACGTCACCAGGTCCAGTCGTCGGGGTTGGCAGCGGAATCTCGTCCGGAGATTCTTAGCACCCCCTGCCCCGCCATTACCGTGACCGCTGCCAGGGTCAGGAATAGCGAGGCCGCCGGGAACTAGGGGCCATGGTTTTCTGTGATTATCCATTAAGGTTTTGCCCATAATGACCACGCTGGGCAGGCGTGTTGGTCATCGCAGGGCTAGATTGATCGCACCAGTGTCGCTGCTGCCCGACACCGGCCTGTGCCATTTGCTCAGTCTAGCCAGTATGAAATGGTTATACCGCCATTTGTCGGTCGTCATAGCCTCGTCAGTAGACTAGCAGGGGGCACCACGGGCAGGTGAGGTTGACGTTTGGAGCGCTAGATGGAGTTGCGCTCCCTTACCCCCCTTACCTTATCTATATAAATAAAAGAAATAAACTATCCTAATCCAAAAAAAACTATCCTATCTTTCAAGTTGGATCAAATTACAGATAGTTACGAAGTTTGATCAAAATCGGTTAAGTAGTTTAGGAGTCCATCGCGGACAAACAACGTGACACGTAATTTATATAATATATTAAGATTGAACCGTGAAATTCCTAGTCGGCTATAAAACTTTTTTTGGTTCGTCAAGTTTACACTGTGTTTGAATATAGCCTATTGAATAATTCAATGATATTACAAAATAATACTCCACATTATTGTCATCTTTACGCACGAGTTTAACAACATCTACCTATACAAAAAAAAACTGCATAAAAAATCTACGACACAAACTGACCTTCACTGCTATTCGACTGCTGTTCAAGCTTAATTTGACAATATTTCAGCTCGCCCCAACGAATAAAAAGATTATAATGAAAACCTGTAGACGCACACAATTGACAAATGTCTTCTACAAAACGTGTCCACAGAATGCGGCGCGGTAAAAAAAATTGCTTACCGTAAAAAAAGGAACGCGCAATCAACCGGCAGAAGCCTCACAGCGGGGTACCGGCCACCGAATTAATCAACGACCAAAAGTAAGCAAAATCCAGTCCTAACAGAGAATTTAAAAATGTTCAGAAAAGGGGAGACGCGGCCGGAAGAGTATGGAAAAATAAAACCAACCGCGGCCGCCATTCTGGCGGTGACGGCGAGAGGAAACGCCGTGTTCTATTTTTCTATCCTTTTTTAACACTACCCGCTCTTATGTAGCCGGGTTCAGAAGGTTCGAAATACCTAAATTTTCATAGTCTAAAATCTAAAAGTGGCATGTATAGCCTGTTTTTAATCTCAGCAACGTTACAGGACGACGGTTC